>VZTM01022853.1:326-12865 GCA_013400555.1 Jacana jacana
GACTGCAGGAAAACAAAATACTTCAAGAAATGGTAGTGATCTTCTATCACAGGGCACCTTCCCTGTTGAGACAATAGTGCCCTATTTAGTGCCCAACTTGATGTGGAATAGGGTGAGATTTGTTTTATTGACTTCAGTAGAACTCTGGCACTGACATAGGATGTTTATGGGGAAGGATTCCTGAAAAATCACAATTAAAGATTTTAATATACTACATTATTGTGCGTATCTTAAAAATTCTCTTCTTTTTTAATGCAAAACTGGAATTAAGCCTTAAAATTTATATTTTTTTTTTTAATAAATGTAGAGCTACATTGGGATTGTGTCCTGGATTGAGGTAAAACAAACTCATTTTCTGTTTTACAATTTCACTTAGATAGAGACAATAGCATTTAGAATAAAGACTCAGACACACAAACTCAATATAGAGACAAAAATGACACTTGGTAGCTTTTCCATGAGGTTCTACAAGTGTTTTATTTTTATTTTTTTACCCCAACTTCAGTAACTTTCTTCATCTCTGAACCATCATTGTTTCATTGGTTGTGATGAATTTATTCAATTTAATTAAACAATGTTATCTACTGAAAGCTATTAGTTCTGAATGCATTACCTGAAGAAAGGCCTTGGATAAGGCAGTGTTCAGTAGTAGTAATGACTGCTTGTGCTTTCATCAAATTTTACCCCAAAGTCAGACACCTAAAGAAAGTCAACATGTGCTCAAACATGTACACTTTGGTTTGGTGTGCCCATTTTTGTCTAGGGGAATAGTTTGAAGAATAATCTGAAGCTTCAGGGAAAAAAAAGTAAAAATACAGATTCAGCTAATTACAAGGGCAAGGAGAATAACTCTTTAGGTTCAGGTGCAAATAAATAAATTTGGCTTCAATGCCATGGAAAATAATACAATAGCTTTAGTAAATGTGCATAGAACAAGGCATTTACTGAGACTGAGGAGTTTCCCTATGTACCATTTAAAAATAAGTGACAATGCTCTTCTTACTGCATATTTTAGTATCTTAATAATTGTAGCTGATTCAGATAAGCCTTAAGTCTGAAAACCCTGAAAGCTCTTCACATACTCTGTTCTCTACTTAACTCTGTTAAGATACTCAGTACTTTTCTATACTCCTGTCTGTCCTGAAACTCAAACAAACATCAAAGACGAAACAGGAAACCTGTGGAAAAGAGACTTACACCTCTCTAACTAAGTTTATTTTCAGATTTCTTTCTTTTTTAAAATTCTGCATCCTTCAGTTGCAGCCAAAAAAAACACAACAAAAAACAACACCAACACAAAACCAAAACAAACAAACAAACAAAAATAACAGATCACATTAATTTCTAATTTCTAATATTAGAATAGGTCAACTTAAAAGCAACTCTAATTATACACATATTGATATATTATACTATTTCACATCACACACACTTTTTCTGTTTCCTGTTTACTGTGTATATATCATTCTAAATTTGATTCTAGATGCATTCTCCACTTTTACCTGATTAAGTATTCCTATCATCTCAGTGGAAAATTGGTATGGGAAGGAATTATAATTTTCTTAAAACATTTCACCAATGATTCAACATGACAGCCAAGATACTTAATTATAAATAGACTACTATTTTAATTTTATTTACTAACCTTCAGTTACTAGAATTTTTTTTTTTTTTTTTTTTATAATAATCCTCCCTAGATACTGTGCATTGTACACACATGCATTAACTCTAGTTTATATCTATTTTAGGTTTTGGAGAAAAGCCATAGTAAATTAAGGGGAAAAAAAATATAGTCTGATCTGAAACTTCAAAATGTTATTATTCTAGCTGGCATATTCAATATCAAGAGTCAAAAAGCCAATGGAATGTAACTGGTAACAGGTAGTTAACAAATATAGCTCTGTTGAGTTATTACATTTAGAGACTTATTGTATTACTTAACCTTGCAGTGAACTAGAAAATGTATGTGGCCATTCTAAACTGGTTAAACCGGAAAATATGTTTTATACAGGTGTGCCTAATATAGTTTTGTGGCAGAGGAATTGGGTAAAAATCTTTCAAACTGTATGACTGAAGTATTAAAACACAGTACAACTTTTAAATTAGTTTTTTTTTTCTTTATGCTTTTTATTTTTCATTTTTTGTTATAGTTACCATCCTTAATTCATCATTTTAAAAGCTTTTATTTAAATGTTTCCTTTTTTCTCTCCAAAATCTAATCTTACTGTAGTACTAAAGCAAAAAGGGATTTTATTCATAATTGGAGATTTTTTAAAATCTTCTCTGTACTGATTCATTCTGAATGCTTCCTATTTTCGTGAAGATCTGAGGGTTAACTAAAGATTTTCTCCTTTTTCAATTGAAATCAGCCTTTGACTTCCACATGACAATATCTAGCACACGAGCTGTGCCTACCTGCTCTCTCAGAAGTTGTCCCCATGAAGTATCCTGGGATGAACTACCTCAGCCACGTGCCCTGTGCTTCAAAACCTCAGAGCACCACAGGAGACCTTCAGTTGCGCTTGTCACTCAACAGAAATGAGGCTTCTCTGTGGAGACAGTTACCACAATAATTTCGTATAAACTTCCTCTGATAAGGCCTTTAACAGCAGCACTATGTGGGACCTGACTGTTCCACGGGCTGCTGGTGATCCTGTGTAAGGACAAGGACCAGGGCGGAGAGGATGCTGGTGTTGGTTCTGGTCTGTTTTCACAGGTAATTAGCAATAGAACAAGAAGGAATGGCTGCAAGCTGCAGCAGGGTAGGTTTAGGCTGAACATTAGGAAAAAAACATTTCACAGAAGGAGGGATCAGTCACTGGAATAGGCTGCCCAGGGAGGTAGTTGAAGAGTCCCTGAACGTGTTGAAGAGTTGATTAGATGTGGTGTTGAGAGATATGGTGTAGGGGAGAACTTTGTTCTATCTGGCTCATCTCTGAAGGTATGACAGAGAGTCTATGACAGAGCTAAACTTCTGTGTAGGCTGACCTACTGATTTTGGATATTAATAATAAACCAATCCAGAAGTAGGTAAAGGTTTGTTTCATTAGGCTTATTAGACGCACTTCTGACAGAGATACCAAATGTTGTCATACAACAGTGACTATAAATAGAAAGAGGCACTCTCACTAGGTTTATCAAACTGCAGAAGATTCCCAACATCACAGACTGAGTCCGTGAGATGTCTGCTTTCTTAGGGTCAGGAATGAAATAGGAGTGGACTGATAGAAATGGCTGAAATCAGGCTGGACCTGTAGAGAAACCAGAAACCAGAGAAACGTGATGCCAGCAGAAGCTTGTTGAACTAGAAAGATATTAAAGTCCTGGGCAACATGCTCTAGGTGACACCTGTTTAAGCAAGGTGGCTGAACAAGATGACCTCCAGAGGTGCTCTCCAACATTTACCAGTGTGTGATTCAGTGATTCTGGGAGACTACAACTGTTTTATCTAACCTGGAAAAATTATCTTGCCAAGTTAGCATGGCTGACATTGCTTTGAACTATGTTTCTAATCTAAGTCATAGACCAGGCTAGTTTCTAGCTGGGAAGCTTTCTAAATTGTGTTGGAATATGAACACCATCTTGCTTCCTTTCAGGCCACCCCATTTCAAACTGGATTTAAATTTTTGAAGAAATAAAGCATGATAAAGCCTGGTGGGACAGACTGAAGTGGTGTGGCAACAGAGCGACCAGCTAAATCAATCTCAAATTTATTTACTTTTTTTGTTTTATCAGTGTTCCTCTAGGCTTTTGCCTGCTGACTAAGGTAAGGTGGTACCTTTTTCAAAGTCATGCCAGTGACTGGGGTCATCCATTTCGATAAGTGGGAGAGGGGAACAAGCTGGGGTCAGTAGCAGCTGTTATCATTTATGGAAGAGGGTAGTGTCAAAGACAACAAAAGTTTGTAGTAATACTGGACAGAAAGGCTTACTGTGTTAGATGAGTGTCATCTTAGGTTCACATGCAAGTAGTTGCTAATTATATTTTCATCACCTGACAACTCTGCTAGAGCTTTTTTGTGATTTTGGAGTAGGAGCCCCAAGAGATGAGCATGCTGTCAGATATGGGCTAAGAGGAGGGCAGATGCTGTGGCTGTCCTTGTCCTTTTGGTGATTTTTCACTTGTCATTACAGTTGTAAATTGGAACCTGGCTACTGACAGTGATGCAGCCTCTTGGTTGTGTAGCACAGCGTATTCCTCTGAAGTATGGTGATAAGCCTTACTTCCCTACATGTGGAAAGTCGGCAGCAAAGAATTGGTGTGTTGATGGTATTACAGGGTCTCTGAAGAGGTTCCCTGGGTATAAAGGTAAACTGATGGCAGGGTACAGAGGTGCAGGCTATGCTGTGAGCCTTTGAGATAGGTGGTGGCAGATTCCAGGCACAGCAAGGGCTTGTCAAGGATTGGGTGCATTCAAAATTTCTCCCCTTCCCCATTAAAATCAGCCAGGGCTCTTTCCTGATTCACTGGAAGAGTGATACAATTGTACATCACTCCATCAGTGATGTGGATAGGGCAACGATGCAAATGAGGTGCCAAGAGTGATCTTACAGCACCTCACTTTTAGTCTCGGTCACATTCTCCTGAAATCAGATAGAGCAATTCCAGGTATTTCAGATGTAAAGCATGAAGTCCTAATTTAGCTTTTGTTACTCAAGACAGCTAGGAAGTATTAAATCAGAACAGTCCAAATATGCATTATGCTTCCTTTACAATTTAAATGTTCCTGACAGAGGACTACCTATAAGTAAAATGGGGATCTGGGGATCCTGTTTCTTGAAGAGGACTAAATAATAGCCCCAATGGTTGCATTTAAATTACTTCAAGAGTGGGAGTGTTCATTAGCTCAGCCATGGACCTGATATTTATCTACCTACAAACTGCTGCCAAATTACATATTTTATGAACCTGAAGTGGAAAGAAGGACTATATGACTTCCTTTTTCTATTTACTCTCCTGGCAATTGGAATCCCAACCACTCAGTCCTGCCCCGCAGACAATTTTCCCAAGCATTTATTATATTACTTTATTTAAATATTTTCAATACCTTTATATTTCCTTTTTGAAAACCAGATTGAATTTTCTGATCCATTTCTGTTGATGTTGCCTAGATCATTCAGCCCTTGAATTCCTACTGAACTCATGTTAATCCCCAAGACTCTGAAGCATGATAGTGAGTGCACTTGCAACTTTTTTTTTCAATTTTCTTTAGCTATATCAATTCTTTTAAAATACATTTACATGACTTTTTTGATGCTATAGCATCAGTCCACATATTAGCATATGAGAAATATTCTATTCTGGCTGATAAGAATCCATCCTTAGGACATATTTGGATATCAAAGTCAATACCAGAGGCACACTCACTTGCTTTTGGTGAGTACTGATTTTTAAATATTATAACATTGATTAATTTAAGCACACTAATAAATGAGAGTGTTCTATGATCAATACAGGGATGTTTTGATGCTAATCATTGATCCATTTTTCATAAACATGCAGATTTTTCAACTGTCTAGTAACAACAATAGTGGGAAAGTGCAGGAGGGTGTTTTTTTCTATGGCAAAAGGGGAATAAAATAACTTCATATGCTTTAAAAGCACAATAAAACTGGCACAGGGCTTATAGTTACGTCACAAAAATGTACTAATGCATTCTTGAAAAAGTAATAAAATATATATGGCTACTATCTGCTATGAAGATATCTTCTAGCACCCAAATTCTACAGCAATAAATTTAATAGGAATTAGTTTGTTTCCATAACTAAGAAACCACATGAAAGCTTCTGATGATACTGTAAAGAAGATGAGCTCCATTACAGGTAATACACTTACAGTGAAATATTTAGGCCCAACTGAATGTTTTAGACCAAAGGAATCCACCTACAGGTAAAAAACAAGCAACTGAAGTTTGTTAGAAACAAAATTGTATCAGGCCTAATGTTGGAGACAGCTGGAGGAGATGTGCATGTACTTGGATGCAATTACTTGCAGTAAGGGGACATTAAGAGGGTATTGGTGGTATAAGGCAAGAGGGAATAACAAGGAATGGACAGACATTGTGTTCAGCCAGGCTGTCAAGTTAACAGAAAGCCTTACTCCAATGCTAATTAATACCCGAACTGAAATATTCTCATATGGCTTTAAAATGGGATGTATGACAGGCAACCCCATGCAAGAAATTTTTGCTGAAAGAAAACTGAGGTCGTATCAAGTTCTGAAAATGAACCAAGGGCAAAACTGCAAAAGTGTGATTGTAAAAGTTTCAGCCATGGAATCTATCAGCTCTTCCTCAATAACTGTGGCCACCAGCTTGATGTCCTGGCTGCACACAGAGAAAAACAAGATCCAAGAATCACCTGTAATCTCTTAATCTCACCAGTAGAATCCAACTCTTGGATTTTCTCCCAACCACTTGACATTGTTTCCTAATCTCTGTTTCCACTGGTGACTAGCCCTCTAATCACCAGAGACCTTCTCCCTCCTTTTTTCTGTGTCTTAATGCTTCCACCTCTCACTTCAGTTTTGATCACCTCTTTAATGTTCATCTTCTTCTCCTATCCTGAAAACTATAATTGAAATATTTAATTTACAGAGTTTCACACTATCATTGCCATCAACTTGCCATCATACCAGCTATTTTGTTGTTTTTCTCAATTTGTTTTTTGGTTGTTTTTATCCTGTGTTTTAGTCTCATTCTTTGCACATCTTTCTTTATTTCCAACATAATATGGGTTGTTTTTTTCTTTTCAGGAATTTGTATAATGTTTCACCTGAAAATAACACTTGAATATGATGTGAAAATATAACTTCCAGATTTTATTTAGATAAAAAAAAAACACAATAAATTGAAAAGTTTCTAGATTTTCTAATTTGGAAAGCGAGGAGCAAAGAAGGGTTTGTACAAAGGAAAATCAGGGTTCAAATTTTGCCACATTTCAAGATTCAGATTCAGATTCCAAGGCTTGAAAAAAACTTTATTATCATCCAGTCTGACACCATCTTTGATTACTAGAAAAGAGATAGAAGGTACTTTTTTAATTAACTGATGTTTTAACTGTATGCTTTTAGAAGGAAAAGCTTCAATCTGTTTTTTAAAATGTGTGGCAGAGATACACATACATAAACTGTTCCAATTCTTAATTACTGTCAGTGCTATAAAAAATACAGTATTTTTTTCTAGTCTAAACTTGTCCATTTTAAATTCTTAGGCATAGGAGTTTTTTATGCATTTATCTGATAAAGAACACTAATCAAATTCTGTTCCCCATTAAATATTTGTACATTCCTATTAGCCCACCTTATAAACTTCTCTTAGATAAACTAACTTCTTTACTACTAAAGAGTTCTCTGGTTTCCTTTCCTCCTATTTTTTATCTTGCAAAACTCCTCATTGTTTCCCTTAATGCTTTAGCCACCTATATTAATATTTAAGATCTTAAATACATTGCTTATTTTTCATTATCTTTCAAAGGTCAATAGAAGGTATGGAGACTTCACTCCTTTCCAGGTCAGGTCAGGCATTGGTGGTACATTTGGGCTTATAAATTTAATGTGATTCACCCATTTTGGAGAGAGAAGTTCCAGCTATAAACTACACCTGCAGAGAGACATGTTCTCTTGTGATTTCACCTGATTTACTTGGGGGCAATTAAGAATTTTTATTTTTTTTTTAAGCAAACTCTTACCATTGTTCTAATCTCATTATAATGTTAATATTTAATACACAGACTCTTATCTCCTCTCTTTCACTGGTCTTGCTGCATTACTTTCAGTATTTCTAATGAGGAAATATCAGATCCTAAATTACTTCTACAAAGTAGAAGGGAAATGGATATTAAATGCTTTTTTTCCCCAAGGTTGCTATTTCACATCCAAATCACACAAAATGCAACATTCCAGTCTTAACCCTGGCAATGTCTTAAGGGCCTGCTTTGTTGATTCTGTTACTTCATTTACCAGTGATAAATATGTAACTCTCAAGCACTAAATGCACAGGATTAAGCCAAGTTTATTTTCTTTTCTTTTTTTTTTTTTCATTGTGTATTTAGAGACCAATCTATGAAGCCATTTTTTTCATCATCGGGGTAATCTCGGAGGAAAGAAAAAAAGACCAAAAAAACCCAAAACCAAACCAAACGAGCAGAAGTTTCCTAAAAGCTTAAAAGCTCCTAAACTTTGTGGTGACTATGATAATTTTTAATTCTTTCTATTGATATCAAAAATGGTATATCTATGGGGTAATTATCTAATCTATCTCTTATCAGTGCAGTTCTTAAAATCTTGCAGTAAATATCAGCAAAATTGTTGGTCTAAGTAAAACTAGAGAGGAAAAAAAAGAAAGAGATACAGGCAGGGCAACAAAATCAACTAATGAGAGCACAATTGCCACAGCTCACTAATAGATTATGAATGATAATGATCTCTTACACATCATTACAACTGTTTTTATGGAGTACCTCTCAGTGCATAGGTTATTAACGGGTTCAGGGCAAATGGCCTGACCAGAATTTCTGTCTACAGATATATATTCCAAAGGAGGAATGGCAGGATATAAGATACTGTGGTGGATTGCTTCATTACATTGAACCAAGATGACAAAATAGTGCCTCAGAGACTATTAAAAGTCAACGTAACTTAAAGCAGTTTCCAGGCTGCTCTGGTTTAGTATGGGGAGATTAAATAGTTCCAGGGCCTTCAGGAAGACAAAAGTAATTTACAGCCATTTCCGTCCCTGATCCTCAAGTTCTGTATCTGAGAGAACCTGATCTGACTCAGAGATGGTAACCTTGACCTGAAGACTCCAAGTTCTTGGTATGGAGTCCTGGTTTGAGGTAAAACAGAACCAATTTTCTGTTCAACAATTTTACTTTTTTAGCTGTGCCTCTTCTAAATAAATAAACTCTGACATTAACAGCAGGTTGTTCAGAAACTGTTCACTCTAAGGGTGATAAGACCTGATGATACCAAGGGATGGTGCAGAGAGACCCTTGGTTATACTTGTTGCTAGAACAACCAAGGGCAGGGAATTTTCATTATTTGCCCCGTTGGAGGGTCAGAGGTGGAAAAGCCCAAAGGGGTCACACCTGTAGGGAGAAGCAGACAGGATGGGTGACCCAAAATTGAGTAACTGGGGTATTCCATCCCATCTGCATCATGCTCAGTATAAAAACTGAGGGATCAAGGGGGTCAACTCTCTTTCTTCAGTGGCCGACGTCTGAGGAGGACCCTGTCTGCTCATCTGCCTCTGACCCTAATCTCAGCAGTCCTGACTCCAGATCTGGAATCCAGCTCCTATTGATCACTGAGTCCAGTCTGGGACTTTTCCTGATGCCTGCTGGTGACGTGCTCCTGGGAGCTTGCTATGGTTTTGCATATATTGTATCTATTTCATTTTTTTTTCTTGCTTTTTTTTCCAGTTTGTTTTAATTTTAGTATTAATACTTCATTAAAGTTGCTTGGTTCATTCTAAAATCATAAATCTCCTTATCCTCTTCCCCTCCCTTTTTTTGGGGGGGAGGAAGGACCGTCTGTCGGTCTGATTTTGGTAATTTTGGCTGAAACCATGACACATGTCTGTTTACACCTGCATACAGCTGGACATCTCAGAACTGAATGTCATGCCAGAGAATCATCAGTTGAGAAACACCTTTGTATCTTTTCTTCCTCTCTTATGTGACTTCTCTTCTCAAACAGATATTCAAAGATGTCCTCCATTCTTTTAATGATCTCTGTTATAAAATCCTTTTTAAAAAGGCCTTCAGAGGCAGAAAGACCTGGACAGGCTCAAGAGGTAGGTCCATGTGAATCTCATAAGTTCCACTGAAACCAAAAGTCCTGCCCTATGGGTTGAGGCAATTCCCAGTTTATATACAGGCTGGAGGATGAAGAAATTTAGAGCAGCCCTGCTGAGAAGAATTGCAATTAGAAGTCTGGCCAGCTGTTTGAGAGAGGTGATTCGGCCCCTCTACTCTGGTGAGACCCCACCTGGAATACTGCATCCATCTCTGGAGCCCTCAGCACAGGAAAAAACATGGACCTGTTGGAGCAGGTCCAGCAGAGGGCCACAAAGATGATCGGAGGGATGGAATATCTCTACTATGAGGAAAGGCTGAGAGAGTTGGCATTGTTCAGCCTGGAGAAAAGAAGGCACTTTCAGTACTTAAAGGCAGGCTACAGGAAAGATGGGGACACATATTTTATCTGCGCCTGTTGCAATAGGACAAGGGGTAATGGTGTGGGTCAGAAAAGAGGGTAGATTTAGACTAGATATAAGGAAGAAACTTTTTAGTCAGAGAGTGGTGAAACACTGGAACAGGTTGCTCAGTGAGATGATAGATGCCTCATCCCTGGAAACATTCAAGGTCAGGTTGGACAGGGCTCCAAGCAACCTGATCTAGTTGAAGATGTTCCTGCTCATTGCAGGGAGTTGGACTAGAGGTGTGTCATCCCCCCCCCCGCCAAGCTATTCTATGATTCTCTGTGATAGATAGATAGATTAGATAGATAGATAGATAGATAGATAGATAGATAGATAGATAGATAGATAGATAGATAGATAGATAGATAGATAGATAGATAGATAGATAGATAGATTGTTTTTGTGTTTCAACAAATGCCAGGCTGCTTTCAGGAGAGCACTACGTATCATATGAATGTTACTTTCTGAAACAGTTCATTGAGTCTACCTTCTCTTCCTCTAGGCTTAAGCTGGTCAGAGATGTGACTGTCTTGATGATACAATTATTTCATTCCTTGTACCATGGAACCATACTTGTAGTGTACTGTCTGTAGAAACAAGTACTAATAAATTATGAATCAGAGGAGTAGTTCATGGATTATCTCCAAAGTAAGGCAAATATCATGAGAATATCTGATAAAACTTTCAGAGTATGAGGTTATTATTTATTGCTCTCTTACTAACATCTCTAAGTTTTACTTTGTATTTAAACACATTTGAATCAGTTGGCTTTCTAACAGTGTGCATATAACATAGCGCTTTCCGGACTTTCTTTAAATATTCATCCAGTATCTTTCTGGTGAATTTAACAAGGACTTTCTGCTTTATTTGCTTTATGCATGCTGTTAAAATTGTAGGCAAACTCCTAAGAGAAAGGAAGTAGGATAAAGAAAATAAAATCTCTTGAAATACACAGATGTATTATACCAGAATAATCACAGTTGCATGATTCCTTCCTAAGCTTTATTTTCAAATATAATCATGCATTTAAATAGTGAAGCGTAGACTAAATTCCCCTTTTATTCTTTCTACTTTTTGCTTTCTTCTGTCTTTAAGAGTAAAAATGTCAAAATTGTTCTTTTAACAAATCAAATCTCATTACAACAGATTGCTAAGGTGATGACACTTATCATTAATGTATTTTGGGGGCACAAAGATCCTTTGCTTTATAATACCGTGAAACGTATTGTTATTTCATGTATCCTACATCACATATACACCACATAGACTTTGACATAGACTTAGTATTCGTTACTTTAGGATTCTGAAGGAATTACTATTAGAAATGGCTGTGATGATTGCATTGACAATGTGGCCAGCACTGACCACATTCATTGTATGTTCTGCAGCCTTCTCCCCATGTGCCAGAATTCCCAATTTTCCTTTTACTAAACCCTCAGCTCTTTTTCTCTACTCTTGCAAGAAGCTTGTTTGCCAGTTTCCATCTGTCATGTTCTCCCTCACATCCATGTTCCATCAATGCATCATGCAAATGCCTCTGCCATTGTGCTTTACTTAGCCCCATATCACTGTACATACCTGCATCTTATAGCTACCCACATCTGGATTCCCTGCACTCTCCCCTTTTTACCTGTATCTCCATTCCTTGCTTTCCTTTGACATCTTCCTCCCGCTGTTTTCTCCTGGAAATAAATAATTCAGGAACTGAAGATCTGTAAAGTGTTTGGGATAATGAATTGCAATAGCAGGTACAATGCTGTTAAGCAACTGGACATTTACAATTAGCAATTGATTAGCTGACAATTATGCAGGTAAGTGAAACAGATGGCTGTGCTAATCATGTGCAAGAGCTGCATACATTCCTCTTTTCTCTTCCGTTTCTGTTTACACCAAAATTGACTAGATTTTTCCCCTACTCTCTAGAACATCCCCTGCAGCTTTAAAATTGATTAGATAGTTATAAAACACACCATGCTACTTCAAGACAGAAAAAAAAAAACAAAACCAAGGAATAATACCGAGCTGAGCCTCACCTCGCTTTGCTCTCTCAGACTGCACAGGTAATGAAACTGAGGGTGAAAAGCCATATGTAAATGTTTTGATAATACTCTGCCCTACAGCTTGAGAAGGGCTAGGCAGCAACTTCATCCCAAATCAATGAGCACTGCACGTGTCCTTATGAAAGATTAAATTAATGTCTGTTGCTACCTTAGCATCTGGCCCTGCTTCTGCTGAAGTCAGTGAAGAAACTTCTGCCAAGTTCTGGGGAAGCAGGCTCAAGCCTTTAATATTATCCATTATAGACATTGTTATTCATGGTTCTGTATTGATTATCCTG
>VZTM01022854.1:0-47326 GCA_013400555.1 Jacana jacana
CACTCACCTGCTCCTTGCACTGCATTGTCGGTCGCTCCCCCGGCTGCCCCAAATGACAGCATCACACACACACGCACGCACGTGCACGGTTTTTTATTTCGCGCCCCCCCACACCAAATCCCCCTAAGTACCAGACCCAGGGCGGCTCCGCCACCGGCTGCAAACCTGGGCTGGGGCGTCGATCGAGCAGCACAAGAGGCGTACAACCAGGCACCTGCAAAGCAACCAGTCCCACCTGTAGGTCAGCGGCATCAAACAAAACAGCACAGAAGGGAGTAGAGGAATTCCCTCCAACTGAGGGACAGCAGAGGAGCTGAGCTACGGGAGAACTCTGGGGAAACAGCTCCGCTCCAAAGAGGGCATGGCCTGCAAAAGCCAGAGCCATCCCAACGCTTAAAGTCCCTCTTAAGACTGACCCCTGCCACTTAGAACACCTTCTGAGCGTAACAAACCCTCTGCCCGCTGCGGGGAAGCGCCTCCTCCCTTTGCTGGAAACCTCTGCGTACGTCTAGATACGGCCAATAAAAATACCGATGCTAGAAAAGCGTTTGACTTTTTCTTCGGTGCTAATTTCACTGGCACCACTCTGAACTGACACCGTGGCACTGCGTGTCTCCAACGCACACGGTTCTCCTTTGACCGGGGGCTTTTTCTCACCTACCCAGTAAGGAGGGACAGTTGGCCGGCGACACTGCCCGAGAGAGATTCGCTGCTGGGGAAAGGTGCCCCTGAAAGCCGGGCAGAAATCAAGTCCTTCAGAGCGCTCCATCTAAATAGTGGGGGAACAACAAAACCCACTACATTACTTCAGTTGCTTCTCTTACGATTAAACGGTGCAAATCAGTTTGTAAATGATGAATTGTAATATTTTTTTTAAAGTTTCCTTTATGATAGAGAAATCAGCAGGATAAAATCAGCGGCTGTACTTTTGCTGGGGGGAAAATCCAGTGCCCGGTGCTGTGATCCATCAGGCTACCGAAAAGGACTAACTCCCTTGGCAGACTGGCCAAGGCTTCTGTTTGTGCTGAACAGGCAGGGGAATGGGGTTCTGCCATATCTCGACTGAAAATCGCTGTCCCGCTGCAGCCGAATCCAAAATCCAACTGGTGCCCATATCAGTTGCCCCTATCCAGAAGAAGTACACCAAGAAGTCAGTTCGCTTAGCAAGGGATGACGATGAACCAGGGCCATCACGAGAACAGGAGGCAGAGGTGAAGCCAGAGGTAGTCACCAGATCCCTATCCCTGAGTGAGCTGCGGGATATGCGAAAAGATTTCAGCCGACTTCCAGGTGAGAACATTGTCACCTGGCTGCTCCAGTGGTGGGATAATGGGGCCAGTAGCCTGGAATTAGAGGATAGGGAAGCCAGGCAGCTGGAATCTCTGTCTAGAGAAGAGGGCCACACGCATCTGGGAAGGTCCACAAGTGTTGACAGGAGTACACAGGGATCCACAGGGGTCTCAGGGTGTCCACAGGTGTCCATGGGGTTTTCTGGAGCATCAACAAGGGTTTGGGGAGGTCCCACAGGGGTCTGGAGTGGTCCACAGGAGTCCACAAGGGACCACTAGGATTCACAGGTGTCTGGGGGGGTCCACAGGGGTCTACAGGGGTCTGGGGGATCCACAAGGGGCTGGGGGCAGTCCACAGGGGTCAGAAGGGGTCCAATGATGTCTGGGGTTCCAAAGGGGTCCACAAGGGTCTGGAGGCATCCATTGGTGTTTGGGGTTCCATAGGGGTCCACAAGGGTCCACACTTTCTAGCCAAGGATTTTATTTTCATCAGCTTGGGTCCTATATCATAAGTCATATATTTTTCAAATTACATCAAAGAATTGTTTACCATTTCTCCTCACCTTTGAGAAGAGGCTGCAAGACCAAAAGTTACCAATTTTAATTAATCACATGGCTAAACCATCTTTAAATTAGAATCCTTGCAGGGCACATTTACACATAGGATATAGAACTTCCTTTTTTCTAATACTATTTTTCCGGTAGTTATTAAAGGTAAGGCTATAAAGTGACATTCCCAAAACTGTTCCTAAGTGTTCACTTTTAAACTTTTTTTTTTTTAAAAAGGCCCAATGCTCCAAATCCTCTGCCCTTGGTAAACTAGAATTCACAATGAAACTTACACTGGAGGAAATTATGTCCTGCCGTTGTACTCTGTTTACAAAGTTGTTTATAGCAATGGTAGATTAAATAACATTTAGGTAAGCCACCTACTTACGAGTTATCAGATCCTACTATAACTAGTGTGAAACTGATCTAGTTTGACCCTGTGTGACTTTGTATATTTACATTGGATGGCATGTTTAGGAGTTAGCTTCCAGAGCAGCTGGAGAGAACTTGACATCTTGGGTAGACTAGTGTTCTCCTGGTTATGCTTGAACATTGCATCAATTATACAGGGGGACAAGGTATTTAATTTAGGTGTTCAGAAAAGGGCTTGAAGCTAGCCTGGGTAAATCTAAGCTCTGGTGTCATTAGCTACTTAGTAAGCAACGGAATATGAGAATTGATAGTTGGTACTACTTGGTTCCTTTGATGTTTCCTAGCATTCACTGCAGTTTCATCCTGTGGCCTTTTTTACAGCTACAGGCCACCGCTCTACTACCACAGGGGAGGAGGAACATGCCATTCTTTCAGTCTTTTCAGACACTTCTTGAACTCTTATCTTAGGTAGAGAGATATTAAGAAGAAGCAAGAGTGAGAAAATGGATGAAGAGTAGGATCGAGACAGGCAAGTTCAGATTTGGAGGCCTTGGGAGAAAACTTCAGAGAAAAAGGCTTTTTAGCTGAGGAAGCCGAGAGACTTTATCTTTGGAGGCAGAAAACATGCAATGAAATGATTTATATTACTATGCTTGTCTATATACTACTTTCTCTACTTCCAAAGCTTCAATAAATGAAAGTACTTACTTAGCAAGAGCATTGCTTTTCAAAAAGTTATTTCCTGTCTGTAGACTAATACTTCTCCTTTTCATCCATAGTCTACAACACCGACAGGCCAGAGGACAGCTGTGCAGGACGTGAAGGAAAAAGAAACTTTTCCTTCCTGTTGTATCACAAGAAAAGATCTTGGATCTTATGATGAGACGTATACCTCTCATGTTACCGAGCTAAGAGCGGTACTAAATTCACATGCTTGTCTTTTTTCTTTTAATTTAAATGGGAGCAAACCACTGCTTCCTAAATCTCTCTGAGGATATCTTTAAAGGCATGGCTGTAGATTAGTGAGAAGAAACTTTATGAAAGTATTGTGTTCCTTCCTGAAAAGTCTATTTACTCTGACCAGCTACATCATTCCATATAAGAATGCACATGTATTAAAATATGCTTTTCACAAATGGCTGTTGTAAGCTTACTGCCTGAAGACAGTTGTGACCACTTTTTATCTTCCTCAATTTGAAAGAGGTCAGGAAAAAAGGAGTGCTTTGAAAAAAAGGCAAGGGATGCTGTAATTTCTGTGTGCCACTGGGTCCCACAAAAACAATGAATTTGAGTTGCCTGAGCTGGTGAGACATGGTGCCCAATGCAGCTTCAGCAATGACTCCACAAAATTAAAACTTATTCAGGAGAGCTTGAACACGTGGGGAGGGAGGAAAGATGTCAGTACACAAACAAGTTAGAAAAAGCACAGTACAATTTTATCTGTTGAAGGCCAGACAAATCTTTTCAGAAATGTCACCGGTCTATTCTTCTATGAGATCCTTAAACATATGTCACATTATGGGAGGATGCTATTTGGATGATACAGTGCTAGAACAGAAAAAGATCAACTTGAATTAACACCAAACCCTACCTGTTTTTCCGCTTTTAATAATGCACAGTGTAGACATATCACTGTCTTTATCAGTGATCAGAGCTGCTGTTCCTACTTCAGATACACCAACATTTCAGTCTTTTTGTTGTGGATGGTAAAATATCTGGTGTCTGGTTTTAGGGTTTCCAAATCTCCCAGTCTTTACTTGCTTCGTCCCCACCACTTCCCTTTATAGAGCAGTTTTTGATTTTTCTTAGGCACCCCTAAGTACTTCACAATGGGAAGAACCATATCCTGGATGCGAAAATAGGAACTTTATTTTAACCTACTCTGTGAAAGAAGTGGAGACTCCAGCCAAAGCTATATTTGTTTTAGTGAAAGATTAATTAATACTGCCAAGTGACTTAAGGAGACAGATTTAGAGGATCTCTTTCACTACCACCTCCATCTACCATCTCCTCTGGTCGCTCTGAATTTAATTCCATTGACCAGAAAATTCTCCTCTCGTTGTCTGTACCAAGGAATTGGTACCACTGCTTTCTATTTGTCACTGTTGAACGTTAATGAAGTGCTGTGATGTAAATAATTCCTGTTTGCATTGTCTCTTTTTGAGACAACGGTCTATGGTCCCAAATTCAATCTATTTTAGCTTTCCTTCAGCATCATGTCTCTCATTTTTATGTAACTGTATTAGTTATATTTTGATTTGACTTTGCATGAAAAGCATATCTGTTTATTAGCTGAATTTTGCAAGATTAACATACCCAGAAATTTTTGTGCCAGTTTCTACATGTGTTGAGTAAGATGTCCTTTTGCTGTAGATTTCTCAAGAGCTTTTCAAGTATCTACTGTGGGAAAACTCTTCCTTGAGAAAGATGCATGGCCTAACTCCTTTTCATAAAGCTTCAGCTATTAAAGACTGGAAAGAGTCACTATCTGAAATGATGAAAGATTCCTCATCAATTCCAAAATCTATCTGTAGCTTTCCTATTCCAGGAAGGGGCTGAAGAAGAGAGGGGGGCAACATCAATATCACCCACACAAACAACACCATAATGTCCTTCCTTGGAAACCAGGACCCATGACGTGTTCCTTGTAGAAGAAGCCAACTTGTAACACCGATCTCTGCAGTGCTTAACAGTGAGGACTGAACACCGAGACCCTGGAACGGGCTGCCCAGAGAAGTTGTGGCTGCCCCATCCCTGGAGGGGTTGAAGGCCAGGCCGGATGGGGCCTGGAGCAACCTGGTCTGGTGGGAGGTGTCCCAGGGCAGGGGGTTGGGACTGGATGACCTTTAAGGTCCCTTCCAACTCTAACCATTCTATGATTCTGAGTGGTGAGGAGGACTGCAAACACTCAAGTGACTGGCGTGTGGGGTGCTGGAAAACACAGATCATGGCAAGTGCTGTTTAGGTTTGTGTGCTCAACCAATAGAACATCCATATAACAGAGGCCTGGGATGGACTTGGGGGCACCTCATGGAACACGCCTGAGATCCTTGCCCTGCTGTTGAAGAGCGGAAAGCTCTGCCCGACAGGATCCTTGAAAGACAGGCCAGAAGGGCAAGCGTGAGCGCTCTCGCTCCCGCGCTCACAAGGACTCTCTAACGATGACTCTCTGGCCCCGCAGTGCCTGCATCCCCTGCACGCCTGCCTCTGCCCGGGTGCTGCTTCAGACATTCCCCAATCCGAGAGATTAAATTTGTGCTTTGCCTTTAATCGTGGTTTTGTGATCATTCCTGTGTCCTGCCTGCACTGGCTCACATACCATCCTTCCACTTAGCCAGTTGTCATGTGAAGTACCAGGACTTTTCTAAATCCTCAGCTAGAGAAGCCACAATAAACTTGCTCCATCTGGTGAATGGCTCTGCTCTCGCCAGCAGTGAGCCGCCATGCTGGCATGCTATATAGCATCGATGCAGCACATGCAGTGAATCCCCACTGGTGGATGCCCCTAACCTTTACTGTGTTTTTGACACATTTCAGAAACGGGGTGAGCTGTAAGTGCAGAATAAATCAATAGTTTTTAAGTGGTTATCCTGGAGTCCATAATTGCCTTATTTCACAATACCTTCCCTAGCAGGGCTGAGCTCTACGTCTACATGGTCCCCACAGGTAATAACTATTGCCATATAAATGTCAGACAGCTCTGGAAGAGGATTTGGCCCATGAACAGGGGAGAGCTACCAGAAAGCCAGGCTTTGGGGGATCTTTCTCCCACACATTCTGCATTATGCCAAAGAGTGTTGAGATGGTTGTATGCTCAGTATTTAAGAACATCTTCTGTTGCACAGTATTGCCTAACGTATTACCACATCCTTCCCCCAGCACTTCTCCTCGAGAAACTGCATTAACGTGGAGGTTACGCTCCATGTACAGTGCCCTCCCATGTCATTCTTCCTGTTCTCTACAGGTAAGATTTGCTTTAATTTCTCCAAGGGAGGCAAGATTTTACCAAATTTGCCTCCGGGGTCTCTTTATATTACTCCACACCAGTTATTCTACCCAGATTTCAAACCTTTTTTGGGTCCCATTCTTGTTGAAAGGCTGGTGGGTACCAGTTACCTTTCACTATTCTGAGCAACTTGTTTTTCCTCTCCGTGTTGCTGATACGTTTGCAGGTACTTGTGCACATGGTCTCCGGTCTAGAGCTGGCTGGGTCATTCTTACAAATCACGCATTACAGGAATTAGCTTCCTCTAGTATTAAAGTAAATTATTCATGTTAGATACAAAAGGAGAGTTCTATTGTGGCTGATTAAATAATATGCCTAAAATATGTTGTTTGCAATATTTTTTGCCCATCGATCAATTCATTAATTATTCAGAAATATTTGTATTACTTTGTCTCTAGCATGGGTTATTTGGAGTCAGCGAAATAGATAAACACTGTCTTAACATATTCTTCCTCAACATGGACTTGGCCTGAGAGATGGGGGAGGTGGTGTGGGTTGCTGTGGGTGTTGTGCGAAATACCTAGAAGTAAAAAAAAAAATAATAAAAAAAAAAATGTAAATTAAAGAAAAATACTAAGATTAGATGCTTGTGAGTCTAACCACAGTGTGACTTTCTTTCCTTCCTGAATCTCCAGGAGAGACAATGAACAGGACCATAGGAAGGATTGAACACTGATGGCAATTAAACCAAAGCCATGAAATAAATGAGGGGTCTCAGTGGCTGTTCTTCATTGCTATTTCAATTTGGTGTGCAAGGAAATGCTTCCATTTTATTGCAGTAGTAAATTTCAGAGCGCAGAGAGAGAATATTGGCATTTCAATCAAGGCAGCTTCACGCACACACACAGCCTACTCAACTCTGTGTTGAAAGCTTTATGAAAGAAAGTGTGGTGAAAAGGGAAAAGGACTTCACTGAGAGGTTCAAATTAACAATTTGGACTTCACTCACAGGTCCAATACACCACTATTGCAGGTCCTATGGGTACGTTGTCAAATTCACTACTGCAATTTAAGAACAATTCACAAAATACACTATTGCAACAAACAAGTGATCCTGAACAGTAACACCACAAACCACAAGCACGCTAGATATTGATATCTTAAAAGTGCCCCAATCACGATCTTAATAGCACGTCCTATACCATATATATGTTTCTTAATCACTTACCCTCTCTCTCAGGTAAAGTTGCTCAGTCCCCGGGAAGTGACCCCGTACAGCCTCCTGGACAAGGCAGGACAAATCTCCTACAGGCCAGCTGTATTGTAAGATTCCCCCTTTTCCTCCCCAAATCTTGCAGTTTATATTTCCTGGTTCAGCGGGGGTGCAGGCTTATGCCTGAGTGGATTGCACTATCCAGAATATTTTCCTCTGGTGGTGTGATGGCTCCTAAATTTCTGTTGCTACTTTTGTGATGTCTGGCACTCCAAACCAAGGGAACAGCGGTGGGATGGCATTCAGAGCACTTTGTTTGTTAAGGCTCCCTTTGGTTTCGGTTCTTATTGTGATGCAATCTTGAGATAAGCCCGGGCTGAGCCGTTTTCGCAGCGCCCCTCCCCAGGTTATCTCTGCATAGACAAGGCAAGGTGGAGACAAAGCTGAGGCCAATGATACCTCTCACCTGCTGTGCTCCAGAGCCCGTTTGAGTGGCTGCTCCCATACAGAAACCTGTAGGATACCCAAGAGATTACTTAAAAGATTCTAAGGGATGGATTTGTACGAAATCCTTATAAAACAGCCTAGTGCCCTTCCTGAAGTGAATACACTTATTTCAAATACAAAGATAAGGTATCAAACTTTGAGATTTTAAAAAATCTATGGTATTTGTAGGGGCTACTGTTAATTTTCATTACACCATCAGTCAGTCAGGAAACAAAGTTTGTCTCTGTTGCTCTAGCTTCTGAAAAGAGAAAACAGTCATTACACAGGAATATGGGGGTACAAGTAACAGACAAAACAAGGTTTTAAATTTCCAAGTAATCACAGTCTACACCGTTGTATGCCTTAATACATTCTTGGAATTTTCTTGAGAAGCTAATATTGCTTGAGGGTAAAATGTAGTCCTCAGTACCTTAGTAAAATATTTAAGCACTACTTTATTTCTTGATAGAAAAGAAAAAAAGTTCCATTCCACATGATTCTCAGAGGACCTACACATTTTCCTTGGTCAAATTATTACATCACATTCTCTGTAATAAACTGGAAATGCCTTTGCCAAACATTGTGATAAAGTGTGCTCTTGATTAAAATTCAGCACCACTTGATAGCTCACAAAACCAAAAACAAACAAAAAAAACCCACCAAACAAAACCACCCCAAATTTAATAAGTTGCGGCATTAAGAAAAAGACCCTAAAATGTGACTTTTTTCATCAAGTTCTGTGAACAGAACTGACAGCTATTATTCAGTTTATACCATGTTTATAAATAACAGGAATAGACCTTGATAATCATATTGCACAGACAGCTGATACTCTAAAACCTCGTAATACAGAATGTGACCAGTTTGCAATTGCTACATAATTAAAATTATAACACAGTTCCCATTTTGAAATGTGTTTTTCACCTCTGTTGAGCTATTCAAGCACAGCTGTTGCAGTGGGTTGAGTATCTCTGAGGAACCGATATCTATATGGGAGTTAGAAAGAGAAAGGAATGGAATATGAGTTTAGGAAGAATAAAACAATGGAGCCCATTTCTGTAGAGAGCTTTTTGCCTTTTCTGTGCACAAATTGCCTCAAATCGGCTTCCCTTACATTTCATCTCCTGTAACTTAGACTGCTTGTGACATTCCCATGGAATTTGATTCCCAGCCTTCAGGTGGTGCTGAATTTGTTCTGATTTTGCTATGTAATTGCTGCATTACTTCTACAATTGTTTAATCGCAATCAGTCAGCTGATGCATTGAGTCAGTGGCAGAATACAATGAAGTTGTGACTTTGTTAATTTCACAAAATGGAAGGATAGTTTGTAGATCTTTTTTTCCCCTAGCTCTTTGAAGAATTTGTAAGCTCTTTATGGCCATTTAAAGTACAGGCCAAGCCTGCCTGATGTATCCCACTGAGCCACTCTGCTTAACGCAGCTTTTAGAGGAGCAAAGAGAGGTGGCTTTGGACTGAGTTCAGGGCCTGAACGTGTAGCGTGACTGCTGCTGTTTCAGTTTCCTTAAAGAGCTAGCAAGTCTGCTGCTGCTGAAAATATGATGAGAAATTTCCCCTTCTCTGTGATCCTGCACGCTGAGAACTGCATTACCCTGAGTGCAAACCCACAGAAATCAATAACCACCTGAATAGCAACAAGCTTCTGGGCATAAGTCAGGCTGACAGATACTGATCACAATAATTCAGTGGAAAAAAAAAATAAACTTTTGTTACTTGTTTAGATGGTGGTTTATTGTTGGGTCAGATAAACTGCATGTGTTTGTTTCTGACCAAATAGGCCAGTAAATGCATAAAAATGTACATAGTTAAGTCCTGTGAAATAAATTTGGAGTAACTATAAGTAACCACGCTCTGTCTTTTCCGGAGTGGTAATATTCAAGATATGCCATGTGCAATGGTTTGTCTTGTTTAAACGCCACATTCCCTGTTCTGTCAGCTGCATTGCGCATGGAGCTGCTACTGAAGATAGCAGATTCCACTGGAACTGATAATTGTGAAAGGTGAGTGTATTGGTACTTGTAGGTCTGAGAAAGTGACCCAGGGAAGTGGTCAGATCACATTCAAGGAAAGGCAGGAGAATAAATTCCTGAGCATTTAGCTACATGCCATCACCCCCAGGTGACTGAGAATAACTCAGTCAGAGCTTTAAGCAAAGTGTTACTTGCTCTTCCAGTGTTGGTTAAGAGGATAGGACTGGAAGTGTTCAAGGCCAGGCTGGATGGGGCTTTCAGCAACCTGGTCTAGTGGGAGGTATCTCTGCCCAGCACAGAGGGTTGAATTAGATGGTTTTTAAAGTCCCTTCCAACTCAAACCATTCTTTGATCCTTTGAATAAGAATGAGAGAAAGAGGGAATAGAAGGAAAAGTCATTGCCCAACTGCCCTGCCAGGACCATTGCAGTAACATCTAACACCCCACCTGCTGCAGCCGCAGTTGTAAGGTAAAAATAGCCAAAAGGGGCATAAAAATTTGCAATGTCCAGCAATATACTGTCCTAGACAACTGCTTTGTCTCACCTCCTCAGAAAGCTCCAGTAGCCGTTTACAGGTGACTGCCTCTGCAGGGGGCTGTATTGCTGGGTCTCAAGAGGCCCAGCGATGCCAGCCGTCTTTCTTCCAGAGCTGAGGATATGAATTGCCCAGCAGCCTGCGCGCTAGCACAGCCAACAACCAATTACATGCTGCAGATACGGCAGATGTGCTGTACTGGAACTGTTCACAATCCACATGCAATTCAAAACCCACCGTTTAGCCACGCCTGTCATAACCTCAACCTCTCAGGAACTGTGCATTGTCACTGAAACAATTGTTTTCTCGTGGTTTCAGGTGCCAAAGAAATCAGTGCACTCCGCAAGTTGTATGCCTTCTAGCAGTTCTATTCAATTCAGACAAATGGACCGGCATCGTACAACTGCTATTCCTGCAGTTATTCATTATTTGCCTGAGTTTATACAAGGGATAAAAAAGAGAAGGGAATTCATCTCTTAGCCAAAGGAAAAGAGCTGGCATTTCTTTCCTGTTGAAGAGTGTCACAAGCGTGACAAAAAAAACCTGCGTGATTTGAATAGAGATGCAATTAACTGGAGAAATCTGGAAGTAGCACACAGCACTTTCCTTGAACCAATTATATTTACAGTAATTATTTGCATATTAAACGAAATTATTATACAAACAACAAAAGCAACTCTGCATTCAAAAAAAAAAAAAATCTCATTGAGGAATATCTGAATGGCAGAGCTATGGAATCCTGATTTACTGATGATACACAACCGGTCAGATTTAGCACTGATATTAAGATTACAGTAGACACATGATTCAGCTACACAACTAAAAAGTAGAAATTATTGCATTTCCTTGTCCTTAGAGATATAACCTTTTCCTGGTCTTGTGGAATTTCACAATGTAAAAATCTCACTGTCAACACACTGCAGACAATTAGGAGGAATATTCCTTCGTTGCTTCTCTGTTGTCTATTCTAAAAAGGATAATGTAGTCCCACAGAAGCACAGAGTGATATGGGGCAGAAAGGAATCTCTGGAGGTTATCTAGTCCAAGCCCATGCCAGAGCAGGTAGGAGCACATTACAGCCCGTTCTATCAGCATTAATCTTGAGCTCGAATGTGTCTATAACCCGTTTTGACCTCAGGCATACCATTTTTTTTTGCAATTCGAGGCATGCTTGGGGAAGGCAAGAGGGCAAGAAATTATTCTTTTGCTTAACCAATTCCACTTATAATTTAGTACAAGACAAACTGCTGGCTGTCCATAGACTATTCGGGAAAGTTTTCTTTTTTTGCTGGGATCTGAAATGGTAGTGATTCTGCAAATAGGATCGCTGCTCTGTTATAACATTTAACAGTCGAAATTCTGCACCTTGGTAATACAGGGGAAGGAAGAGGCAGAAAACTGTTCTCTCCCTTGAGAAGACTTGTGTGAGAAGTAATGGCAAAACGGTTATTAAGATTCGTGTGGTGCTTTGAAGTGAATGTTAGATATTTACTCTTGATATAGTTATCGATTTCTAGCTCTTTTCCATATTCTTCCATTTTCTTCTGCCATTAAATGCGACGTTTTGACTCAGTGTTGTGTAATATTATCGTATGCTATTAAAGCAGAGAGAAGTGATTTCACAAAAAGAGCAGTGATTCCTATGTATTACTTACCTTCATCACAAGAGGGCGACAGGGTTCTACTAGTAAATTGCCTTAATATCCTGAATGAAAGATGTTACACAGAAAAGTATAGTTATTGCCGTGGCCTAGTAATAATCGTTGATCCTAGAGGCTTATTTTAACACTGTTATTTAATTTAGGGTCATTGTAGTCTTCTGTGCTGTGAACTGCAACATTTAAAGCCTCATTAAGTCTAAGACCTTGCGTTTAACCTGTTAGCTCACTATTTCCTTCTCCACGGTAGATCTGGAAGCAAAGGATTTAAGCACTGGAGGTCACTGTATGATTATTGCAACATGGAGGCAGGAGTACACAACCCCACCACCCTCACGTGAAGTTAAAATGCCAAGAAAGACAAGATCAGGGCAGAGAGGTAGACTGCATGTGAGCACGAGGATGTCCGTCTTCTTGTTGTTGCAAGCAGTCCTACCAATGCCCTGTTATTCACTATATTCAAGGAAAACAGCCTAGCATCTGACCAGGCAGTAGAGCCACATACCTGGAATAGACTACAGACCTGACCATAGGCAAAATATACGTTTTCGGAGGGACTTATGGTTTAAGGCTCTTCAGAGACTTTGTGCAATGTTTGGTGGCATTGCATATACCATCGTTATTGATGGGTTTAATTTTCCCCACGTTTAAATACCTTGCTCATTTCTATTATGTTTTAGCCTTGTGTGCTACAGAAAACAAGTGAGCAGTGATTTCTGTGTTTTTTAAATTCATCCAAGTACCATTTGAGAGCTGTGATCTCTTTATATTACTCCCTAAATTAGAGCCAATGAAACATGGTTCCATTGGTGCATGACAATAAGTATTGTATGATCAGAGAATAACTTACAGTGTAAATAGTCTGCTACCCTCGGCCCTTCACAAGCCTTAGCTCAACTCTGCCAGGAACAGCAGTACATAGCAATAGAAATTGCCCTAGTAAGAACATGATCATCCTGCCCCACTGAGTAGCTCATACACAGCACAAGTCCTGGCTATAACTCCCCGGTACTCCAGATGTTCAGGGAATAACTGCTGAGCCAGGCGTGTTCATGGCTCAGAGGTACCTTTGCTACAACTGATACCATAAACCTTAAATTAGCTAGTTTTTAATCTTAGATATGGCAGTGACAAAATTCACAATGGGTCACAAATCAACTACTACTTTGTTTTGCACACTTTCAGGTAACTTTTCTTTATTCTGTAAAAATGCCAGAGCTGTTTTGTAGCCTGTGAAATATTACTTTATATAGAATACACATAGGGTGTGGAAATTGTCTACAGCCTGCGGCACTGCACCTCACCCTCAAGCCCTACCAGCAGCCCTGTCGAGGCCAGCAGCGTACAATCAACTTGTCTTCAAGATGCAGCTGCACTTCATAGCCCAAGAACACTGCTCAACGTACGCTGTACCATTCATTAAATTATCCACCCACAACTACTAACAGGAGTGGGAGTATGAGCTCTCTGTGTTGTTTCCTATGGTTATAAGGACTTACCTTACTTAAATAAACATATGTGTGAAATGATCAGCTTTGATAAGTGTAAGACACTTAAACTGAGACCGTGTGAATTTGGGAAAGTCACACTGCCCCTAAACCATGACCTGTGTATCCTTTCCAGAAGAGCAAGAGCCTGAGGGGATGGAGTGCAAGATGATAAGCAAAGGGTTAACCCAGGGTTAGTAGTGCCATTATGACCAGTCACAAGGTGTCATGAGTTTCTGTTGCTAGAAGGCTTTTCTGTGACTATGCACTCGTGTATGAAGGCTATATTCAGCATTGGTGCCTGTGTAAAAAAATAGCAGACCTAGCTAAATAAGCTTCTACTAGAGAGGAGGTTGAAGTGATAGAACTGGGCTAGGAAATCAGCAGTCATAGACATATGTAGTAACTGCTGACATACAGATATGCACAGTTCTGGCCATCCAGATTCATCTACACGTGCCAATTTCTTCACAAATTTTTTGTTACTTGGCCATTCATACCTTAGCACACAATGAGCAGTGATCATCCCAGCAGGCCTAGGAGCACAGAACAGGCTGTCTCTCTGAAAAAAACAAAACAAAACAAAACAAAAACAAACAAACAAACAAACAAAAACAGAGAGAGAGAAGGGGAAATGAGACCCCTGTGGCTGTGAATTCCAACACTTTCATCTCTCAGTACCTGCAGTGTGAGGTCAGGCTTTGCTGTCATCCACAGGGATGCTCCTAGCCCGGCTTTAATGTCACTGGCCACCTGTAGGACAGGAGGTGGGAGACACCTGGCAGTCCTAGCCAGCCCAGGAAATGGGGAGTCAGCCTCTCCAGAGGAGGAGCAAACGTGCTGCCCCTCAGGGACACCGAGCAGCACTCTGTACACGAGGACATTTACTGTAACAGGAGGTACCAATTTGGAATAACGTACAACCGGAATTGACATACCATAACATACAACCTGACTCCTATTGGCACGTTTCATTTTAAAAAGCAATTACTGTAATGTCTAAATCTTGTAGAGGATCGCTTGAGGGCACACCTGACACACATGGACCTTGAAGATTCAGCAGCCAACAAGGCAGGCTTTAAAAAATAAAAAATCCACAACTTATGACTGAAAAGAGGATGAAACCTCTGTGTCCCAGGGAGCAGGTACCCTGAGTAACAAGCTCCCCTGGGCGTTGGTCTCAGGATACTGTGAAAGGCCTAGAGGAGCCAAACGACCCCGGCCCAGAAGAGGGGGTCACAGTAACGGCTCCTTCCCTCACCGGTGCCTTCGCCGACTCCAAGGCCTCAGCGGGCAATGGAGCCCAGCCTCCCCGTCCCGCCTCCTTAAGGAGGATGCGAGGCCGCGCCCGCACTCAAGATGGCGGACCCCCTCCAGTCGGGCTTTGAAGCCACGTGCTTATGGTTAAGATGGCGTTTGCTTAGCTGTGGCCTCTACGGAGCTTGCCCTCAGCTAACGTGGCTGCTGCCCCCTAACCCCCAGCCCCCCCCGATTGCTTCCGACGGCAGCGAAGCCAGGCAGCCCTCAGTCAAGATGGCGGCCGCCAGAGAGCAGTGGCGCTGGCGCGACGGCTGAGGTGAGGGGACGGGGCGCAGGTCTGGCGGGGTGGCGGAGTGTCGGCCAGCAGCCGCGGGAAGCGAGGCGAGGCGGGGCTGCGTCTGCTGCCAGGTTGGGGAGGAGGGTTATCCTCACCGCCGCTGCTGAGGCGGCGTGGGGCCGGCGGGCTCGGCGGTGGCTGGGGCNGGTAAGGAGCTGCAGCTGGCTGTGTCCCAGGAGAAGCAGCCTGGCCGAGGGCGGGGTGGCTCTTGCGGCCTTCGGGTCCCCGAAAGCCGCGGTGCCGCCGCAGGAAGCGGCAGTCGCGGGGTGTAAGAGTTTCCACTGATGCGATGAATTAGTTGCGAGCCGCCTCTTAATCTGTTTTCTTACGTGGAAAAGGTGACATAATTTACTTGTGTGTTCTTCCCCCTGCAGTAGAGCCGGCTAGTTCTTATTCAAAATATAAAGGAGTATTTCTACTGAAGATTTATAAGATGCTCAAGTATTTGGCATAACCAGGACACTGAAAATCAAAGGTGGAGGTCTTTGCCAGTGTTAATTCTGCAGGCGGTTGCCTGTGCATGTAACTTGTGTTCCAGCTGGAGGCTGTATGGGGCTGTTTGTCAGCTCCCAGTTTCTGCCTGCTGTTTGTGTCCTGGCATTTGGAAACACCAATTCGACATGCATATGTGTCACTACCGTAAGACAGGAAGAAGCTACAATCTGAAGTTGTCCTCACAAATGAAAGGAGTTGCTTTATCAGTGATGATCTGACTCTCTTGTCTTGACAGATGCACCCTCGTGGTAAACAGCATCCGTTTTCCCTGTGAAAAGGAATGTACAGTTGAATAATCAGCTCTGTATGTGACTTCTCTTCAGAACTCACAAGTTTTTGCCTGTGCTTCTAATTTGACACTTAGCAAGAGGTGCTTCCGAGAGTTTCTCAGGGTTTTTTCTTACCACATAAACGGAGACCATAGTCATCACTGCTATTATGTCCTGGGTACAAGTTGCAGTCAGCCGATCCAGTGAGGATATATTTGATGAAGATGCAGATGAGATGTATCTACTACAGAAGGAATGGAATAGCACCATGAAAAAAAGATTGAAGGTATTTCTGCAACAATGATTTAACAGTCTGTTTAACCATCTTAGATTTACTGATGCATACCTTGACGTACATATGGCTGATTGAAAGGGAAAACAGGGAGTCGCTGCCTAAAAGTTATTGTGGCTTAGTTTCTTCTGAATGCCAGGAAACTGTAGCAGGGTTTTACATAAACTCCTAGTAGTCTGTCAGAGCAAAGCACCATTTTGCCAAAAGGCACTGGCTCCTTCTGTACAACCGTGCATTTGTAAAGGGCAGTGCTATTTGCTCTGTTCTTGTAGGTGTGCTACCAGTAGAGGTAAGGCAACACAGTTAAACAGTATAAAGAAATATGAGATGTTTGGGTTTTTAAGTAGAGTTCTTCATCAGTCAGATTTAAGATGTGTGACTCCCTTTGGAACCACAATTGGATGTTGCAGTCTGGGTAGTTCTTTGGCTCATTTATTCTCCTTGTGAAAAATACATTTTATGAAAGCCCTACATTTTCTGCAGCCCTTCCCTCCCTGGAATTCTACAGGGAACAAAGCAAGTGCGTAAACCGAGGTTACTTCAACAGATACATTGTCATTCAAAATGGGGCCGGTAGGACCAGTCTGCTTATGGGTGAAGAGCATTTGGCTCAAGAACATGATGGAAGCTGCGTAGGCTGTTGATGGGGAAGGGTATTACAGGAGAGCTGGTGTATTATTCTCCAAGGAAAAGCTTCCTACATCCGAGTCCCTTTTAAAAG
The DNA here is from genome assembly GCA_013400555.1 of Jacana jacana. Taxonomy (NCBI): domain Eukaryota; kingdom Metazoa; phylum Chordata; class Aves; order Charadriiformes; family Jacanidae; genus Jacana; species Jacana jacana. Next base: position 16,900 of record VZTM01022854.1, read on the forward strand.
TCTGGTTTTCATAGGGGGCTGTTTATTGTTCTTACACAAATCCCTCTGGTATTTTATGAGCAGATACTGCAAAATCATAAAATGTTATTGAGGCTAGAGCTAGATGTTGGGCAAAATAAACAAACTTTTTTTTTCCGGCTATTTCTCTAGCAAGGCCACGAGTTCTTCTGTCATGAGTAAATAGAAGTTTTCACTCCTACAAATTGCAACTTTGGTGTGAAAAAAAAAGACTTGCATACTGATATGATTAGAAGGAAATTATTTTGCATTACATTCACTAGCCATTTCTTGTAGAAAACAATCACAATGCTATGTGTGTCTCACCTTCTATCACTGTTTTCCCACGTAGCTCTTGAATTGAGTGAGATCCAAAAAATAGAGTAGCAAGTCTCAATAATTAGTTTTGTGAAAAAAGGTACATGGATTACAGATAAGAAGGTACCTCTGCTAAAGGGTTTTGCAGCCTATCTATTTTTTAATGTCTAGAAGACTATATGAAGCTATCTTACAGGAATTTTTCACGTGGGAGTTGGTCATCAGAAAAGCAAGCATGCTTTCCTGCAGATTTGTCTTATTTTTTGATGTTTCTAAAAATACTTTTCTAATTTTCTCACCTTTCTGGGAATCCTTTTGGAAAAGAACTGGAACTTACAAGTCAGTAAATCCTAAAGCCTTGCAAAAGGCATATTTTGGTTGGGCAGTTGGGATGAGGCTGGGAAGATGTCCAAACCTAGAAGGCGTGCTATAAGAGACTGAATACTTGTTCAAAGTTTTTTAGTACGAAATTGTCATAGCTCAGATTTGCCACATTGTGAACAACCTGTTGCACTACCCCTATTTTAGGAAGGCTACAGGGATGGAATTGAGGCTGGGAAAGAACGTGCCCTCCAGGAAGGCTTCAATCAAGGTTATAGACGTGGTGCTGAGCTGATGGCTACTTGTGGCCAGTTCAGAGGAACCCTGAAGTAAGTACAAACTTTTTAAGGTTGTATGCCCATGGAGGGACTGTACATGCAGTTTTGTTTTAATTAAAAAGAAGAAAAAAATAAAGGTGCATTGTGTGTCCAAAGTGAACAACCTGAGATTTTTCAAGTCTCGAATACAGGGAAGTAGAGTGAGTGTAGAGTGATCATTCTTAGAAACCATCCTTCAGTTCCAATTTGAAAATTATCTGAAACTACCTCTTTAAGCTCAATATTCAGATCTACTGCTTCAGTTTCTCAAAAACTGTGAACGGAATAGATATCTTGTCATGCTGTTATCTCCCTTTGGACACTGGAAGTCTGTATGGATACATGTATTCACTTTTTTTTTTTTTCCTTTACTTTTTAGTGCTCTCTTATCCTGGTGTCATCTTAATGGACATGATTCTGCCTTAAGCAAAATAAATAATCTTCTTGATGTGATTGGAAAGCATGAAGAAGACGTGCTTAAGTCTCTGAATACTCTTGAACAACAGCCACATCTTGGACAAATTTTAGATACTGTTCAGGACATGGACCTTAATCACATGCCTCCAGGTGGGACAGAGCCTGACAAAGTTAAAGCTGGAAAACACAAAGACGTTTGCAGCTTTGGTGAAAACGTTAGTCAAAATAATGGTGAAGTTTGTTCCCTGCAGTGCAGCAACGCAACACTCTGCACAGATCCTGAAAGGTCAACCCTTGCGTGGGTTAAAAAGCAGACTATTTGGCTGGTAGAGCAACTGGGCTTATCACTGGATATACTTCATCACATTCAGCAACTAGAACCTTAATTTTAAATACCATGAGACAGAAAAACTCTCTCAACTGGATTTGATTCTCAGTTTCTGGGCCATGTACAGGCTGATGCACCAATTCATTTTAGGGAAATTTGATTTTAGTACTTCCCAGTAGAGGTGATTTCTGTCATCTTCACCATGCTTTGTCTCCTCACAAAAACACCCCACCCTTGCTTCAATCTTAAATGTAACCTTGGCAGAAAGGGGAAATTACTTTTAAAGCTCCACAAAGGTTTACTAAACATGTTTCTGTTTGGTGCCACCTTCGCTTTCTTTCCGGTGGCAGTTTGGAAATGGTGCAGGTCCCTTAAATAACCTCTAAATAGATCCCCTCTAATACTTAAAAAATAAATACCCCCAACTGTGGAGATACAATTCTTGCAGAAAAAGCTGGTGTTGATGATATGCTAACTCTATGCAAAATAGAACAGGGTTTGCTGCTAATTTCTAGAGTGTTGTGACACGTTAGTCACTATATAAAATATAGTTTTTCACCTTTTGTCAAACTCTTCCTCTTTTGTAACTACTGTGCAGCACATTTTAACAGTTAAAAACTGTATTTTTTTCTTCTTCATACAGTTCTATTTATTTTGCTTTTGCTCAACACAGACCATGATCTTCAAAGGCAGAATTACTGACGATTCCATTGTTTTCTGTTCAACCATGTACTCTTGCCCTGTTAGAGCACACTTAACACATTTCCAGTCTGATGCACTTCCTTCTGTTATTTTTGTATTTATTTTGCCCATCCCTCTTTCCCTCATTCACATAGTTTTTCTCCCCCAGAATCTTCAAGGAAGCCAGGCTTATTCACCTTCTCTTAGAAACAGGTTATTAGCCACACAGGCGTATTCCTGACAGCTTTGTATTTCTGGGCCAACGTTTTACGTTTGACTCCTTTTCCTGTTGCTTGCCTTACCTGTACCTGCAAATTGCTCTGGTCAGGAAGTCTTTTTCTTTGTGAATGCCCGTCTCTGGTTTACACCAATTCAGCCGACTGACAGCAGGTTAGGAGTTCACTTGTGGCTTTCCTTCGTGTCTGAGACAAAGCAGGTCTAGACAGAGGCAAACTGAAATTTTGAACAGCTGACTTGGCCTTTTCTGGCCTCAAAGTATAAAACTGTTTTGTGATTTATTTGTGGTGTTTTGGTGTTTTTTTTTAAAGTATAGTTAAGGTAAAAATTACTTGATTTTCAGAGCGAGTTTACAACTTTTTAGTAAAGACTCTCTTATCCTGCCAGAGTTGGTAGACTAAGTTTGGCTGCGATTCGGCACCACCTCTGCATTAGGAAAAAACAGATCTGCAGTTAAGAGTCTCTTACTGAACTTGTTTTTAAACTAGTGGACATATAGGGCTGTCTGCATTAATTATGCATGTACAAAAATGTTCACACAAGTTGTTTTTTTTTCTCAATTTATTTAGCATTATGCTGACATGGATAAACATTACTTTTCTACAAGTGCATGTGTTATGCCATAGCCTGTATCATATTAAACAAATTTCTTTCGTGCTGTGGTAGAATATGGTGCAGACAAAAATAGAGATTACTAGAGCAGTGTTAGACTTTCCAAATTGGAAGTTTAAAAATGCAAATTCAAGAGTATTACTTCTATGTATTTAATAATGTGCAAAAAGGAAGCTCCATTCACAAATTACTAAGTAGATGGTGAGCTTGCCAAATTCTCTCCAACTACTTCTGCAAAAGCAATCCATGCAAGGGAAAATATGTCTTTCTTGTTTGACTATGAAACAATAGACTGTGTGTTTAACTTATCTGTCATACCAGCTTCCGTACTAGCTGTGGAGTTACTTTCCTCTGCTCTGCACAAAGCTTCTGTGCTTACTGCGGCGTTACTTTCTTCCGTGTTATCACCCAGAGTTTCCACTTTGGCTGCAGAGAGGTTTTCTTTTGGGCTGTCTGCAGTACGTGGCTTATCCGTCACTACTAAATCTTGCTGACCAGCCACAGAAAGGCTTTCTTCAAGACTCTTAGAATCTGCAACTTCTTCAAGTGACAATTCAGGTTTTTGTTTCGTTTCTGTGTCTTGTGTTTCATTGTCAGCTTTCGCCTTGGCAGCATTTCTGAAAATAGCTCTCATGACAACTGGGACTGACATGCAACTGAAGAAGGAAATAAAAAGTCAGTCACTACTACAGCCTTCACCCATTCTTAAACCCACTTGTTTTTTTTTAAACTGGCTGACACCTGAATGGCAGGTCTGGTGAAAAACAGCCACGCCTCCTTGCAGGAGCCAACAGATGTTAGGTTGTAACTACAGTGTGACTACAGGGTGTGCTATGCTACAAACATAGGTTGACACAATGAAATCAAGTGCTGGATCTTGGTATTGTAACGGTGTGAAGAAGAAGCGGGAAAGTGGGTTAAAAAAAAAAATTATATGAAAATCTAATAATATTGAAATACACTCATGCTCAGTTTTTATAATTGTAACTTGCATGTCTTCTCTAAAACACTATCTACACTAGAGAAAGTTTTTTTCCACTTACAGGAGTTACCTAGTTCCAGGAATATTATCCAGTATCCTGTGACTTCAGCACAGGCTAATTAAACAGGTTCAAAATCCAGCTTGCATTGATCTAGCTGTCATCAAATAGATAGATAGGCTATCTTCTACCAAAAGAATTAGTGCTCTCAGTCCTTTCTCTAGCACAGTTTCAAATATCACAGCAACTTGCCTCTCCTGGTGTTTGTTTCAGAAAACAAGCCAGAGAGGGTTGTAGATGTGGCCACATACACCTCGCTTTTTGAAAAGAAGCACTGCTTGATATTAGGTAGTGGTAGAAAAAAATCTTTTCTGTGCTGTTCTAAAGTTACACCAGTCAGGAGCCTTCAGAAAAGCATGTTTACAAAAGAAAAAAGCATCTTTATAACAGGTATGCTTTCTATTGGAAAGAAACATTTTCCATCACTATCAATGTTGAAAATTTTTTAAAGAGGTACTTAACACACTCAAGTAACTTAGTGTCATTATTATAAGCTGTTACTAGAGCAAAGTTTTCTGGTTGCTGAGTTTATGGCATTGTGAACACACATGGTATTTCCATCGAATGGACATCTGGAATTCATTCCAACAGTTGTGAAATAAAATAAAACTACTTACCGCTTCACAGCTCTTGTTATAAAGTCATCACTAGAATTTAGAGTTGGATCTTGAGGATTTAAATGAAGGTGACATTGGACTTCTCTGGAGGTTATAAGGTCAATTATCACTATGAAAGAGGAGAGTATACGTATTTGAAAATAAACATTTTTATAAACATCGAAAACCATCCTTTCATTTTGATGATTCAAGAGAAGTAAGGCCGAAGCTGATAGGAAGGGGCTTGCAGCAATGCTCTTGCATAAGACTTGCTTTTTCCTGATATACTTAAATCAGAAATAGAAGTTTAAATGTATTAATTAAATAAAATCCAAGACAGAATAGGACTTGCATATTTGTATTTACTTTCTGTTTTGTGCTGAGTACAGAACACTTTTTAGTAAGCAATTTATACCCAAGTGCTACGTTGTGGTTTTTGTGGGTTGCACACCATTGAGAGTAACCCCTAGAATGTATTAGTAAGAGAAGTAGAGTGCAAGGGCCTAGACAGAAGCAAGCCTCAATGAAAAGGACAGTGTCGGTTGTTTCACACCTACCACAGGCTAAATTCTCTTTCACAGGATGAAGGAAGAAGACAGAAAAGCTGGTGTTCTTGTGTGGTACCACTTCAAAGTACAGCAGATCCGAATCACCATCTGGAAATAGAATTACTGTTTAGTGATAACCACCCATCGAGCCTGGACTCCTTGTGGCCGAATTGCGTGCCAGAATTTAAAAAACACCTATACAGTAGAATCTAAGTATGTATTACTTTGGCAATTTAGGTTATGCTTATAGAAGTGTCAGGCTTAGGAGATTTTTTTTTTCTTTTAAATATTGTTTAATACTAGAATTAAGGATTTTTTTTATAATTTAAAATACCCCACCAGTAATGACAGCTTTTGCAAGGGAGCAGTAAATCTGTTAATACCCAGCTTAGATGCTGGTTTCTCTATAATACTCTGCATTACTTCCAGCCACACAATTTACCTTCATTTGTATCCTTCTCAGAGACACAGCTGCTAATAAGGTTGTTAAATGCCACTCGATGCCGAAGAATTTCTATTATACCCGGCACACACTTTGGATGACTAAATGGGATTTTACTGACCAAGACTCCTGCTAAATCTGGTTTTTCAGAGCCTTTGTTTATGAAGTAACAGTGCTTTTGGCAATCTGGAAGAGACTGAACAAATATGGCGATATTTCAAGCACTGGAAATGACAAAATAAAGCTTGATATTATCAGGCAACTTCACAATCTGACAGCAAAAGTCATTTTGGAAGACGTGCTTCTAAAATGTCTGTTGTGTTTCTCTGCATTTCAGTAGAAATATAATCCATAGAGGAAGCTAGATGAGATCCACTCCCCCTCCCAAGCGCATCCAAATTAAGCCACCGATTCTTCCGACTACTCTTAAGACTGCTGTGGGCTATGGAAATCGAAACAACCATGCTCTTCTCTCAGAAGAATATCATAGCAGTGCTGCTTGACAGTTATACAGATAGGATAGCAGTTTTGCCTGAAATCTGAAATTTCTGGACAGGCTGGATTGATGAGCCAAGGCCAGTGGGATGAGGTTCAAGAAGGCCAAGGGTCACACCAACCCCCTGCAGCGCTACAGGCTGGGGCACAGTGGCTGGAGCTGCCTGTCAGAAAAGGACCTGTGGGTGTTGGTGGAGCGTGGGCTGAACATGAGCCAGCAGCGTGCCCAGGGGAGGTTCAGTTTGGAGATAAGGAAACATTTTTACACTAGAAAGGTTATCAAGCCTTGGGATGGGCTGCCCCGGGCAGTGGTTGGGGCACCATCCCTGGAGGGATTTAAGATGGGTTGACATAGCGCTCAGTGACGGGTTTTATCAGAGTTAGGTTGATGGTTGGACTCAATGACCTTAAAGGTCCTTTCCAACCCAGACAATTCTAGGAGTCTGTGAGCTCTTCTGGGCATCATTATGTTGTTTCTCCATCCATCACTACTGCTTTCTTTGGAGACACACGTTTTGTTAGAAGCAAACCAAGGAGGAGAAGACGAGATAGTAAGAAAAAATTGCCACCTGTCCTTGTTGACTGTGTGTCTGTGACAAAATTAGAATGGCAACGTTATGTTATCTATTTCAGGATGCCAAATGGGGACTGTCACTTTAAGAATGGGGCAGGGACCTTAATTAGCAGGGCCTACATTAAGAGCAGCTGAATAGCAGAATAAAAAAGCTTTTCCTTGTGTGGCCAGGGAGCAAAAGGGTTTCCCCAAACTCAATTAATAATTTACTTGTAGAAATAAAATCTTTAAGCTCGGAGGTAAAATAATCTCTCAGCAAATACTAATTACTGAAGTTACAGATCTTTTTGTGCGCATTTAATGGAAAAGAAAATTTTTCTCCCATCTTACGGGTTCTATAGAGGAGAGCTTTGCTAAACCTTATTTTAGCATGATGTAAATGTACTACTACCTTCTGTACCACCACCTCATAGTCTAAGAACTATGTAGGCAACAGACTCTGCTAACACTGCTAGCAGAAGAGGAAGAAGTGCCCTCTTTTTCATTGCCATCAATTGCAAAAATTAATGTTTCCAGGCAAAAAAGGTTGATCTTTGAAGCTTGTCTTTCAGTTGCTCTGCACATAGGTCTGGCAGAAGCCATCTTAGCCATCATTTTCTATTCCAAAACTTTTCCTCTACATTGAGTGTAGCCTAAATGAAATAGTTTTTAATTAAACAGTTAAAAGGGAAGCTGTCTACAGTTAAGCAACCATGGCTTTAGCTAGGAATTGACATCACCTTACATTCGTCCTTCTACCACTGCCTATAAAGGGAATCGGTGTTATCTAATCGAGAAACCTTCTTTATTGAAACAACATGATAGGCAGAGCAACGTGCAGTCTGATGAAGACCTTCAAAAATCTAGCTAAGTACCATTTTGGGTCACATCAGTCATAAAGTTTCCTTCTTTTTAAAGTTGTTAATGATGAATTTCTGACTGATTTTTAGAAGAGTAAGCATTTGGGTTCCATATAGACAAATTAGTAGGACTTAGCAGTCATGCACACAGTGTTTCAGTAATCAGGATGAGCTGCTCACTTACGTGAAAGGGTCTAATATTATTTTGTAAATGACTTGAACTATTTCTTAAAGAGCATTTAAATACCGCTGAGATTCTGGGTATTCTGCACTGCTTGCTTATGTGGAAACACAATTCAGCGTCTGTCTTGCATAAGGGTGGAGCATGCATCAAATGCACGCTATACTCACCACAAAGAAACGGGATTTATGTGTAGAGAAGTCTTCACTGCATTTTTCTTTCAGAGCAGACTGAACAATCAGCTCATATAGAGGAGCTAGTTTCAAGCCAGTAATCTGAATTCCTGAAACCAGATAATAATTTTTTTTATCAGCACTTAGGTTATGAATGCACATGAAGGCTAACATTAAAAACAAAACCAATGCTTTCAAACCAAAATAAAACCCATTAATCTCCTTTCTTATTGCCCTTTTTTGCTAATGGGAATTTGAGGTAGAGCGTTTAACAGCTTTGCCTGTAATTGTCCTGTCTTTTGTAGAACTTTTGTGGTTTGCAATGGTTACTAAAATGTTACACGGGCTGATAGAACTGAACACATTCTGCCCCAGAAACCAGTTTTTCCTCTTACAACAGTAATACAGAGAAATAAAAAGCAAATAAGCAACGCCTAGTCACCCAAGTTCTTAGTCTAAAAAACAATTAGAACGTGCCTGTGAGCCTCTGTATCTCTTCAATACTGGATGAGGACATAGGAATAGGCTGGTGAAACTTCAACACAAAAAAAGCTGGCAAATCTATGCTGAGTTTGTCAGTCAGTGGCAAAAAAGCAAGGTGGCTGGGTAAAAAAAAAATATAGTCAGGATGAAAGTTTGTTACAGAAATTGCCATAACAAGGACCCCTTAGAGTAAGGTCACTCTCAGGTCCCTAGTGGTTTACTACCTTCCATACTTCTGTGTTGACATAAGTTTTGCTTTATAAACACAACTATAGCCTGTAATGTTTTAAAACAAGGTTAATGTTAAGACTGGTAGGAGGGCAAAGCGAGTCACCAGAAAGTGAGGAACAGCGCACAAATATGTTTACTATAAATCGCTCTGTAGTGATTTATTTTGGAAAATTACTTCAGACTTTCCCTCCTGCCTAGCACTGAAGTAGAGAGAGGAGGTGTCAGTATCCATGATGGGATGAAAAAGCACGTTCGGGTGTAATATGCCTCTATTTAATATGTAATGTGCAATATTACATACTAATATATAATGAAATAATAATGTATTAATATGTAACATGCTCTGTTTATTCTGAAACTACACAGGAGTTGCTTGTTGAATACTAGGAAATTAAGTAATATTGTTCCAGTAGCTCCTACCGGCTTCAAATCTGTGAATAAATCCATAGTTCAATACAAATGACCATTAAATACAAACACTATAACTTAAAATTCCATTTGGGAAAACTGTAAAAGCCACAGGTTTTAGAGAGCGTAGCTATGAAGCACAATACATCGCTAAAACAGAGCTTCCTGTTTTAGCAGAGGCTAAATGCAAATTATCTGAGGTTAGTGCCAGTGACCTGTAAATCCATTTCTGTATTGAGAAGTGTTCAGAGCCTCACCCGTCCTCTCCAGCTTGAGAATCCACAAGCAGTGGAGAAAGAGGAAGTTTGTGGACCGTATCTGTGCCTTCAAGAGTCACAACTGTTTTTGTTCCACACACCTGGGAACCTGAGGGAGGAAAAGAACTGCATCATTTCCCTCGTGTCAGCGTACATTAATCCTACACATACAAACCATGCAATGGTGAGGTAAAGGTCAGGTCTCACCGACAGCCACAATGGCTTGGGCAGCGAGGAGAACCTGGCACAGACCACACCCAAAGGGCCAAAGCTGCCCAACAGCGAGAGCAGCAATAGATGATTTTGGGACATGCCATCAAACAGATGAAGCAACCGCAACATTTTCATGCTGGCTAGGCAGCTATATTTTTTGCTATCACTCTCACTACAGTGTGGGTCAACAGCCAAGAAATGGGAAAGCAGTTTCCTGATGTATGTTATAATTCTGCTAAAGTGCATCACATAAATCATTCTCCTAAACTAGAATTTTAAATCTTATTCCTGAGTTTCATTAATGAATTTTCCTAAATGAAATAAGTAGTCCTGAAAAAAATTAGGACAGTAGTTATTCCTGTTTTTCTAGCTTTACCAGGATTTAGTTCTGCTTCCAAAACTTGATAGGGAGAAATGTAAAATTCAATGTTCACAGGAGTGCCTGAGAAATAACAATAAAAAAGAAGTTACTGTACATGTCAATAGAGGAAATATGTTAGGCATCTTGACACACATGAAGACAAAAAACCAAGAGCGGTGTAGATGGGCAGAAGGAGAATCATCATAACAATACATCTTATTTGAACATGTACATATCTACATGTTCAAATATCAGCATTTTCTTAGCATTTAACAGCTAAACCCTCTGGGTATGAAGTTATCAGACATCTTTGAAGAGGTTAAATTGTTACTCTCTTTTGTACAATAACCTGTTATTCAGCCTTAAAAGTAGTAGCTGAACTGCTAGCTTGTGATGACTACTCTGAAATAAAGGGGAAAGTTGTAATACTTTCAGAAGGAAGGCTCATATCGAGCTGTGCAACATGCAGCATGTATTAGAAGTATTTTTATGAACTCTAACAAACACATTGATGGTTAAAACTCACTTCTGACAGCGTACATCAGCCAAAATACTTAGCGACTGCCTGTATTTGTATTTTAGGCAAAGAATTATCTCAGCCACTACCGCTGGCTTTGCTTTAAGGCTGCTGCAAAGTCAGTGTTGCTGTAGCTGATAAACAACCTGACTTTAATTTTCTCCTTCTGCATGTCTGTGCACCGTCTGTGAATACAGGTACAATAGGTCCCTACAGCATCTTTTATTTATACTACAGTTACAGGATACCTCCCACCAGACCAGGCTGCTCCAAGCCCCATCCAGCCTGGCCTTCAACCCCTCCAGGGATGGGGCAGCCACAGCTTCTCTGGGCAACCTATTCCAGGGTCTCAGCACCCTCACAGTAAAGAATTTTCTTCTAGTATCTAAGCTAAATCTTCCCTCTTTCAGTTTAAAGCCATTAAATTAAAGCCCTTCATCCTATCACTACACCCTTTGTTAAAGAGGATAAAGGAGGATCTTTACTGTAAGAAAATGTGAACTCATAGAATCATTTAGGTTGGAAGAGACCCTTGGGATCATCAAGTCCAACCATCAGCCCCACTCTACAAAGTTCTCCCCTACACCAGATGCCTCAACACCACATCTAATCTACTCTGGAGTCTACCACCTCCCCGGGCAGCCCATTCCAGTGACTCACCACTCTTGCTGGGAAGAATTCTTTCCTAATGTCAAGTCTAATCCATAAAAAAGAAAAAAATAATCACCTCCAGTTCTTGGCACAAGGTGTCCTACTTTTCCATGAAGTACTTCAGTAACTCTGTTTACATCCGGTGTCCTAGTTCAAAACACATCTTGATTAGCGTTTCCTGAGTTGCAGTGCCAGCTAGGCTAACCTAAAGGGTAATTTGCACCCTTAATCAAAAGCAGACAATGCTTTCTTGGAAGTAGATTGTGTCTTCATTTGTCACAGCAGCTTCCAAAATACCATCATTCCACTCCTGCATTACCCCTGGGATTTGGGCTTCCAGTTTTAACCCTGTATCTGAGCTGTTTCATGTTGCAATTTCATGTGTTATTTACCAGAAACTAAGGGGGATAAATATATTGGGGTGTCAGGTTGAGGAAGGAGTAAGGAAATAACCTGGAGAAACTAATTCAAAAGCAATCTCTAACCTCAAATGTGATCATACAGCTGAACACACACTGTCATAAAATTACATCTCTGTGTATTAAAATACTGCAGTGCATTAACTTATAGGATAGATGGGACAAATAATCTGTTTAACTCATAATTAGTATTTAGTGAGATATCAGCGATCAGCAAGGATGCAGTGGAGATAGTATGCTTGATAAGGAAACACTATAAAAATAAACCAAGAGTGTGTTTCTTGTTACAGAAGGCCATGCTTGCTGAGAGGATTCAATAGTCAAGGTATCAGAAAAAATGCTGCAGAAATCCCAAAGAAAAGCACTGCCCTCAACTTTGATTTTCTGTAAAGAATGAAAATCATTGTATAATTACCATAGTGTTTAAGCAAATCTATTCGCCACTTCTCTGTAAAATCATACTCTAAGAAGGGAGAAATGAGAAAAGGAAAGATAGGAGGAAAACTAGCACCCGCTACTCCTTATCTAAAACCTGGGCAAGAAATGAAATAGCCAAACAGCAGGACCGCAAAGGGTGTATTTTACTTCTGTCACAGGGAGATCTAAGCACACTACTGACATCTGAAGATGTCTATTTGCTCCTAGTGGGTGGTCACATCCCCCCAGGCTCTGCAATCAACCAGTTTCCCAGCATGTCTCTTCCATAAAGCTTGGGAGTTCAGTAGATTCTCTTTTTTGGCATGCATAGGGTTGGCAAATTGCTGAAAGGCTTCACGATTTCCAGTGGGAGAAAACTCATTAGCCTTCCACATCCAGCTCTATAATTAGATCAGCTAACTTGTTTTTTAGTGAAATGAAGGGGTGAGGGTAGAGAGACAGGGAGAAAGAGGTAGACTTCAAGTTACCTGTCTAGAAGAGACATTGAATAAAGATCCTTTTCAAGGGCCTGCAAAGCAAAGTACCCCTTTGCTTTCATTTCACTGGGAGAGAGAGAAGAGAAATTATTATTTTTGTAGGTAAACAAAAGCTAGGCTATGGATTTTAAAAGTCTTTCAACTAGTTGCAACCTGTTTCCTGGAATTTGATACATATTTGACAGGTCTTCTAGGATCTTTCCAAAGGCTTCATAGTTCTTTGTCCTACCAAAAAGAAACAATTGCTATCATGCCACTAAATTAGATGGATGGTAAGGTTTTTTTATATCTAACTTGCCAAAAAAAAACCCCACCACTTCAGAGTGACATGGGCCTCCCTATCACATCTGGAAAGTAGCAACATTGCTTTTAAAGTTTCTTAAAAGATACCAGGAAATGTGAATCCTCGGGTCTGTTACAAAAAGCAATATAATTCCAGCTAACACTGGTTAAATATGCACTACTGAAAGCAATAGGTGAGCACGATACATAAATTTGACAGGTCTTTTTATCATGTTCCAATAAAACTGGTCACGTAGTAACACATCCTTGATATACTGCATGCATACGTTGTTCTTTTTATCACAATATCAAGAATTGTGTTAATACTGCACACTGTGAGAGAAGCACATCTTAAACACAATTAAAAAAAAAAAAAGAAGAGGGGAGAAGTGGCTGGTGTAAGTTTGTGATAGAATGGTTCAGACTGCTCAAACCCCAGATTTCCTGCAGATTCTGCCTAGCTGTGGTAGCCTGGAGCTCTGCTTGGACTAACCCACCAGGTATCTACTCACCTGCTTAAATGAATTTTAAGTGGATTTTACAAGCCTTACTAAACTCTCTAGTGCTGTAGTCACACAGAGAGCTGTACTCAAGAAGACACGCCTTCCCTCTCCCTGCAGATGTGGCTGTAGCGTGGACCGGCAGAGAGACTTAATAAGCCTGGTGGGATTTCACACTGGGACAAATCCTTTCCAAACAGAAACCTAAACAGGTCACTCGGCTCTTCCATGACTCTTTCCAACCGGACTGGTGAAGAAGCAGGGAAAAGGGAGAGAAGCAGGCATGCAGGTATATGCACAGGCACAGCACCAGCCTATGCATTAGCTGGCTGGCTCATCATAAGCTACTTTGTTTTACGTGTCATGCTTCCTGTGAATCTCAAACTGCTTTACAACTTAAAAAAAAAAAAACAAAAAAAAAAAACCACCAAAAAACTAACCAAACACAAGCCATATGAAAATAGTGCACCAAGATGTGTAAAAGGGATACTTGCACTTAGTGCCAAATCTAAAAAAAACAGTATGGCAAAGAAGCAGTACCCGGAGTGCCAATGGTAACTATATGCCACTGCTCAGAGCTGAATTGCTGGCAACTAACATCCATCCAGGCTACTACCCTCCAAAAAACCTTGGAAAATTCAAGTTCAAGCTTTAAGACGTAGCTGTTCACACCCATAACGCTGATATAACTTCTTCTCTAAGGAGGGCTGGAATATGTAATAGAGGGCTGGAAAATACTCATGATGGATTATAGCTCCACATAGAAGAGAGTTAAACATGCAAGGTCAATGATTATTCCTCTCGTTACCTTCCCTTTCAACTGTTCCGTCAAGGTATTTAAATAAGAATGAGTACATTTAAGAGATTGGATTCTTAGTAAAACCTGGAACCTTGATCATATTGCCTGGAGAAGTTCTAAACGGACTTTTAAGGTGGTGGCCTGACCTGGAACAGCAACTATACAGACAGAACAAAATCTTGTAATAAAATACATATAAATATATAAAGATGTATATAGAAACATAGTGCTCTGCTGGCACATGAGACAACTAAAGCAACATCTCCTCCTATGCGTTTGCAAAGGAAAATGGGCCACGTGATATCACCTTGCTTTCATTGCCATGACAGAAGCTGAAGGACATGTAGTTTAAATATTTGCATAAGCACAACACAAAGACTATTTAGTATTTGATGGAAGAAGGGGAAAAGTAGTATCTAGTTTGGATCTGTAAATCTGCCAGTTCTGAATTGTCATCATGAGTCCATTTCCAAAATCATGGGTCCAAGTAGTTCTGTATTTCTTGCAATCAACACAAACGAGGGTGTTCAAAGGCTGTGTTCCACTGGCAGCTGCAGCCAATCTAGTGGGGATTACTCTTTCCCCTCACTCCGCTGAAGTAGCTGCATTTTAGCTGTTTTCAATGGAACAACCTGAGAAATAAGTAATGTCTGGCATTATCTTGTATTTGCTGTGGTTTTAGCCTTGAATTTACAGATTAGAAGCAGGTAATAAGAGTTACAACAACCACCAACCTCTCCTATAAAGCACTGGAACCAACTTCCCACATAAAATAAAATCCAAAAATGTATCAATTCTTTTGTTGCTTTCTGGCTTCATATTTGTCTTTTATTGTTTCCTAATTCTTGCCTTTCCTTTTTGATTTTTTCCCCCCTTTAGTTCGTACACTGAAACCATTCTAGCATTGACTTCCTCATAACATTCAGAGGAAAACAAGGTTCAGGAACTCCTTCCCATTCAACAAGAGACTCCACAGTGGTTCTTTACCTTAGGTGCTGTGTTAGGTCATCACAAACCTACATGAATTAGAGAGAGGAGTTTCATGTTTCTTGCCATCCTTTGTGGAACATCACTTAAAAGCATTTCATTAAAAGAACAAAGGGCCTATGGAAAGGGTAAAATTAACAGAAACGGTCTGTTGTTAAATTCTTTCCTGGAGGAAAAAAAAAAAAAAAAAAAAAAAAAAGAGAGAGAGACCTTTGCCAGTTTTTACTGGTTAAACAGAACAACTTGAAATTCCTGGCCTGACTGCAACTTTAAAAAAAACAAACAAAAAAACCACAAAAAAACCACAACCCGCAAACAAACAAAAAGGAACTAAATTAACTCCAAATTACTGTAACAATTTGGATACTTGCTGATAAAAATCAGAGTTCATGCTCCTCCCTCCCCCCCGGAACAGCTTGTTGCTATGCCCTTGATCTGAAGGATTGTAAGACTAAATGAGAGCAGAATATGGTATGTGAATGGCAGAGTGATATTTTACCATTAGTTTTATATGAAAATTGTCAAGAACAGCATTTCCGTTCATAGGAATGCACACACTTCTAAAGAATGCAAAAGGAAAACCGAATCTCTGGTAACAGCTCCCAGACATCCATTGGGAACGTACAGAGCACTACGCCTTGATAGGAAAATATTTTAAGACCCGTTATTTAGTGTATATGATAACATCCCTGTGTGAGAATAAAAATATTATGCTGGGTACTACAATATTATTGGAAGACGGGCACGTTGGCTGAGTTTTAACTTAGTATTTAGCTCTACAGTAGTTAATATCTGCAGTCCAGCTGTACGTGTGGATGAGAGGTTCAGAAGCAGCTAGTGTAACGCACAAACTGGCAGGTGTGACAAGACCAGAAGGAAGCTACAGTCTTTGTGATGGGGCAGCTGGAGGCCAGGTGGGAGGTGAGAGATGGAGAAAATTAACTTTACCACAGGATCTTCTCCAAGGTGAGCCAGCTTTACATCCATCACCTCTCCATCCTTGTCCAGCTGAACTTCTATATAGAACATGTTCGATGTTATGTAGCAGGCGGTCTCACTGGGGCTAACATGAGTGTTAAGCCTGAGGAGAGATGAAAATGATGGAAAAAAAAAAGAAAAAAGAAAGGCTTGTATATCTAAAAATTCTGTCACGCAAAGAAAGCAAATGAGTATAGTTTACTTGGCCGTGGGAAGAGACACCAGGGATGCTTCAAAAATAACTCTTCCTTGGCTCATCTTCTGAAGACTATCCAACCAAGCAATATATTTGTGCTTATCTCTTTGCATTATCATGATGGTTTGGGACCTAGGCACGCGTGTCCTCTCTACACCCAACAACCTTCTCAGTGAGGACTAAATAAAAAATAGGCATTCACGCCCACTCCAAGTAATATACTCCACTTGCATTGAGTTAAAAAATTAATGTTGTTAACAAGCCATCCAGATGGTATTCCTCACCGGATGTGGGGCCATCATTGCTTATTTGCATTTATTCATAAACAAACTTACCCTTTTTGTTTGGATAAAGATTCCAATCTGTTCATCACAGAAAACAAAGATTTAGCTGTAAAAAAATTGAAGTTTTATTTAATCAGGCTGCAATGATCAAGAAGTAGAACCAGTATTATCCTGCTTTACAGGATTAATTTAGGTAATGAGAGAATGGCGTCTCTTTCCTGACTTTTTGTTATTAATGACAACTATTACTCTATGATTAAACAGTGCTTTGCTGGGTAGAGCTTATTCTCAGACTCTGAGAACAGCTATAGCCTGAAGGCTGAGCCCAAAGGTGAGTCTGAAATCTCTTGTGTCATAGTCACCTCTGTGTTTGTACATTTAACCCTTTGTGTGCAACTTCATCGATAGAGAAGCATGGGTAGTTTCCACAGAATAATAGAAATTACACTTTCAGTTATATGACAGGTCCTTACCATTTAACGCCCTCTGTATCTTCTCCATGCAAGAGAGCAATGGACCATCTGGAGCATTACTGACAGGCCATTGGAGTGGTTTATCCTAGCACATTTGTGAGAACAAGAGACAGAGACAGAGTCCTTGAATTCCTAGCCAAAGAGGAATACCCCTGTGTAGAACACAGAACACTGATGCCCAGTTGAACAAAATACTAATTTTTTGTCTAACATAGAGGTCACCTATAACTGTAACTGTCTCCAAAGTGGCAGCACTGAATGGATTTGTGAAGACCCTGTTGGGCAGTAATTATATATCAGAGGCCTTTGGGGCAGGATGCAGCCTTCCATTCTCATTTCATTTGAGCTGAACACAGTCTGTGTCAGCTCATTTCACTGTGATACTAGATATCAATTAAGAAAATACTTAGGTTTTTATTTTAAGAGGAATCTATCTAAATGAAAAGGAGAGATCACTAAGTGCCACAGGTGTACTTGGTTGGACTCAGGGCACAAGTTTCAGCTGAAGATGCTAAGTAGAGAAAGCAAACTCACAGCTTCTCTTCCAGCTCTTGTCAGAAAACTCCTTAAACTTTGGTTCACAGAAAACCTTCACTGCTGAAAAGCTTTAATTTTGTTTAAACTCAGGACATTGTTTTCAGAGGAAGGTTTCAGTTAAGCTTAATAAAAAGAAGCACGGAAACAAATCGGGCTTCTTATACTAAGCTCACAGCAGTTGTGCTAATCTGCAAAGATGATTTTTAAATACAATTAGCTACTGGAAGGGTGGGAAGCATGAAACAACTGAAGGTATACCACAGCAGGAGGGAGTTTGGATAGCAGGTTTCAGGCCAGTTTCTGAAAGACAGTTTTTTCTCACAGTCCTATGGGCAAGAAATCACCTTTACATACTATGAATGTGCTGACAATAACGGATGGAAAATAACCTAAAGTATTAGGCAAACAATGCTAATTCATGAAGAGCTAAATTAATGTAAGAAACAACCTCTAAAGTGTTAAAATAACGCAGGAAAGTTTTTTTTTTAATCCACTGTTGTAAGAAAAATCAAGAGCCAGGCTATAAAAGGCACTGGATTTTTGGAATTTTGGGGGACTAGCAGTTTTTTTAAGTCTTGGCAATGGGCTCTTACACCACGTACCCTTCTCTCAACTAACCTGTGATTCTTACCATGCAAAAATGGACAAGTTTCAGAGTTTCACTCCATGGTTTTTGCTGATATTTTAAATGCAACTGTTCCAATAAAGTATTTTTAGAAGTAGATGTCACAGCACCTGAAAAACATGCCAAAATGTTCAAATATAAAATGGCATGTATTTACATTGACAACCAGAAAAGTTGGGAGGAGGAAAAACAAACACTTGCTGAGGCCAAAGGTGTTATACTTCAAAAGAGGAAGAGAAAAAAGAAATGGTTTTGTTGAATTTTGCATATGAATATCTGATTTTGGTAATACTTCTGGCAAAAAAAAAAAAAAAAGGGTGGAGATTTTGTATAGAAATTATTTTACATTATTAAATACAGAGGTGTAGCCCGATCTTCAGCTTGTTAAACAACCAGGCTTTGTTTACCCACACACAATCTCGCATGTGTATTGTTAATAAATGTCAAGGCCCTGCCATGGGTTTCAGGCTTCCAGATTTCTACACCCACCTAGAGTTCATTAGAGTCAGTTTTTATTAGAGATAAAAAATTAGAAATTTTTTGTTTTTAAAATGATGGGGGCAGTGGAACACTGGAACAGTTTGAGCTCTGAGCAACCCGATCTAGTTGAAGTTGTCCCTGCAGGGGAGGTTGGACTAGATGACCTTTAAAGGTCCCTTCCACCCCAACTATTCTGTGATTCTATACATAATTGCAAAGGGATCATCTCAATGCCAAGCTGTGAGTTTTGTTTTTTTTTCCCCTTCATTGGAATGGCAAGGAAGAAGAATGAAGCCAGGAAAATTAACATTTTCAGCCCATCATTGGCCCCCTTATGAGCACTCTTTCTAGCCTTGTACAGAACCCAGAGGCTCAAAGCGTTTTTTGCTGAGACGTGGTGCATCTATAACCAGTAATTTCATCAGGAATAAACCTAAAGTGGACTTGTGAATACATCAGCTTGAGACAGGCAGGAAGATTCCAGACTGCTTAACAAGAGAAAACCGAGTCCCTGCAACACACCGCCTGCTCTGCTCCTTAGCACCAGCACGATACATTGCAAAGCACTTGCTTGACTAGAGGGCACAGCAGCCACAGAGAATCATCCCCTTTGAACTAGCAGCACGGCAGGGAAGGGACACAGACTAGGAGAGGGGTTTCTATACCCTTTGCATACACCAAGCTGGGGCTGGCAACATCTTCCTCCTGCTGGGAGGACAAGAGAGCAGAAGCCATAGGTCCCTATGAAGCAGACCACCTCAAACAGCTAAAAAAGGGGGAAACAGTAGACCCCAACCAGCTCTTAGCAAGCACCCCTACTGGAGAAAAGGGTCCCACTTACCCATGCCTGGATGCTGACAGTAAGACTGCAGCCTACCACAAACCTCCATCCACACCACAAGAAACCAAAGCTACTACTTGTAGCACATGCACCACAGCACCCACAGGTGCTGTGTGAGACAAAAGGCTTACTTCCTCACAAAACTGATCCCCAGGGGTTAGTGTTTGAGCTTGAGAAGCTTGATAAGTACAGCAACATCATCTCTTGGCTCTGCCCACTTTTCAAAGGGTGAGGCACCCTGTCAGTCATGCCCTTCTGCTTCTAAGTCCTGAGGAGATAGGCACTAGCTCAAAACCTGGTCGCTGGGGAATGCCAGATCTCCAGCAAGAACAACATGTCTCCTCCATAAACCCTGCGTGGCAGTGCTTCAAGATGTCTTACAGCATACTTTGTTTTCAGCTGCCATCAGTCATGCTGCAGTGCCCAAAACAGTCTCATAACATGCAAAGGAGATATTCTGGGACTTGTATGTAGGTACCTGAGTGGAAAATAAATAGAGCAGTGGCTGCAATAAGATTACAGAGAATAATACATATGGACCTAGGAATCTCAGGAGAAGTGTAAGTTATGTACCAAAAAGCAGCATTTGTCTCCAAACAGACATATTATTTAGGGAAACGCAATGCAGCTGAAAGAGTTTAATATGTTTGCATTTCAGCTTTTACAAAGGAGGTAAAAGGTGCTCAAGTAAATTGATGATGTAATTCCACACTTGTGGTAGATCACACTTCCCTAAAACCATTATCTTGGCTTATGCTATTACATATGTACTTATTTTTAAACTGACATTAGAAGTGACTATAGGTATAATCATGAGCTTCACCTGTGACTTGGTACACCCATTGAAAAACATGTTTTCATCGTTCCTAGAGAGACATTGTACCTTAGGTTAGCTTACCCAATGTATTGAAATGTTTTCTGCTAGGCAAGAACACGTGCTATGGTCTGGGTAAAGGAAATAGGATGCCTCAGCTGAGATCATGTGAACAAGTGTGTGCACATATGACATACAACTTGGTAGTGGTTAATATTTTTGTGTCACTTTAATAAACGTTTGGCCTGATCCAGAGCTCACTGGAGCCTATGTGATCTTGATACTGACTCCAGTGGTTTGTTGATGTCCTGAACAAGCAGAAAAGTAAATTATTTGCTGACCCTCTTGAAAAGAACACTTCTAAAATGGAGGGAAACGTGCCACTGCTTACCTTGTCTGTACAATAGCTGTTCTGCAAATACACAGAGGATTTGAAGTTTAAGTAGTCACAATCCAGCTGAGCTGATTAGCTTAAGATTCACTGTGATTTTTAAATACAAAATAACCTGTTCCGTTTTGTTCAAATGTATGTATTTAAGATAGATGAATTTGCATCATTTTTCCAGGATAATGATGGTGCTAGATTTTCATAACACAGATACTCCAAGACAAGTAGTAGGCTTCATACCTACATAAAAACTGAGATCATACATGAGAAACAGCATCCTAACAATTGTCAGAAAGCTCCTCGGATCAAGGCGTTATTCCAGTATTCAGAACTGTCGTCTCAAATTACCACACTCAAGAGAAGACTTAAGAGCACTGAATAATTAAAAGTGGTCTAATTATAGCATCTTGAGCATATCAGATACACAAATATTTAACTGGGTCAATTCATGGGGAGAAAAAAAAAAGCAAAAGTGCAACTGGCCAAGCATTATCATCAGTATAAAAGAGAGTAGGAATGACAGTGTGAATCCTGTGTGCTCACCTGCTCTAGATTTCATAGAATCATAGAATCATTCAGGTTGGCAGAGACCCCTGGGATCATCAAGTCCAACCATCAGCCCCACTCTACAAGTTCTCCCCTACACCAGATCCCTCAACACCACATCTCATCTACTCTTAAACACGGTCAGGGATGGGGACTCCACCCCCTCCCTGGGCAGCTGATTCCACTGACTGACCACTCTCTCTGGGAAAAACTTTTTCCTCATGGCCAGCCTAACCCTACCCTGCTGCAGCTTGCAGCCATTCCCTCTCCTTCTATCGCTCATTGCCCGTGAGAAGAGACCAGCACCAATCTCTCTGCAATGCCCTTTCAAGCAGTTGTAGAGAGTGATGAGGTCTCCCCTCAGCCTCCTCTTCCTCAAACTAAAGAATCCCAGCTCCCTCAATGGATCCTCATAAGCCTTATTCTCCAGGCCTCTCACCAGCTCCGTGTCCCTCCTCTGTACTCGCTCCAGCACCTCGATATCTCTCTTGTGTTGAGGTGCCCAGAACTGGACACAGTACTCAAGGTGCGGCCTCACCAGTGCTGAGTAACACACATTTCTCCCATGTGTGTTCAGCAAAAACTGCTGCTGAAAGAAATCTTGATGTTCACAGTAAATTGTCCCCAGACAAAATGTTCTCTTCCTCTCAAGTAATTGGAGGTTATGTTATCCCCTTTTAAAGGGTTGAAACTGGTATGCTTCTTTGGGGACCTTTTTGAGAAATCCATTATTCTTACTCCTTTATTTTTGTCATGGCATTCTGCATCTTGCTAATTTTCTGACTGTAATCACCTTCACAATGCATGCACTGGGAACACTGTGATTCATATGAAAATAACGTTTTATAATTTCATAGTTCTTTCATTTCTGATGATTTTTCCATTTCATTGAACTGTACTTTTTCTGACATAGGATCAATGTATTTTCCATTCATATTCTTGCGTGAATTCACGTAAACTATTTGTTTCACTGAAAATACTCTAGACTTAATACAGAACCAAGGCAAACTTTGCATACTGTTGATACATTTTAAAGACAGCAGACTGAAAGAGATTCCAGGGATTCCATATTCAGTGCAACACTGGCGTATTTTTTTGTTTCTGGTTTCTTTGGGGGGTGGGGGTGGAGGTAACTTTTTTCCATTAATCTTGCATCCAGTCTCGATTGTTCTTCCATCTAAAGAGTAAAAATCAAATTAATCACCGGCGATATCTTCACTGGCCTGCTTCCAGTTAGAAGAAGAATCGCATCTTTCTGGAAGCTGTCAGCTGAACTGTTGATCACGTAAAACAGCAGCTACATAACAGCCCACAGTAAGTCTAAATACGGAACCGGGGCCAGTGAAAACCAGTGGTTCCAGTTCAAACTGCAGGATGCGTAAGAGTTGTCATTCATTATCCACATTGATACCTGGTCAGGAGATCAGAGGTAATATGGTGTTCTTTCACAAAGTGCCATCGGATTTTAGAGTGATCAGCAGTGGTAGAGCTGGCCGTGTAACTGGAAAGTGAATCAGTGTTTACTGCAAATGGTGGGCGTTCAAACAATTCCTTTATCTATCCTGATGCTCTTCCATCTAAGGTAGGCTAAACCCAGTGCTGCTTAGCTTTTATGAATCATAGCTTAGACTGATACGGTCTGTACTTTACGGCTTTACAGCCCATAAATACTGCAATATATTTCATCATCTTTCCTTCACTCTCTGCATCATCTCCACAGTTATGGAGTGTAAATATTTTGTTCCTGAGTGCAACATCAGAATGTTGGTGTCTGCATTTTATTTCAATACAGCCATACAGACTGAACCAGTTTTACTTCACGACTTACTGGGTAGCACTTCTGGCACTGTGGTCTGAGGCACTTCACACCAGCAAGCTTTCACTGTTTCCTACTCCTTCACTGAAAGTGATTAAGATCCTTCAAAGCCAAAGACTGTACAGACAGACATAAAAACCAGGTTTATAGCAAATGTAGAAATGCACTGACACTGATAGGGCTTATCTTTTTCTCAGATCATAGTCAAGATCTGACTAACATTCGATTTCTGATTGATATTAGCATTATAATCCCCAAGTAGTTCTTGTCTAAGTCTTTGCCCGAAGGTACTAGAGACGTGTGACCATGACTTAAATAACCTCAGGAACAAACATGGGAGGTCTGGCTTCACACGCATGCATTCTCCTTTGACAAGGTTTCATAGGACACCATAGCTGGTGTTCATAACTGAACATTTGTTGCCCACATCTCACATCTTTCTAAGACTCTTCTGATCATTTTATAACTAAAATCAAGCGTTGCACCATCATTCATATTCCTTTCTGACATCAGTCAGCTGAAATCAATGAGAACCATCGCTTAAGAGCAGCAACAACCCTCCTTCAAGATAGAGATACAGTGAATGCAACTATCACATAATCTGCAGCATACGGCAGAATTAGTAATAACCATAGTATGTTCAAAGTCCACTGTGAAAAAGCTACTGTTTGAAGGGGAGGAAGAATGGGAGCTAAGAGTTAGTGGAGGAGCTGAAAATCACGATGAGCATTGAAGAGGTAATTGAGGTAGAGAAGAGGTGAAATATAGCAAAGAGAACAATTGTGCTTAAAGGATCTTTCCACCAGTATGTCTCAAACCTGACCTCTGTTTCTCAGACTGGGAAACAGAGAGATGGGGAGAGGAAGTGACTCCTGAAGTGCGCCACAGCCATAGAACTAGAAACCAAGCTGCAGTTTACCTAACTCCACTATAGCACATCCCATCAGAAGTAAGAGGGAAACCTTTAAAGAAAGGAAGAGATGGGGAAAGAGATTAGAGAAACACAAGAAGAAAGGCTATAAAAAGACACATAAAATCATGAAGTAAGTAAGAAATGATATAAAAAATGAAAACAAGGAACAAAAATAAAGGGAGGATATGGAAGGCAGAAAAGATATTAAAAGGATATAGAAAAAAATGTTTTTACAACTTTTTTTGGTGTTAATTTCATGACAGAAAACTGAAATGACTTTAGGTCTGCTTTGAGATATTTTAAACCAATATTGGTTTTGAGATGATTGTTCAGCTTCAGTGTTCTGATTGAATATATATCAGGAGATGGGTTATATAACATGGTGACTAAAAAAAGGAACAGCACTCAGTGTCAAATCCTGATTTCAGTAAAATAGTATGTGGGAAGGACATATTTTTCAGGAAAGACAATACCATAAAGGAGGTCAATCCCAACAACTGCCAGTTAAAGATGTTACCAGCACCATGTAGACTGGTACTGCACATAAACTACATATTTTACATCATTCTCTATTGGCTAACCAATTTGATGCAGCTTTTCATATCTTAGGTTTTAAAACTAACTAAACTATGAAGACGTGTTATAAATACATACAATAGTGTATTATACATTTCAGTACTTGTACATTTTTAGATTCTTGGCAATTCCTTAACTATGTTCCTGATAATGATTTTGTCCATTCTAATATCTCATAAACCAGCTGTGTTGTAACCTTCAAATCCCAGATTTCCATATTCCTAGTCATCTCCTAGCATCATGTGGTTTTTCCTAGCTTGGTTGAATGACAATAAGGATGATTGCAACCTCATCATTACCCTTGGATTCATTATTATTCTAGTTACTTTCTCTATCGGTGCAAAGCGTTCATGGAGGGAGTGTCTTTTCAAAAGGCTAAGAAATCTCCAAGTGCTTAGCACCATGATTAGCTCCGATGGAGTACTGAGAACAGTACTTTGGATAGCTAATAGAGCTGAGCAAATGCAAGCATCTCATTACCCAAGTTTACTACAGTAATCTCACTATCTTGTTTTTAGGGAGTATGTATCTGTTTGCTAGTGTAGGGAGGACATGTGTGGCAGGTTTGGAGGCAGTCACAGATGACAGGAAGCTCCTCTGTCAGCTGACAGATTAAATTGCTCTTGCACTGAACAAAAATAGTAGGAGCGACTGCCCACACAACCTTTGTGTGTGTGTTGATTTGGACTGGATTGCTTCATTGTGAGAATAGCTGACGTGTATCTGTGCACATCACAGGATTGTTCCCTGTGTTGTTATGTGCTGCAAAAGCATAGAGAAAGAAAGACTGTTCCAACCTTGTAGAGCCTAACCTCTAAATATAAAAAACAGATGAATGTTGGGATATGAAATGGATGGACGGTGAGCTGGCCAAGATCAGAGCAGATTAGTGACACAGTGAGAGTATGTTGTGGTTTAACCTGAGCTGGGAGCTGAGCACAATGCAGCTGCTCACTCCCCCCAGGGTGGGATAGGGGAGGGAACTGCAACTGTAAAAGTGAGAAAATTCATGGTAAAGCAAAAGCCTATTTTGCATGCAAGCAAAGCAAAGCAAGGAATTAATTCACTACCTGCCACTGGCAGACAGGTGCTCAGCCATCTCCAGGAGAGCAGGTCTCCATCACACATAATGGTTACTTGGGAAGACAAAATGCTGTAACTCCAACCCCCCACCCCCCACCCCACCCCCGCTTTATTCTTCGTCTCCCCGCTTTTATTGATGAGCGTGATGTCATATGATATAGAATATCTCTTTGGTCAGTTGGGACCAGCTGTCCCAGCTGTGTCTCCTCCCATCTTCTCAAGCATCCCCCGGCCACTGGCTGCTGGGGCCATGTGAGAGGCAGAGAAGGCCTCAACACTGTGTACACACTGTTCTGCAATAACTAACACATCCCTGTGCTATCGAATACAAAACATAGCTCCATAACAGCAACTACAAAGCAAATGAGCTCTATCCCAGCCACAGCCAGCACAGAGTACAATTAAGATTACATGAATCCCAATCCCAGTAGGCTGTCCTCTAAGACCTGGAGTTGTACTGCCTAACAGCAGGCACCAACATAAGCTTTGTCACATCACAACTTTCCTGCTAGTTTTTGGAGAGAAACAAGCATACTCAAAGGATGATTCAACGCCCCCTCAGTAGCTGCACCACCCTCTCAAGGCAGCCATCACTCTGCGTAAAGCATGCCAGTTATATGACTCAAGCGTACTCTCTCCATGAAACCTGACTATCTCTTACACAAAACCCCCTGCACCGATACAGGATGGGGGTGACCTGCTCAAGAGCAGCTCTGAGGAAAAAGACCTGGGAGTCCTGGTGGACAACAGGATGCCCAGGAACTAGCGATGTGCCCTGGTGGCCAAGGCAGTCAATGGCATCCTGGGGGCATCAGGAAGGCTGTGACCAGCAGGTGGAGGGAGCTCATCCTGCCCCTCTGCTCTGCCCTGGGGAGGCCCCACCTGGAGCACTGGGACCAGTTCTGGGCTCCCCAGTTTCAGAAGGACAGGGCACTGTTGGAGAGGGTACAGCAGTGGACCATAAAAATGATGAGGGGCCTGGAGCAGCTCTTTTACGAGGAAAGGCTGAGAGACTTGGATCTCTTTAGCCTGGAGAAGAGAAGGCTGCGGGGGGATTCAAGGTGTGTGTCAGGAGGATGGGGCCAGTCTTTTTCCAGTGGTGCCCAGTGACAGGACAAGAGGAAATGGGTGCACACTTGTACATGAGAAGTACCATCCAAACATGAGGAGGAACGTCTCCTCTTTCCTTCCAGGGTGGCAGAGCCCTGGAAGAGGCTGCCAGAGAGGTGGTGGAGTCTCTGTCTCTGGAGACATTCCAAACCCATCTGGAATCGTTCCTGTGGGACCTGCTCTAGCAGGGCATTGGACTAGAGGTCCCTTCCAACCCCATGGCATGCTGTGAATCTGTGAAAACCACAGAGTTGCAAACTTGGGAAGTATATTGATAATTGGCCAAGCCACAGTTTACCATATTCTTCACTCATTGTTATGAGTATGGTTTCTGGTGCGAACTGGAGACAGGTGAAAGTTTTTAGTTAGGGGGGTGATTCTTCCCAGAAGGCAGAGTGGATTTGAGCTAGAAATTTCTTTCCCTTGGTCCTGCTATTTAGAAACGCCAGTAAATCAGAAATACATTTCATGTGTCCTTATTCATTAGCAATAAAATGTTGTCTAATAAATTCTAATACAGTTGTGCCACCAGAAAAAAAAAAAAAAAAAAGAGCTATAATACCAGGAAATCCTACTGCCCTGTGTTGATTTCAGTCCAACAACACCTCACAACACGAAGGCCCACAGAGCCAGTAGATGGCAAGTTAATCAATTCTGGGCTGAAATAGAAGGGTGCCCTCAAAAACCAGTAAGTGGTTTTGTTCCAGTTCTATTTTGTCCCTTAGAAAAGCCTCTCACCCAGGAAGATTTATTGAGATCTCGAAGGAAGAAGAGAAGTTTTATGCACGATAAGGTGGTTTGCCAAAGAATGCGGTTCATTCATTTATGCCAACAGAAATATAAGAAAATCACAGTGTTAAATTTTGCCTAATTTAGATATATATTGTGTGCTACACAATGTGTGCTAAAGTAAAGGGAACAAGTATTTTTTGTTCTGTGGGAAAGGAAGTTGGTCACCAATGTTTTTCCCAAAGATTTGGATATGTTTTGTCTGACATGTCCACTGTACCTCTAGCTTTTTAAAATAGATTAAATTCTTGTTGCTATTGTTTTCTTACCTGTATTATGGTACACAATGCAAATACTACAAGCACACAATTCATTACACCTCTGTTTAATCACACCTGGCAATTTTGCTCTGCAAGTATTTTATGTGCAGAGCTGCATGGGCACCTACGCTAATACACCACAAAGGACAACTGGTACATACATCCTTAGGGCCACCCTGCAAATGTGTCTATATGCACACTCCATACGGTTTTAGGTGCCTGCTGTAGGATTTAAACATCAAACAGCAGGGACCTGCTGTTACTTTGGGCTGCCCAACCCTATGTTCCTGTGCAGTGGATGGAGTGGAATAGTTGGAATACCTATGCTCCTCTGACCCTGAGGTTGCTCTCTTCCCCTGAGGGCCAGAGTCACACCCTAAAACGTCATGGGTGCTACAGAGATCCCCTCACTGTAGTCATTTGCTGTGACTGAATAGGGAGTATCAATGAAGTGTGTTTTCATGGAAGTAATTATGTTACTTATGGGTTAGAAAGCTCATTTTTACCACTTGGTTTAGGCAAGGTGCCAAGGGACGCTTAACAAACAGGATGAGGGGTATATCATAAACTGTTTTTTACTGCCTTATGAAATGCAGCTTGGGCCACAGAACATAAAATTCAAAGTAAAATGACCTTTTTTGTCTTCAACAGGATAGCTCCAAAGGGAGATCAAATGTACAAAGGCCATGACCATCCACAAGCCGCATGGTGCAAACCAGGCATTTCCATAGAGGGAAAGAGTTGGTACCAAGGTCCTGGCAACGACACTCTATGTATTACAGAGGAGGGATTATTTTGGACTAGCTGCAGTTTGGTCTGGGACAGAATGTCCATTAGCAGTGCTCCTGCAGAGCACCTCAATGTCCCATCCTGTACATATCCAGTTTGCCTGTTCCAAGACCACTCTACAACACAGAGTAAATCAGGACAACCAAGATGAGTTTCGGAGGTATGCTCCTGAGCTGAACCATAATGCTAATGCCCAAAATAATGTCATTGATACTTTACGAGCATGATCCAAAATGCTATTAAAATCAATACTAAGCCTTGATTGACTTCAGCAATGGCGCTTCCCTTCCACACAATGGGAAGGGTAGGGAGATGGCAACTGGTCAAGAAAAAATGAGGGGAAGAAGTGAGGGAGAACAGGAGTGACTGTATGTGCATTTTGTCAAACATTCGTGACACCTTTTCTGCAACTAAAATGCTTTTTAAAAGTAATTTCAGGGCACGATTAAATGCAGGTTCTGAAGCTGGCAAATAATCCTTCTTGGCTACCCTGTGCACTAGGAAGTTGTCAGTTCAGTGATCAGCCTGGTCCAAACTCCAACTTAGGCAGTGAACAGCTGCAGCCCACACTATTAGTGACACCTTAACTATGACTCAGCCACATAGTAGTACCTATATAGTACACATACATACTCAAGTAGTACATATATATACTCAAAGGGCTGCAGAAGTTGGGGCAGGAATTCTTGAAGCCCCTTGAATCGACATGCGTGCAGAGTCAAGCTAAGACTCTTCCAACATTTTTATCATCTTAGGGAAAAGGAGATGGACTGGCTAAATGTCTAGGATGTCAAAAATTGCAGAAAACAGAGCACAGAGAACAACAAAGATTTTAAAGTGCACCCGATTTGCAAGTAGAGGGCAATGGCTGCATGATGCAAAAAGATTTCTAGTTGGGGTGAAACTAGAATTTCCAAATTTAAAAACTACCTTCAGCTGAGTAACTGAGGGAAAGGGATCAAAACAGTTTTGTCATTCCTGAATGGTTACAGCCTGATAAACAAAACCTATCAGTCAATTCCTGTATTATGCATCTATACATCACTTGTTTAAGCTATGCTGTGTTTACAGAATGCTCCCATAATTTAACATGGAAAGACACAATTATGAAGGCGGCCTTATTATTACTTGAATTATTAACATGGGAACTCTCCACTTGTATCTCCTCGTTTTGTTTGGCATCTCTAAAACCCTTCACGCATGGATGTGTCCATGGCTATAAAAAGCCCCTAACAATCTCAGTGCTCCCTTCTGCCAGGGATAATTCTTCTTTACTGCAGTATATTAAACGTACTCAGCTCGTACTTGTGCCACGAGGAAAGCTCAGGTTTTCATCACTAAAAATATTTGTGCTTATAAATCGAGTGACAGATGTCAGGAACTTATCTCCTTACCATGGCAGAACATGCCTCATCCATTCGCCAGAGCAGGGATTAGTTGAGGGGAAGGAGAAGCGGACGCGACGCTACGCTGTTTCCCTCAATCTCTGGCTTAAAGGATTCGGCCGAAACAAAGGCCTAGAGAAGCGGACACTCCGCCACCATTGGGTTCCCGCGTTAACGGGGTGAGTGGCGACACAGCCCCTCAACAACCGAGCCGGGGCCGGGAACAGGCCCCGAGCTGCTCTCAGGGCTTGGTTCCGCAGGACAGGCGCGGGGGAGAAGCAGCTTCCCTCCGGGGCCGTTACTGCGGCCCAACGACTGACCCCAACCGCCATGACGCCGCGCCCCAGCCCCACCGCCCCTTACGGGCGTGCCCGCGCGCGCCCTCGACCGGATGCAGCCGCCTCCC
>VZTM01022854.1:49701-88150 GCA_013400555.1 Jacana jacana
TTTTTTAGCCCTTCAGGAGAGGTTCTTGAGCCATGAAAGAGAAAGCTAGAATGTCTCCTAGTTGTGCATTAGTTGTAAATTGTGTCACTTTTGGGCATGCACTCTGTACATAAATAATCCATGGAAATAGTAGGCTGGGGGTGGAGGTTTGGGAGGAGGAAAACGACGACAGGGAGAGATGTGGCTGTGAGGACATGGTAGTGCTGACTAAAAGCAACCAAGGAGGAGTACAAGACTTAAATAAGTGTTGTTGGAGACCTTGCATGTGTCTTCTGTACTCAAACTGACTTCAGTAAGAACAATTGTGTTCTTATCCTCAGCTAAATCATGCCCTGACATCCCTGCATATACTTTTTGGAAGGGATTACCCTGGAACAGGGCTCTTCTGCCTACGACAAGCTTTTACTCCTGTTAAATTACAAGTTCTGTCTGACCTGGAAGAAAATAATTGCTGAGGCAAAGGATGTTGCTGTCTTAAGCACGGATGCGTGGCAGTCTCTGGTATCAAATAATAATGTAGGTACAGTGTCTTGCTACACGAAAAGGTGTTTAGGCAACTGCATTTCAGCTGATTGACAACAGCAGTATTGCAGAATATCACAGGAGTTTCCCTGCAGCTTCACTGTTGAAGAAGAAATAATTATATGAGAAAAATGTTTCAACTTTGTGATTAGACTTGTTTGTTTTGCCACTCTAGCAGGTGCTATGGGATAAAGTGGTCTTCAGAATAAGTCACTGATCACAGGGAACTCCCCACCCCCTTCAGAGTGCTTACAGCCAGCTTCCAGTAAACTTCTAATGGCTCCAAGCTATTATTAAAATGACTTTGCATCTAAATTGAAATCTATTTTAAGTGAACAAGGTAGTCTGGTAGGCTAGTGACAGCATTCTTGTGAACGTATTATAGCCTACCCACATCACACATGCAATTATGGGACAATTGTTTCAAGTCTACTCCTACTTCATGATGAATTGATGTAAGGAACCAGGAAAACTGAACAGTTGGTATAATTACTGTACATCCACTGAACATTCTGCAAAATGTTTTACGTTTTATAAATTACTAAGTGGGGAAGAAAGGATTATATGCTGTTACTCTGTTACAGTACTTAAACCAGTTCTCAGGGTAGTTCTAAAATGTTATTGGTAAGTCTTACTGTCTGCAGAATCTGAAATTAGTTATAATCCTTGTGGATGTAAAGCACTTAATCACTTTAGCTATGGAAAATGTGCCTTGTAGAGAGACCAGAGAGTTATTAATCCTGTTTTGCCTCTCGTCATGTTTACTTACCTGTTGTGAGTCAGAGGGAGCACCTACCAACCAAGGATTTATCAGTGGGCACAGCTGCTTGTTGAATCTCTTTGGTAGATGTGCAAGCCACAACCATCAAATTAGCCTTATTGTCTGGGTCTTAGGAGCTCTACACAGCAGCAGAAGAAATTCTGAAATCCCTACAGAAAAAACCAAACAGTACTGGGTTTAGGGGTGGGAGCAAGTTGGAAAAAAATTCAGTAGGGGCTCAGTAGTGCTGCCTATTAGAATGACTGGATGAGATAACTGATTGCCTTTGCCTAGAAGGTGGTTTAGTCTTTCCTACTAGTGTTTTGTTTAGGATTAGCTTTGTGTCTGTCAAAATTCCCAGCACTTTTGAGGCAATAGATTGGTAACACTGAAGTGTCCAGGCTGTGCATAGAGAGGAAAAAATGGCAAAAGAGTTGTGTAGGAGAGGTTAGACAACATAGAGACAGATATGATGAAAAAGACAGTTACTATAGTGAATTCAAAATAAGCTATGCTGAAATCAGTTTATAATTCTAATGTGGAGAGGAGCCAAGAATGCAAAGAAGGTAGCACGCACAAGAGATATAAAGAGAGCTGGTTGCGTAGTAACTCTGCAGTTGTTACTTTAGTGGAATTGATGATGCTTATTTTGTAATATTGGCTCCTTAGTTAAACCAATTACGATAGAAGTTGGATTCCTGCCAGTAGAGTTCATTTAATGTATTGTATTTTTCTCTATAACAGTAAGTTTACTACATCATTTGTTACAAGAGAGTGGGAATGTCTGGTGCAGTGACCCACACAGTTTCATTACGAAATGGCATGTACATACACTGTATGACCAAAAAGGTACTTCTGAAAATTATGGAAAATGTGAGTTGGCAAAGGAGCTTGGCACCTGTACTTATTAGGTAGATAACAGGGATCAGCCGTGTGTTCAGGCCTTGGTACATTTCATTTTACTCTCTGAAGTGCTAACTTAGTACCCTTATGTGCCACTGTTAGACTTGATCTTTAACTCTGATCCTTGTCTCTGGCCACCTGAGAATGCTGAGGTATGACACACACAGAGGCAGGCAGAAAGGTTTCTGCCAACGTTAGACAAAGAGCAGAAAACATGGAAGCCTTCCAGGTGAGGAACCTCAGTGAAGAATGTAAAAAGCCAGCTGTGTGTGGTGAAGTCCTTCTCTTGGCTGGTACTTCCATCCAAGCCCATCAGCCAGCACAGAGTGAATCTGCTCTCTCACTTCAAGGCTGTACCAGCATAGTCCTGGTGGTATAGCCGTGCTCTCTCCTGAAAGGGCTTTTAGTATGGAAAGCAGTGCTGCAATTAACTACTTCCCATGTGGGATTCATTTCAGACCTCAAAATAAACGAAACTATACAGTTTCAAAAGAGAACAACATTAATGTGACAGTCTTCTGCAGACATGCTATGGCAGTTGCAAAACCCACCCGTAACCGGTGAGGTCACACCATGGAAGATGTTTGAGTAGATGGATGGGAAGGCTCTGCTTAAACCAAGGCTTGTAGAAGCTCATCCTTAATCATCTGTCACTGTTACCCATGGAGGTCAAAATAAGCAAAAGCAGATAATGAACTAAAGTAGTTATTGTGTGGAAGAGTTATTCTGTTGTGACACCCCTAAGTTTTAAAGTTTCTACATACTTAACCACCTAAATTGATTCCACATTGGTAGCATAACTTTTTTCATTAGCTTCATTCCACTCCTCAGAACTCTAGTATTTTATAAAATAACACTTCACATCACACATTCTTAACAACTGGTTTCCGTAAGGTCAGAATTTACATTTAACAATATCCAAATAAAGAGTTAATTGCCATTTCTTAGTGATTGATCCGGTATGGTTATGACTGATAGTTCCATACACCTGATTGCAACTTGAATTCTCTGACTTCTTAAATGTAAACATTTGTGAAGTTGTCACTGATTTGAAAATGAATATAGAAATCGTATTTCATTGGTGTAGTTCACTTTGTGAAGTCAGTGATGCAGCACTGGGCTGTAAAACTACTGTTTAATAAAACATCTTTCCATCATGCTCCAGCTTGTGTATTTTTTGTCTGCTTCTGATAAGGCATGATGGCTTTGAGAGTCCAGTTCATGCATATGCATTGGAAGTAGAGTATAGAATAAATTGGGAAAACTTAACCTAGAAAGAATACGTTGCACTCGGGGCTCCTCCGTAAAGCCCGATGTTGTCATTCAGAATTAAAAGAGCGGGTGAGTTAGGCAAAGGATGAGATACTGCTTTCTGTCCAGCGTTATCGAACGGCTAGTGCTGTTGCGAGGAGGAAAAGGTGGTTATGTGTAACTTCCACCATGAAACTGAGCGTGGTCTGCAGCCTGTTGGAGCACCCCTGTGGGGAGATGCACCTTCTGCACCTCAGGAGACAGTGGGTAAGGACTTGAGTCTTCACTTTTTAATGAAGACTGATAAAATACACTAAGTTGCTAGTCTGAATTATTATTTTGGTTTGTGTCAGTAGTCATTTTGGTTTAGTGTATAGTGTGACATAAAGGAGTAGTTTTAGAAGAAATAATTAGAAAAATAGAGGTGCATTTGTTTCAGAAATACTAAAAAGGGTGGAATTAACTAAGTGTTTTTTCCGTGTGCAACATTCTTTCTGGGAAGAACTTGCCTCGGGTGTCAATGCGGAAAAACAGTTAGGCAGGAGCTGTAGCTGCCTTTTGGATTTAAGAGTTAAATTCTAAATCTAAATCCACGCTGTGTCTCGGTCCTCTTTCTTACATCACATTTTGGTAATAACTTCTATCTTAAGTCATGATGTCAAGTCTTTACCCTTCTGCTACTGCTCTGCACATGGCAGATGAATTGGATGTTGCACATCTCATGTCTCTGGGCTTTGTTATGGAATCCCATCGCAGGCATTCCCACTGCTCAGAGCCAGGGAGATCACCAGTCGATGGTGGTTATTCAAGAGGCCAGTGGCTGATCCACAGAAGATTTTAGGAAAGCCTGTATGTATACTCTTGAGCAACTGGTTCCCTGTCAGTCCCTAGATTCACTTTGGACGTGGAGCGATTAGTTTTACTGCTGGTCTTACAGGTAAATATAATTAAAAGAAAGTTTTTACAGTGCAGCTGTTCACCAAAATGCTAGCATTTCTCAACTCATCTTTACCCAAGAACAATTGGTTGTGGAATAATTCAAAAACCTTAAAAGGTCCTGATTTTAATTTTGAGGAAGTTCTTTACTGTTCTGTCTCTTTAATTTTTTATTTTTATTTTTTTTTTTCATTGGGTCTTATTGGTGGAAGTTGATCTTTTTGGGTAACTTGGTTTGGCATATGTTGAACTTTTCTAGTCAAAGAGCACTTGTTTTTCTTAAAATTAAATTAATGTTAACCTGTATCTATTGCCTCTTCTGTGGTGCAAAAATTGAGCTTCTTGCAGTCAAAACAAATGCAAGAATGAAGTAATTTAACAAAAACATTCCCCTGCAAGGTGTACCAGTTGGAACTCAGTCTGTGTTTGTAATATGCATAGTTTAAGTGAGTTTCTTCAGACTGGTATTCTGAAGAACATTGCCAAGTGATCTTAAGCATAGTTAGGAAAACCTGAAAAGAACCACTCATTGCTCAAGGACCAAAGTCTTCTAAGAGGTAAGACTTTTTTACAGATATGGGGAAACAATTGTAGGAGGTCAAACTGAAGCAGAAACAATCTTGTAGCCAAATACTGGTTTTTTGGTTGGTTTGGGGTTTGTTTTGGTTTTAAATGTGAACAATTGAATGCAATGTGATAAAATACTGAAATGGTCATAACTAACTCAGTCAGGACGGCATAGTTATTCTTAAATTATCAGTAGTTTGAAGGAGAGATTTTCCGGAGTGTAATTGCTGTTCCTGTAATTGCTGTCTTTCTTGCTGACCGTTATCTATGAATGACAGGAATGGGGTTTAACAACACTAACTTTTCCAGACTTAATGCATGACTCAGACTGTGTGTGGATTAAGGTAAAAGAAAGAAACCTCTCTAGAAAAAAAGCTGTAAAGTTAACTTCTGACTCCGTGGAGAACTGATGCTGTTAGATGTACCGCAGATGAATTGAAAGTATGCAAGTGACCGGCTGGAAATAAAATGTTTTCATAAATCAGGGCTAGTGAAGGTTTTATTAGGCCAGAAGAAATCCTATATTACAAGATGCAACACGAAACAGTATTAGGTCAGGTACTTCTTACTGGAGTTTAAAAGCTCAGGTGTGCCAAAAGCAATAGAGCTCACACTGAGTGTGCAGCTCATACTTAGCGTTTGGTATCGCAGTATCGTTGGAACGAAATCAATTAGATGTCGATGAAGATATTGGATTTCCCTACAGATAGACTTCTACAGTACTTCTGGGTACACTGACCTTTAAAAAAATTCTAGATTTGGTCTGTGACCACCGCTAGAATGCCTTTAGCTTGTGTTATGTGTCCAGCCATAGCAAGACTGACACACTTGAGGCCCTTCTAGTGACGTGCTATAGTAGCCCATGCTTAACAGTGCTTTTTCCAAGACTCGTTGGCTTTGGAGTGTAATTATAAAATATTTTTTATATTTATATATATAATAATTATATATAATTATAAAATATTATTTATGAGAAGTTTTTGATAGCTTAGAACTTACACACTTACATTCTTAACAGTTCTTCGGTGTACTGAATTATCATATGTATAAGAGCTATGAGAATTTGAATAGGAACAAAAAGCAATTTTAAAAAGTTACTGGTTTACAGTTTGAGCACATTTAACTTGGGAAATGTCTTCTGCGATACTGGCAGAAAGGTCTGATAGGTATTTTAAGCAGGCAAGATCAGAATCACTTTGCACTGGCACTTAATGTGGAAATCGGTAAATTACCTA
Organism: Jacana jacana; assembly: GCA_013400555.1. Classification (NCBI taxonomy): domain Eukaryota; kingdom Metazoa; phylum Chordata; class Aves; order Charadriiformes; family Jacanidae; genus Jacana; species Jacana jacana. The sequence goes on from VZTM01022854.1 coordinate 55,876, forward strand.
AATATTAATAACTTTATACTAGGCTTATGAACTGAATGCCATCTGTTTCTGGCCACTGCATGTTTTATGCCAATAATGTATGAAATACTCATGGAACTCTACCATGCATCCTATGATTTGCAAACATTGAACTAAAAGACAGTTACTGCCCAAATAGATCTACTAGATTGATTTTATCCAGTTTTCCAAATCATAGATAAAATAGTTTTAAAACAAACAGCCTCTGAAAACAAGAAGGGATCAGACTGAAGTGTTTCAGCTTCATGAATGCTGCATTACCATGTAACATCAGGTCTACAACTACTGGTGTCCTTGAATCACCTACTCAAAGGTTAATCACGAGCCCGCCTATTTGCAAAGCAGTCTCATTCAGCGAGTTGCACATATGAAATCCTCTTCCCCTGAACAAAACAGAAAAATTATTAGGATTTTAGAAGGAGCAATTTGCACTGCATAGAACGTAAACAGGAGGAGAAGTTATTTAAACAAATTGTGTCTACAAAAGTAACACTCTTACAATAATACTACAAAAGAGTATTTACACATTTGTAATTGGGCGGTAAAACAAATGGCACAATCATAAAATGAAGGAAATAACTGACTTTGCCAAGTCAGATTTCACTAATGAAATTTATTTGCACCAGCTGGATGATTCCTTAGAGGAATAAAAGTAATTTTTTTGAACTGCAAAATCCAACGTGCTCCTATTTTATTAGGTTCCGTGTGGCTGGTGTATTGATGCAGTCTGCCTGGGGGGAAAGAGAACGCTTGCCTGTATTTGTCAAGAGGAGATGGAGAATTTGGTGGTACCTGCTTCTTGATCTCTCTTGCTGTGTTTGTTCCTGTGTGTTTGCACCATTTGTGCTGTGATCTTCGATACAAATGTGCTTTCACATGCTGAAGCGCTCGGTCCCTGCATCCTTCATTGCCAGAAGCCAATTAATAGAACATGAGGGATAGTGTATTTTGGTACTCCTATTCTGCTTCTGTTGAAACTTCATCCAGCTAGGTACTGACCACACAGAAGAAGGCAGTGCCTGCCGCAAAAATGCTTTATTTGAAAGCTTAAACTTTTTCTATGTCAAGAATTTCATACCAGTGTTATTCAAACAAGGCTTCTGTGTTCATTCTGTCTATGCTAATACCTTGAAAGAATTTAATTTATTTACCTTCATGTGAGTTTTCAATATAATACTATATGATTGGCTAATGAGGCAAAAACCTCATTTTCGTTTTGAGCAGAATAAAACCCCCCTGAGCTATCAGCATTGGAACTTGTCCTGCTGTGAAGTGAGATGCCTGACACAACCAGGCTGATTCTACCTGCCAGAATACACGGATGGCATCCCTCTTAACAAGATTCCTTCAAGTGTTGAGTGCAGCTTGCCATGAGCCTAGTGGGCACTTGGCTTTGCTTTGCAGACACCGTTTGTTCATAGATTTCTCTGTCACGAGTGATCTTTCCTGACTTTAGAGCAGGGTGGAGCTCTGGGTTTAGGACTTGTAAATCTCAAGTCATCCTTTTTGGCTGTAAAAATGTCCTTATGGATATTTGCTTTTTCCAGAAAATGTGCATCTGACAGTTTGAACTTCTAACTAAAGAAAGCATCTAGTGTTGTTAACAATTAATGAGATAGTTGTGTTAGAGAAAAAACTGATTTATGGACTCGTTCTGGCAAACCTGTATTTGTTAAGTATGTCTTTTGGAAGCCTTTCTTCAGACTTTGTTTAAAGAATTTACTTCGAGTCAAGTAAAAATGCTTACTTCTACATTTCCTTAAATTTCTTTAGGGAATATTGAAGTGTCCAGGGGCAAAAAGGACACGGTGATGTGGTAGAGATCAAGTATGGTTGACAAAGAAAGCTGATTTTATGATACTCAGTATATTGTGAGCGACTTTTTGAATGCAGAGCTCTTCAGCTGCTCTTAAAAGCGAACTGCTGAGGTTCAAGCTGCAAGCTCTGGCACGCTGCCTTTGAGGGAACTCCATTTTTGTTGCTTTCCAGAATAGCTGGAAGTGGTGGCTCTGTGCAAATGGGAGTGACGCCTGACTTGTCAGTCAGAAGTTAGCTTCCAAATGTGCTTTACTGCACTTGAAGTAGAGTGAAAAAATGACTGTAGCTAGTATGTGTTGGTGATCCTAGCTTAAAAGTGCCCTTGAAGTTCTTCCCTCAGTCCTTAATGGAACAGCACTAACTTAAGACCCCGCAGAGTTGGTGCCGTGTTACTAAAATTCATCCTTTTGGCTACCCCTTGCCTCTTACATGCTGTGAAGCATGGGGGGGGGGTGTCTTGTATATCAAATGCTGAATAAAATTCAGTAGTACCAGCAGCTTTACAGAGCATCTCCTGTGAATGCAATTTGACTTTTGTCAGGAGACTTGACAATGGGTATTTGGTATGGGAGCCTCTTCTGCAGATCTCCTCCTCCTCTCATTCAGCCTTTTGTCCCTCCTTAGTTCTGCTGCCGTTAGGAAATTAACTGTAGTACTGTAGTACGCGTTTGACTGTCTTGCCTCTGAATCCGTGCGAGTCTCTAGCATGGGCAGCTTTGACAGGCTGGTGACAGGCAATTGTTCATTCTTCTACTGTGGCCGCTGTTACTGGTAATTCTCTGCTTGTGGTAGTTAATGTTAAATCAATACAAATTTAATGCCTTCTGTTAATATTCTAGATTACAGACCTTCATGTTTAGAAATTTAATTTAGGACATCACTTTTACACTTTGTGTTAAAGCAACGCTTCAACACTGTCAACCTCAGAGAGAGAAGTTCCCTCGGTGATTGGAATAGACTGAGATAGGGCAACGACGAACTTGAGGCAGAAACAGTGTTCTAGACTCTCACGTAAATGTGTATATTACCAAAATTACTTCACAGTGTAACTTTGCCACTTAACTGTTGCAAGCACCAGTGCTACGGTGAGGAAGGACGTGGCAGGTTCAGTTTATACGTGCCTTGCAGACACGCATAGATGGGCTTGAATGTTGGGTGTTTTGTTGGTTCTTTACGTGGACAATAATGTAGCTGCCTCATTTGGTTTTAGCCCACAGTAAGTTTTAAAATCTGAAGATCTTGATTTTGCTCCATGCTATTTCTGTTGTTAAGTTTGTCGGTTTTTTTTGTGCTGCCTCGCATGAGTTTCAAGACATTTCAAGTGCCTCCCCAGAAGTCCTCTTGCAGAATGCCAAAGAGGTTTTTGGTAACAAAATGCTGAAACAGTGACTTAAGACATAAGTAGCACGTATCTATTATCACTTCAGGAGCTGCTCCATAGTTCATGGCTGGGCCCAGAAGCTGGCACTAAGGTTCTGTGGAGCTTCTGGGAGACTGCCAGAGTGTCATGAAATTGTTTACTGTTTGCTAGTGGTTTATATGGACAGATTGCAATGTTTGCCACGTTGTCTTAAGAGCACAGACCGGTTGCTTTAGGCCTGTGGGGTTCTTTACAGCAGCATGATGTAATTTATGGGATGGATGGGGCGTCGGTTACCCGGTAAAGGGTTCACTGGTTCACTCTTCCAGTTTCAATACTTGGATATGGCTACAGTTTGCAGTTTGTGTCTGAAGAAGCTGGGAAGTATAGGTTTATTGCCTGAGGAGAGTTGCTGCTGCTGACAGATAGAACTTCAGTCGGTTTTCTACTCTTTACTTTTCTTAGTAGATGTGATTAGTAAAACTTAGTAAATTTGTTTTGTGGGTGTGGGAGAGATGAGCACCTTTTATGGTGTGCACTAGAAAGCTTTGGAAGGAAGGGCTTTTAACAAACCCTGAATGTGGCTTAACTGCTTGGTGAAGTCATGGGAAGCTATGAATGCTAATTCCCAGTTAAACAGGTTTATGTCAAAGGATTATTTTCAGGAGAAAGGAAAGTACTTACTGTGAAAGCATTTCTGGCTTAGTCTGAGGTTCAGGTGGCTTGTTCCATTGTCCAATGAGAGCAGTAGTTTCTAAGATAGGTTTGAATATTTGGGTTTGGTTTCATCTTTCTTTAGGCTACTGTTTAGAATTTGTCATGTTTATTTAATATCTGAAAAATTTGTTCTACCTTAATAAAATACTGATGGTGTTTTATGCAGTGCTTGATGGAAGTTGCATGTTTAAACTGTAATAAAAACACTGGTCAAACTGGAGATATGGAATGATGCATATTACAATAATGCTGATCTAACTGAAAAAACTTCCTTACTCTCCAGTTCTTAAAACAGCTGGCATCACGTATCCCATCCTATGTCCTCATGTATTCTATCCATTGCAGGGTCACGGGGTGCTTCTGCTGATCTAGTTAGAATATTGTAACTCGGTTAACAAAAAGAGTAAAAACAGATGCTGTGATGTATGAGCTACTGGTTGTAATTGATGGTCGTTTTATAAAACAGTCTTCAGGGAAGAAAGTTACTCATCATAAAAGTGAGTGGGTAATGAGGTTAATCTGATAGTCTCGCTAATCTTTATGTAATCTTCCCCTAGAGGAAATGAACTGGAATTCAGTGCTGATGTCATAGTTGTATGAAGGCTATAAAAATAACAAGACAGGAAGTTTTTGGTAAGCGAAGAAAGACACCACTATCTCTACTTATTACCTAGAATCTACTATACTAACTGTACCAACTATCTCTAAATACAAAGCTAAGTTTAACCAGTCTCCTTCAAACGAACGCCTGCAGCCAGTCAAAGCACTCCTGTGAGGGCCAAGTGCATTCTCCCAAGCCCTGCATTCAGCTTTGTGTAGAGCACAGCAGAAGATGCCACCTGCATTTGTGCCTCTAATGGTGTGTCTTCAGTGTAATGCTTCTCCTGCCCTGGGCTGTTCTTATTGACTTTGTGTGTACAAGACTCCAGGTGATCAAAATGGACTGAGTAACTTCTTGACCTCTTTTAGTCACATTATCTAAGAAAATTACTCTGATCATATGCTCCTTTCTTAGTTTTTGGCCTGTTGGCCTGTTTTGGGTATGTTTGACAGAGGTTTAGGTATATTGGATATGATTGTTCCCTAAGTTTCCTGAGTATATGCTGTCTATGTGCTGGGGGAGAAATGGGTACCAGTTCTTCCTTTCCTTCACAGGGAGCAGTCTGAACTGGGTGTTTGTAGCCTTCTTTGGGCCAGTACACGACTGTTCTGTTGGCCACTTTTTTTTTTTTTTTTATTCCATCCCTTTTAGTGCATAACTGAGGATCATTATGTTGAAGAGGGATGTAGAGGAGAAATGGCAGATAGATGTAAGGAAGCATGCCACTCCTAATTGTTTTGGAGCAGGCTGTTCTGTAAGCAAAAGTCATCTGAGAAACAGGACAATTCTAGAGGAGTCCTCTGAATTTGATCGGATAAGCAACATGAGTGAGGGGATAAAAAGCATATAAGTTTTTTTCTCACCCAAAAGCATGGTTTTATTTCTCAATTTACTGGGTTGAAGTAGTAGATGTGCAGACAAAATAAAGGCTAGCGTAGTAAGGAGAGCGAACGCTCCTACTTCTTTCCTTTCTGTTCCTTTCCGTTCCTTTTTTCCCCCTCCCCTTCCTCTTAGAAGGAACTCTTCTTTCTGTTGACCAGATTTCTAGAGCGTTGGACAAGATACCATTGCTGATGTTAACATAAATTATAATCCCTATCCCTGCAGTTTTTCTGATTTAAATGAATCCTTCCCTAACCTGTCTCTACAGAATTGATCCTAGCTCCATCTGGAGCTGTTGTTACATGGAGCACAGGATTGAGGGGGTGATTATCTGTAAGCAGGCAATGAGCAGCTGTGGGAGCTTTGAGACTGCTTCCTTTGGTGGAGCAGCCACTGAGATTCATTTGTTTGTTGCCTTATCTGCTCAAGCATGTTGGAAAAGGGCAGTTTCCTAAGAGCTTTATCTGCAGCAGAGGTGAAGAGCAGTGGTTAGACAGCACTCTCGCCCTTCTGAGTAAAGGTATGGCAGTATGTTGTTGAGCCAGTTAAGCTTTCGCTTCCTTTTCAACTTGTTGGACTACACAAAGAGCTGTTTAAAAATAACCGTTCATGTATGTCATCAGCTATATTGCTGCAGTGGGGCTTACCAATGGGTGTGGTAAAAAGCTGACCTGTATAAATGGCTAATATAGCTATTGACAACACCCTGCTAGGTTTTGTGTGAACCTCTCTCTGCTGTAGGGTGACATAAGATCCTACTGCAGGCTCACCCTGGGCTTATCTTCTGATCCCCAAACAATTTTGCACTGTGAAGGTTAAAAAGAAATAAATAAAAGTATACAGGATAGGTAAGGGTTTTTTGGGGGGTTTTTTTGGTTGTTTTTTTTTTTTTTAGCTTTGTACCACAGGGTTTTTGCCACAGTCTCTGTGTGATTTATCATAATTATAAAGTAGGACATTCTGAAACTAGATATGACCCAAATTAATACTACTTATGAAAATAACTGAGTCTATATAGATTAAGGGTGGAAAGACTTACTTTAAAAACTTCATTTCAGGTGTTTTACTCTTAGAATTGGAGTCTGTGTTCCTCCTTGCTTTTGAAAGCTGACTGAAACAGGGAGAAGTGTGTGGCAGTAGCTTAAAACTTTCAAGGTAATTTTCTTCTCTGTGGAACATTTGCTCAGAAACGGTCTCTCTGGATTCAGTGTCCTTTGCACAGTATCAGACTGTACTTGCTTTGTTTGTAATCTAGTACTCTCTCTTTTCACGTTGGCTGCCGTTCAGCAGGCCTGAATTTTGCCAGCGTTGTATCTTGGGATTGTGAAGAACTTGAGAGCAAAGCAACCTCCCTGAGCCTCCTCCAACTATGAAATGTGGCAGAGTATTTATGACAGGCTTATCTTGAAGAGTCAAAGCCTGTGGTAGCACAAAGTTGTGCTGTCTCCAGTCTCTTACTGGAATGTTGTCTGCTGACAGTTAGTGACTTCTTGATGAGTCAGGGTGGTTTGACAGGTTGGGTCGGGTTTTTAAGGTTCTTTCTTTGACTAAATCTCTTATTCTGCGAAAGGATGTTATCAAGGCTTCTGTCCTGATTTGAGGTAAAACAGCTTCTGAAAATGATTGGCTGCCATAAAATCTTCCTGGTTAAAGAATTTTCAGTGAATTGGAGTGTTGTCACTAACCTGGTTATTTATAAGGATCTTACTGGTTGGACATTGCTGTTTTGGCTTTTCAAGTAGGAGTCAAGGGTTGCACAAAGTATACATAAGCAGCAGCTTCTCTTTGTCACATTGAGACCCTACTTGTTGAATTGCAACTTCTAGTAGAATACAGATTTTCACATTCTTCAATCTACTTAAATACTGTAAAAAGGTTAATTTACAACAAAATATTACAGTGTGAAACATTACTATTGTGTATTTGATTCCCCCCCCAGATTGTGGTATTGACTCACTTGTAAGAGGTCATGCTGACTTCATGTGGACTTGTTCCTGTATTGAAGAGCTTGTAGAACAGTCTGGTGTGTTGCTTAGCAAGGCCAGTAGAGGCCATATCCCGCTACGCTAGTGCTTCAGTGTCTCTGCTTCTGAGAATATCTATTGTCATCTATACTTGTCAAACTGAGCTCTTGCCAATTGATGATTGGAATTCAGAGGAATTGTCTCCATATTGCTGGTCTGAAATGCATGCTAAAAACAAGTATGCATGACTTTCAGGACACTATTTTTCCTTTGAAGAGAAAAGTGCAAAGACAAAACAGCGTGGAGTAGTTCAAAGCGCAGTGTAGTAGGCTGAAAGTGTCCATGTAGCTTGAAACTATTTTCACATTCTTATACTCCCTCTTGGGTAAAAATAAAGTAATGCTGGTTCTTTTAAAGTCACTTTTTAAAGTCACTGCCAAAACAGAAGTGGTTTTTTTGTTCTCGTCCATTTCCTTTTTAAAAGACCTTGTATTATAATGTTACTTTTAGTTCTCTGCTGCTTCTCTATAATTAATCCTGCTCATTTCACTTAAATTGTTTTCCCCAGAAAGATTATTTAAGAGTCTTAGTTTTCAATTCCATTTCCAGGATTTTGTTGATGGCAGAATTGCTACTATAAGCCCAGAGTTTTGTGCAGAAGTTGTAGGTTAAGCTTGATAGGCCGCTAAGCACCACACAGCTGCTTGCTCACACTCCTCCTACCAGTGGGACGGGGGAGAAAATTGCAAGGGTAAAAAAAAGACAAACCCCAAGAAAAACAAATGATAAAAGTGAAATAGATTAATTGCTTGCCACTAGTGACCAATGCCCAGCCAGTCCCCTGAGCATCAGCATCCCCAGCAAACTTCCCTGCCATTCCTGCCAGCTTTTATCGCTCAGCTATGGCATGGGACATCCCTTTGGCCAGCTGTCCCAGCTGTGTCCTGCCCATCTGCTTCCCTATCCCAGCCTGCTCACTGGCAGGGCAGCCTCAGAACCAGAAAAGGCCTTGCTGCTCTATAAGCACTGCTCAGCGATAGCTACGCCATCTCTGTGCTACCATCACTGTTCTCGTCACGCACCCAGAACGTGGCACTGTACCAGCTACTCTGAAGAGAATGAACTCTATCCCAGCCCAAACCAGTATAGCTTTAGATTTATTTCTTTAATTCCAGGAAGGATTGGCTTACTCTCTAACGAAGCTTCAATTAGCTTGCTTTTACACCTAACTGTCTCACAAAACCAAATCTTAGCCTGTGCCCTCAACTAGGGGTTTTGATAAAAGTTTTCAGGAACTGTCATGACTTGCATTCTGCTGCTTAAGCTGCACATAAAGGTGGTTCATTATGCAGGAGGATGTATTTTTAGTGCGAGATGGTCAAAGGATCACGATGGGTAGAAGTAATGAGGTAATGGGGTCTCTTTTACTACACTATCTGGTAGTTCTGTCACTAAACTTTGTGCTGCCATCTGAATGTGCTCTTTTTGAGCTTTCTAATTAAGAAAATTTACATTTTGTTTTTAGTTGCTACTACAGATGTCTCTTGTGTTTGTATCTTCTGTAATGTAGGTGTCATGGGTTTTGGACATCGGAGCTTGTTTTTACTCTAAATCTCTAGAGGAGAGTACATTTTGTCACTGCAGTGACTTTCCCATGTCCTAAGAACTGTGTGAGCAGACAAAATATTCTGCCTTCACACAACACAAATACTGTTATGTGACAGTTGGGGATAGATAGAGAATGGAACAAAGGTGTGGGAAGATAGTAGTTGGAGATCTGCTAAAACTCTAACATGATCACAGGCAATGAGCGACAGGACAAGAGGGAATGGCTGCAAGCTGCAGCAGGGGAGGGTTAGGCTGGACATTAGGAAAAAGTTTTTCACGGAGAGAGTGGTCAGTCAGTGGAATCAGCTGCCCAGGGAGGGGGTGGAGTCCCCATCCCTGACTGTGTTTAAGAGCAGATTAGATGTGGTGTTGAGGGATCTGGTGTAGGGGAGAACTTGTAGAGTAGGGCTGATGGTTGGACTGGATGATCCCAGGGGTCTCTTCCAACCTAAATGATTCTATGATTCTATGATCTTTAAAAAAAAAAAAAGCAAATGGGATTGTTACTTTTGGTACCTGTGCACACCCATTAGAGTATGTGAATTAACCGTTAGAGGACACATTGCTGTTGGTGAGATGCAGAGATTTGTGTTTGAACAAGCAGTTGTGGGACTGAGACAACTTTTTCCAATATACTGCATTTGTGTATCTACTGCATGCATACTGAATAACTGCATTTGTAACCTAGGAAGGCAAGTGGAGTCTTTCTGTTCTGTATAAATTAGAATATTCTCTTCATTCCTAATTGACTTACTGAAACCGAGTATTTTTATATTTTAGGTTACATATTTGCTTGCTTCTCTGAAAAAAAAGTACTCAAGCTAATCCTTGCTGCTGCTTTGTCTTGATGCTTGCTATTTAAGCTGGAAATTCCTTCAAATGTCTGTTTGCTCTCCCCGGCAGCTGTCATATCTCATGTTTTCTTGTGTAGTGTTGACTCACTGAACACTACACACCAAAATGTAAATCTTTTCCCTTAACTATTCTTGGGTGCTGTGAACTCACTTGTGCCCTTTCAGGATTGGGGAAGGCTTTCTTTGCTCATGCTACAAAAAAAGATGGGGTTGGTGTAATTTGCAGAATGGCTTCCAGTGAAAAAGGAGACAGCTTTCACTGAAGACAGCAGAACTGACATGAATTCCTTAGATATGCAGGGATTTAAAACAAATCCACTTTAAACAGTGCATGTAGGAGAAGGAAAACTAAGCAATTTTTTTTTTTCTTCCAGGTTTTTTTTCACTCTATACCCGTGAATTGTCTGCAATCCAAAGATGGCAGCAAATAAGCCTAAAGGACAGAATTCATTGGCTTTGCACAAAGTCATCATGGTGGGAAGCGGTGGTGTAGGGAAATCGGCTTTAACGCTACAGTTTATGTATGATGAGGTAAGAATCTGCACAAGCAGCTATCAGGAGATGTCTGCTGTGTTGGGTTACTTAAGCATTCAGGAATACAGTTATTTTCTGAAAGGCTCTAAATGTATATATGAAGGTCAGCAATTAAATTGAACAAAAACTTTATTAATGAAGTTTTTCAGACTGCTAAGCAATTAGATGCTCTGTCATGTTACAAGCATATTTTGTCATTGTTCACTAGACCTGTTAGAACTTATTTAGGTATTATGGCTCAAAGCTTTTTCACTTAAGTGAGTTGCATGGTGGCTGGCATGACCAATTTCTTTTCCATGTTTTTTTATGCTGCTGTTAGGAAAGAAAATCTGTTTCTTGTTTCCTTTTTTTCCCAGTGAAAGTAATTCTTCTTGATTAAAAGGCAGAAGGTACAGCTTCAGTGTTCTTTAACAAAGTTATACTTAATATATTCAAAGTCACAACTGCCTGATAGCGTAATGGAACCCAGCCAGATGTTGTGCTGGACCAGAAGTAGAGGCTTGGGTAGTGCACAGACTCCCAAACTTTTGTAGTTACCTCTAAAATTTCCTTGTAATGGCTGGACAAAGCAAAAACCTATAAACTGGTCGGGCTGATGGAGAGCCTGCTTTAACTATGAATCCTTTTAGTACTCCACATAGCCTAAATACGTAGGTTTACTTATTAGTTACTGCAACCATATGTTTGTTATATCTTCATATGCAAATAGAAGCATTTGCTTTGTACAGACATGATTTTATATCATGAATTTTTTTTTTATTTTTTTTTTTTTTTTTAGTTTGTTGAAGATTATGAGCCCACCAAAGCAGACAGCTACAGGAAAAAGGTGGTTCTGGATGGGGAAGAAGTTCAAATTGATATATTGGACACAGCAGGGCAGGAGGACTATGCTGCAATTAGAGACAACTACTTCCGAAGTGGAGAGGGCTTTCTTTGCGTCTTCTCTATTACAGAGCTGGAATCCTTTGCAGCGACTGCAGACTTCAGGTAAGTTACAAGGCAAGATAATTATTCTAATTATAGTGAGATGATTGCAAGTGATTGTGGTGTTAGTGGTGTTTATTTTGTAATGTGCTTATGATAGTCCAGACTGGAAGACAGCTGCAGTCATGTCATGTTTTGAACAAATGCCTAGTCGTGCCTTTGCGATCTGCTTCACTTCAGGTATCTCTGCTGCTGTGTTTCTGAACACAAAAAAGGCCACAGAGCCACAGAGCAGGTGCACAGCAACATTCTGGAGGTTTCTGCCCCTTGTCAAGTCAGAGTTGCTTGGCACTCGTGCTAAGCAGCAGTATTTGGGAGTGGACATTGTCATCTGCAGTAATGAATGTGAGGAAAATTGCTTCTAGACAGTATGGTTGCATGTAGTGTGTGTGTAATACCGCTTACTCATGGAATCATAGAATGGTTCAGGTTGTAAGGGGCCTTAAAGATCATCGAGTTCCAATGCCCCTGCCATGAGTAAGGACACCTTCTGCTAGAGTCGCCTGGTTTTTGCTCTTGCTTCATCTAGAGGCTCATGTTAGATTCATAGAATCATTTAGGCTGGAAGAGACCCTTGGGATCATCCAGTCCAACCATCAGCCCTACTCTACAAGTTCTCCCCTACACCAGATCCCTCAACACCACATCCGATCTACTCTGAAACCCAGTCAGGGATGGGGACTCCACCACCTCCCTGGGCAGCTGATTCCACTGACTGACCACTCTCTGTTGTGCTTCTCTAACCTGTGAAGCGCCACCTGGAGCGAAAGGGCAGCTGTAGCTGTTGGTTTTTGCTAGAGTTCAGACGACGTGACCGGATTGCAGTTGAAAGCTGCACAGAAGAATCCTGTCTGATGATGTCTGTCTGCAGAATCTCAGACCAAGTGAAGTTGTGCATTGTATTCTGGGAGAGTGAAATGCATAGTGTCAATAGGACAAAGCATTCTACCTCTTAAAGATGATGTTATGAACACCAGTGATGAGAAGTATCCTGGAATATTCTGTAGTAGCCTTGCATTTTGTGTAAAGGCCTCTTGTAAGTCTGTCCCTTCAGCTTCGCCTGAAAGGATTTTTTTTCTCTGTATAAGATACTGATGTAAGTTTTTGAATTTACAAGACAAGTTCTGCACAGTATTCACCCTTCTCAGCAAAGTTAGTATTTTACTTAATACAGAGCAGCGTAGTACAAACAAAATTTGGAACTGAATCTTTCTCATTTAATAAAGATTTAACAGGATAAGGATTTTCAAGAAGCTCTTCAGGCTCACAACATATTAAAACTTTTCTAATGGTAAGAGGCTATTAAACAAGCACCAGTATATTACAGGTGTTTAATTTTGGCTGAAATAGAAAGCTTATTTAAATTGCTCATCACTGTATTAAAAAAAAGGACGAAAGAGACCAGAAAAAAAATTCTACCAGTTTGAAGCGTAGTGACATAGGAGAGGAGATAACTTTGGAGCTAAGAATAAGGAAACAAATATGAAAACCAACATCTGCATCCCACTGAAATAAGGCTTCTCGGAGATGCTGACACAGTTCAACTTAATTGGCACTAGGTATCGGAATGTTTAATGTGATCTCTAATAGAGGAGAAAAGGCATATCGAGGGGAGACACTGAGGTTTTTCCTCTTCTGGTGTTTTTTTATTTGTGTCTGGCTATAGGTATGTTCATGTTTTGAGAGGGAGGGAGTGGCAAGTCTTGAGTTGTTAGCAGGTGATGCTAGGTATTGTCAGTCTTGGAGAACTGGTCACTGTAGTTGAGCTTCTCTGGGGTGCAAAATGACTTACCTTGTTAATGCTTCGAAGTACCTGAGTTTCTCTGGCTCTCAAGAAAGTTCCACTTGTCCAGCAAAGGTGAGAGTTGACAGTATACATGCTGAAACGGCAAAAATGAAATTAAAAAAAATCCCTTTGGTGAAGAGATTAAAACTCTCCCCAGTCTGAATCTGAAAGTGCCATTCAAACTGCTCTCAAAACTGGAGGGTACCTAATGCTAAAACGTAACGTAGAAAAATCACATTCTTCCTATCTGTGTAAAAGTACCTGCTATTTCTTGAAGGTACAGTTAAAATAGCTTTGGGTTTGTTGAGTGGGGTGAGAGAATGCTGCTCAAGAGGTATATGAGAGAAGTGTTAAGAAGTTGCATGTTTGAGTGTTTCCTGCTGCTGGAATGGCAGAACTCCAAGAGCAGAGCTGTTTGCTGCTATCAGTGTCTGCAGTGAGGTTCCTGGTGTGCTCTGGAAAGCCAGTGCTCCAAGAAACTTTTTTTTTTTCTTTCAATACCAAGCAGACCTGCAATTACCAAGCTTTTCAATATTTGAAAATCAGCTTGATAAAATATTGTACTGTTTTGAGTAGAATTAGTCTGGCTCTAATGAATATATATATTTTTTTTAAAATTCTAGATTTCAGGCTGGCATATCATTAATTAGCTATTTCTTGTCTAGGAGATACCAGTCTTCAGAGAAGGGGTCAAAGGAGAATATTGGCATCTGGATCACAGTCACATTAACTCCTTGTACAGTGAAACTGTATGGCATTGCCTAAACAACCAGTGTTGCAAGTGAATAGTTTTTAACAGAAGCCTTATTTTTCACAGACACTGCAGCGAAGCACTGAGTTTTCTTCTGGCCACCCTTCCTAATCCACTGACTAATCAAACTACTTTTGGATAGCTGTGGACCCTGTTAAAACATTTGCACTGATATTCGTTTGGGAAAGGAGGAATGTTGCTTTAATTACACTAATTACACCTTGGAGATGAATGTGGTGTTCCAAGCTGCCTCAAATACATATCTGTTTGTTTAAATTATTTGTATATATATGATTATTTAAATTAAAAAAAAATAAATAGAAATGAGCTAACTGCAGTTTAAGCCCTGTGAGTAGACTTTCTCAACGAGGCTGCATGCTCTCCAGAGCTTTTTGCAACATCCCTACACCAAATAAGGGCCCTCAAGAATATAAATTGATTAATTCTCTTCAGCTTCTCTCCATTCAATTTACGTCTGGCAATAGGTTTCACCTCAGCCAGCAAAAGTTTGCTTCTGTGCACTTTTTGTCGATCTCTCAAATTGCTGCACGAGAAAGGGTAACATTTCACTACTAACTTCATACACCTTTCTGAGACAAAAGGGAAAATAGCTCTTTTCTGAAAAAAAACTGCTCTTCCTGGTACTTTTAATGCATTTCTAATTGGAAGGAATTTTTTATTAATTTTTTTTTTTCAGCATTGAAGACTGAACAGAACCATTTGTAGTACTGAGTTTATATATAACTTCAAACCGTACATCCTTGCAGTTCAAACAGCAGAAGGATCTGTTTTTAAAATCTGATGTATGCACAACTTGTATGTGTACACTGGCCTATAACTGAATTATACTCAGTCTCTGCAGAACTAGATCTGTCTACAGAGACTGACTATAATTGACTTCAGAGACTCCTGAAAGGAAGAGATTTTTCTCTTGTATTGCTGTAGACCATTTTATCAGCTTTAAAAATAGCACATAGACTTGATTTTTGGTTTTGTTTTATTTTTTGTTTTTCATAAAAATGTAAGACTGAAGGTTGGGTAGCTTAAAAATGACAATCACAAATAGTAATATAAAGACAAGAGAAAATGCTTTTCAGTAACGCCTTTACTAAAAGAAATGACTGATTAATACACACTCTCACCTAAACCAATCCTGTTCTACTCTTCTAGTTTATTACTGACTCACCTTCCTTCCTGGAAGACTAGTTGTCTGCCTTTGTCTTCATTCTTTGTAACGTCATAATGAGGTTTAAGATTTTACTGTTACGTAAGCTTCAAAAAATTAATAAGTGGGTTTTCATGGTAAGATGGAAGAGTATTTAGTCTGAGTTCTTTTTGTGTTTTGTTTTTTTTTTTTTCTCTCTCCAGGGAGCAGATCTTAAGAGTAAAAGAAGATGAGAATGTTCCTTTTTTGCTAGTTGGTAACAAATCAGATTTGGAAGATAAAAGGCAAGTTTCTGTAGAGGAAGCAAAAAACAGAGCTGATCAGTGGAATGTTAACTATGTGGAAACTTCTGCAAAAACACGAGCTAATGTTGACAAGGTAATAACTGGCCTCTTTATGCAAAGAATCTCTCCATCAGTTCTTCGTTTATACCTCTTTTCTGTGGGTTATACTCTGTATGTTCATTATTTTAGCAATTATTTTTGTGAAATTGGAATCAAATAAGTTTCTCCCTTGGTTTACAAGGAATGTGTGACTAGGTGACCATGTAGAACAGTGAAAATGTTAGGCACGAGTTTATCCCATCCTAAACTGTAAGGAGTCGTTATTTAACACAAGACCATATTTCATTAAAAATTTCTTGAGGCAGCTATTTTGGCCTAGACTTCTCACTGTCTTTTCTGTATCTAGAAAACAATCTGCTTCTGAACGGTGAGGAATGCTGTCTAATCCTCAGACAGAATAAAACAGCCTGCAAGAGTAGGTAAAGGAGGGATTGGAGCCCTCTCTACTGTCATCTAACCAGATGCCTGGCTGTGTGTTGCTTTGAAGAAGATTGACTGAACTTCTTTAAGCTTTGAACAGCCTAACAGTGCCTTGTGAGTTTTCAGGGATAAATCCTGGTTCACAAGGTCATGAGATGAGAGGCAGAGAATCTTTGTCTCCAATAAGATTATTGATTAGTTCCAAGTATTTCTGCTGTAACTTTAAAAGGCAGGACTTGTTGCAGTGTATCACTCAGAATAACTCTGTCCTGTAGACTGCAGGAGTAACAGATGTGGCAGAAGAATTAAGTGGTTCAGTTCAATTTGCCAGCCTTTCCCTTCAGGGTTGATCACATACTGGAGAACATTCTCCAAGTCCTTGTGTATCAGCTGTCAATTGCGGCATCACAGCTGTAACATGAGTTCTCTTCTGCTGGAACTGAAACTTGACTGCTGTCTCCTCTCAGCTGTCTTCCTGAGGAAAGCGATTCTTCGGTACTACAGTAGGAACTTTATGCTGCCCTGTACAGAAAATTAAGTCAATTAAATGCAGCAGAACTCAGTCTCATTGTTGAAAACCGCTTTGATTATTTTTCTTTTATAATTACAGAAACTAGTACGTCTTTTAGTTTTGGTGCATGATTGCAGTTAACATCTACCTGTTACAGTCACGTTTCCAGCTCTTCAGAATCTACTTCACCATTCATTAGGAGCTGGGAAACAAAAGTGTGTGTATATGTGTCTTTTAACAGCTCTCTAATCGAGCTTTTGCTTGCACATGCTAGGCTACTACACAGCTCCACATTTCTTTTTGGAGCTGGTGGCGATATGGATCCAGACTAGCAAGCATCATATAGAATTAAGGTTTGATAGTCCAGAAGTGAGGCTTTGATGGCACAAGCTAATACCAGGTATTCTTAGTTACTTAGAGCATCTGAAGTTATGAGGTTTGTTATGTGGAGTTATGTGCACCTAAGAAGTCTGGCTCCGCTGACTTCCAGAATATACTGGGTGTGCTCAGTTGGAGAAAACACAATTGACTCTACTTGCTTTGGTTAACCTGACCCACTAAGCACTTTTGGAAGGTTACATGCCCCAGGTAGCTAAATACTATAGTACTGTCTCAGTGCTCTCCTCATCATATGAGGAGCAGCTGAGGGAGCTGGGGGTGTTCAGCCTGGAGAAAAGGAGGCTCCAGGGAGACCTTCTCGCTCTCTCCAACTCCCTGAAAGGAAGGTGTAGCCAGGGAGGGTTGGTCTGTTCTCCCAAGGAACAGGCCACGGGACAAGAGGAGATGGCCTCAAGTTGTGCCATGGCACATTAGGATTGAATAGCAGGAAAAAGTTTTACACTGAAAGGGTTCTTAAACCTTGGACTGGGCTGCCCAGGGCAGTGCTTGAGGCACCATCCCTGGAGGGATTTAAAAGATGGGTTGACATAGTGCTCAGTGACACATTATTTTTATCAGCTAGGTTGATGGTTGGACTTAAATGATCTCAAAAGTCACTTCCAACCTAGATTCTATGATTTGCACAGGTTTATGTACAAGTAACTTAGCGCAAACGTAGCAATCTAAAGGCAGTCTTACTTCTTGATAGACATGTTCAGTTACATTTATTTTCCTCTAATTCTGTGTAATGCAGGTTGATGTTTCTGCTGCATTCAGTATGAGATTAGTGTCATTGCAAACCAAAAACTACTGCGCACAGTTGTGGGGCTTTTCAGCCCCTGTACTGTTCACGTTTCACGGAAGTGGATAAAGTCATAGATCTAGAGAACATCTCCTGAGAGAGAAGAGTATTAGAAATCGTCAGCTGATTTGCTACAATAAAATGTTTAAATGATTATTTGCTATAACTTCCCGTAAGTCAAGATCTGCTTTTCAAATTGATAAAGTAGCTTTAACCAGTCCAATTATAAAGACTTAACTGACATAGGATCTCTCTTAAACAAGTGATTGGTGTTTTCTTAACCTTTGTCATTTCTGTTTCCTGCTACACGCCTCGATGAGGGGGGTAGTATATACCTTGAGACTGCAATATGGCAGCTGAAATTTCCTGGTCTGAAAAATGGGATTGATGACTTTGCTTTAAATAAAATGCTGATTGCTCCAGTCATCCATCCCCCCAAGTCACTCTGTGTTTAGACTTGCATTGTGGAACATCCTGACCATGAAATGTTCAGTGGATGGTACTGCTCCGCTTGTGTGTCTCTAGAATTGGATGATGCACTTTTTTCAACCTTTGCAGCCTGTCACTGAAAATACTCGAAACAGAAACTACTTTCTTTGATTCTCCTCGGTAAGAGGTAGATAATATGTTAAAAATATCTTGGCCAGCACTAAGACTTTTGTTTTACTCCTTGTGGAAAATTGTCTGACAGGATTTGTAAGTGAACATCAGAAAGATGCAGGACTGCATTGTATTCAACTTGGCCCTCGAAACCAGGGAGATATTTGTTTGATTTGCTGCTTTGCTTAAACTCCTTGCATGTAACTGACATTACGCTAACCAACTGAAATGAGCATCGGTGAAAGCTTAAATTAACTCATGTGTCTGTGACTGGTTTTGTATTTACGTTTCTACATCTTTCTTTTAGGTGTTTTTTGATTTAATGAGAGAAATTAGAGCCAGAAAAATGGAAGACAGCAAAGAAAAGAATGGGAAGAAGAAAAGAAAAAGCCTAGCTAAGAGGATCAGAGAAAGATGTTGTATTTTATAATCAAAACCCTGAATTCCTTTCCTACCCTGACCATACTAATAAAAACCATAATTTATAAGCATGTCATCGAAGGCTCGAGTGACTGAAATTACTCTACCATGTTGGAAATAGTAATGTATCACTAAAAGCATGAATTGGAGCTGCACTGAAAGTCAAATTCACTGAAAAAAAAAAATAATGATGTAGCTTCAAGAGAAGCAAAGTTCAGTCCATTTCATAATTGCCTACCTTGTGACATTTCTTCTGAATGTAGTGTTTCATAGGCAGTCTTTTCTTTAATGGTGAACAGAGAGGGGGAAGTACTACTTTGGGTTCTTGTAAAGCAGACGTTTTTTATCAGTGGTAATTGTCCATTCATCTTGTCTTTTGTTGCCTTGAAAATGACAATTGTGAGCAGGACAGCTAACCAAGCGGTGTGCGGTTCGCTTTGCCATGGAGCTGTGCGTATTAGAAAAGAATAATGTGTCCGCGAACAGGGATGTTGGGGAAAGTGACGTGTGGTTCTGCATTACCTGGTCAACCGAGAAGACTGATGGTATCTTTGACACTGGAACATTTGAATATGCCTTAATTTTAAAAACTAAACATTACAGGTTGCTTAATTACGAGTGTATTCTCAAGGTGGAGACTGCCCTCTGCGGGGAGAGCAGTTCTGCGAGTGACTTAGGGAACTAGCTGTCTGCTAGCGCGGTCTCTTTCGGTGTGTGCCATACTCTGGTGGTGTGGAGAATACAGAGCATGTTCTCTCATTCTAACTTGGTAAACAATATGCTATCTTGAAACAAAAAAGTCAGAATATATATAAGACTGAAATCGTCAGCCTGTGGCACATCTAAGCCTGCAATGGTTGTTTAAAACAATGTGCTGATATCTTGCAACTTCCCTTTTGTGAGTAGATGTTTTTGGTTGGTTTGTTTGGTTTTTTGGCTAGATGTTCCTTGGGTTTCAACTCCCTGGAGCTGGGTGGAGTGGAGCAGATTCAGTCGTGCTAATGTGCTTTGAGTTCAGATGTTGTCGGGAAATTCTGGCATCATCAGTTCATTTCTTCCGTGTTCCGAATGCTCAGCTACAGGGACACGGTGTGTTACGCTGAAACTCTTCACAAGCTTTTGTACCCTTTTGTCTAGTTTATGTTGATTTCCAAATGGGGAACACTGTAAGTCCTTTTTCTGGTTAATGTTGATGTCAAACAATCAAACGTGTTTTACTATACAGAAACATTTACCCTGTGCATCCAAACTCCCCAAACAAAACATCCTGCCTCAGTTGCTTCAGAACAGCAAGAATACCAGCACATGGTTGGTATGCTGCATCTTCACTCACACTATCCCGGGACGTTTGAGGGCTTTGGACTCCTCTGGGGTAAGACAGGCGAGATCAATTCCACAAACTGTTATACTTTTTATACATGAGTAAGCCTATAACTGACCATTTAAAATGTACTCAAGAAAACTAGGTAACAAATATTTTATTCAATTTTCATGCTAACAGACATTTTAGGGACTCAAGTCTTAGAAGTTACATTTGTCATGTTAAATATTTATCAGTAGGAATTTTGTATGTGCATTTAGTAGACTGCCAAGTGCAGAGTTAAAGTTA
The DNA here is from genome assembly GCA_013400555.1 of Jacana jacana. Taxonomy (NCBI): domain Eukaryota; kingdom Metazoa; phylum Chordata; class Aves; order Charadriiformes; family Jacanidae; genus Jacana; species Jacana jacana. The sequence goes on from VZTM01022854.1 coordinate 76,002, forward strand.
CTTATGTAACTATGGCAAATAAGCCGTTCTTCATCTTACTGTGTACTCATTTGGGGTCTGTTTATCCAGGGAGTCTAACCACTAACATTGTGACTTTGCTTTGGAACCTGTGTACTGGGAACTGAGGTGTTATGAAGCCACTGGACACATGAAACTTGTCTTGGCTGATGCCTTATCCTGTCCTTTTATTTGCTATTTGAGCCATTGAAAGATGAATAAACTTCCATTATTTTTTTTTTTAAAAAAACACTTGTGTGGTGTTAATTGATAACTGTATTATTGATAAACTTTGCTGTAGCTGATGCCAGAGGTCAAGCGGTTAAACCTAAATCCAGAAGCCTTTTATGTGTGAACAAAAGTGTAATTAAGCCTAATTAGTTGATACAAAGCCACATTATAAAGGCTGATACTGTGTGTGTGCTACTTCCTATCCAGAGCGAATTTATCCCTACCCGCTGAAAGAAAAAATATCAGAAAGATGTCAAACAGACTGAGGTAAGCTTGTTCCAGAAGTGTTTTTCCTTAAGAATGCAAAGTAAAATTTAAAAAAAACCCAACCAACCAATGTAAGTTTTGGGATTTTTTTTTTCAATAACAAAATAAAATAATGCATTCCAAGTAATTTTCTTTTAGCACTCAAGGGGAACATCAGTGTTCCCGCAGGGAATATAATATATCTTGGTTGTGTGTCACAGGATTTCCCCATTCAGTCACAGGAACTATAATTTGCCTCACAGAGCAGTGTTTGGTTCACTCCTGTGTCTGACATCCCTAGATCTATCTGCTCAGAACGCTTCTGTGCCTGAGAGCTTTTCCCTCCGGGTGAGCCTGCCTTGCCGGCAGTGCTGTTCCTACCCTTTGTGCAATCCACTGCCTTGGGCAACTGCAGCCTAGAGATGCCTGAATTTGTAACGAGCTGTAAAGTTCATTCTTTGATTGTGTCTGAGCATAATAGTGAATTCTTATGCTAACTCATGTTTTTTCTATAGTTTTTAGTGGCTTTAAAAACTCAGCAGACTTTCAGAATTGTTGGCTAAGAAATCTGCTGTGGTCTGTTTTATAGAATCATAGAAATATCGGGGTTGGAAGGGATCTTTAAGGTCATCTAGTCCAACCATCAACCTAACTGATAAAAACCAACAAACCATCACTAAGCCTAAGCACTGTGTCAACCTGGCTTTTAAATCCCTCCAGGGATGCTGCCTCAACCCCTGCCCTGGGCAGCCCCTTCCAAGTCTGAATAACCTGTCAGTGGTAAAAACTGTTCCTGATCTCCAAGCTGAACCTCCCCTGGTGCAACTTCAGGCTATTTCCTCTTGTCCCATCACCTGTGACCTGGGAGAAGAGACTGACCCCCCAGGCTACACCCTTCTTTCGGTGAGTTGTAGAGAGCGAGAAGGTCTCTCTGGAGCCTCCTCTTCTCCAGGTTGAACACCCCCAGCTCCCTCAGCTGCTCCTTGCAAGACTTGTGCTCCAGACCCCTCACCAGCTCTGTTGCCCTAACCTATTTGGTAGTTTCTGTAGTCTGTTGAAGAGCATGCAGTAGCTTAATGCAGCAGGTTTCTTTGACTCTTCTGAAGCAGCATTGCATTGTGCAGGAAGCACCTTCCCATTCACAGAGACCTCCTTAACTTCAGAGTAGTGTGCAGAATAACCCTCTGGCAATTCCGGTGCCAATCATAATCGAGTAATCAGCTGGTGGCCGGTCACAAGTGGTGTTCCTCAGGGCTCAGTACTGGGGCCTTTCCTTTTTAATATTTTCATTGATGATATAGATAAGGACATAGAAAACACTATCAGTAAGTTTGCAGATGACACTAAGTTGGGTGGGAGTGTTGATCTGCTTGAGGACAGGGAAGCTCTACAGAGGGACCTGGACAGACTGGATAGATGGGCCAATGTTAATGGCATGGCCTTCAACGAGGCCAAGTGCCGGGTCCTACACTTGGGCCACAACAACCCCATGGATGGCTACAGGCTTGGGGCAGTGTGGCTGGAGCTGCCTGGCAGAAAAGGACCTGGGGGTGCTGGTCGACAGGAGGCTGAACATGAGCCAGCAGTGTGCCCAAGTGGCCAAGAAGGCCAAGGGCATCCTGGCTTGCATAANTGTGTTGAGGGATCTAGTGTAAGGGAGCACTTGTAGAGTAGGGCTGATGGTTGGACTTGATGATCCCAAGGGTCTCTTCCAACCTAAATGATTCTATGATTCTATGAAAATACACTCTGTCTGAGACTTTAACTCACTATATTCACCTGTGGGAGCCAAATATTTTCTCTGTTAATCACAGAATGATATGGGCTTGGAAGGGACCTCTTGAGACCATCTAGTCCAACCCCCTGCCAAAGCAGGTCCATCCAGAGCAGGGTTTGAATGTCTCCAGAGATGGAGATTCCACCACCTCTCTAGGCAGCCTCTTCCAGGGCTCTGCCACCCTTGAAGGAAAGATGTTCCTCCTCATGTTTAGATGGAACTTCTCACATACAAGGTTGCACTCATTTCCTCTTGTCCTGTCACTGGGCACCACTGGAAAAAGACTGGCCCCATCCTCCTGACACCCACCCTCTAAGTATTTGTAGGTATTTGTCAAATCCCCCCCTCAGCCTTCTCTTGAAATGGCTTTTATGGCTTAAAATCTTTTTTGGGCCACCAAGTTTTGCAATAATTCTTTGGTTCCAGAGTCTGAGAAGTCAGATGGTCTCTACATGATTTATAGTCCGATGCCAAATGCAGAGGAGCAGAGACACAGCTGGTGTTATGTGGATGCACGTAAGTACATGTAGCTGTACCAGAACTGGGTCAGAAGGTGGGAGTGTGTCTCCACCAATGGAGAACTGAACAGGGAAAGCTAATAGCACACCTTAATTTCTGAACTTTCTCGCGTTGCTGTCAAACATGTCATCTCTGCCAGCCACGTGGATGCATAGATAACTATATGTGTTAAAAAATCCAAGCCTGCAGCAGATAGGGTTCTTAAACCTTGGGATGGGCTGCCCGGGGCAGTGGTTGGGGCACCATCCCTGGAGGGATTTAATGAAGGTTGACATAGTGCTCAGTGACATGGTTCAGTGATGGGTTTTATCAGAGTCAGGTTCTTGTGCTTGGATATTTATTTTTTTCAGTGCAATAAAATAGGAGACCTGTCAGTTGAAATGCTGCCAGACAAATATGTTAAATATTAGTCAGCTCTAAAGAATGAGCCTGAAACTGTAATCCTTCTGTTTTATCAGATAACTGCCAAAATGCCTACTGAAATAGCCTGAGGAAGTGTCAAAAAAGCAGTTAAAAATAATGTGCCATGTCTGTGGATAGCAGCTTGCCGGGGGCAGTGGTAGCTCCTGTGAGTGTCAGAACTGACTTGAGGACGCAGGTGCTAGATGCCCTTAGCTGCTTGTGACAGACTTATGCTGCACCTAACAGGAAGGACGCTTGGACAATTTGGCTGCCCTTGTGCTGTTAGATCAGCAGTGATTTTTTTTTATTGGCAGGACAAAGTAGATCACACAAAAAGGGTGCGCCACTGCTTCTGGTTTGCAGTGCTAATTAAATTGCAAGGAAACACGGATATTTTTCATCACCTTCCCCAAAACTTCATAAATATCTGTATCTCTAGATAACATGCCTCAAGTGTGGGTGTTAATGAGTGAGCTCACGCGGTCCTATACGGAGGGCAGCGGTCCATTAGAGACCAGTGCAAAGTGGTTCTGCTGATACTGGTTCCTTTCATTGCATCAAAAAGAGATCAGGGCACACTGCATCCCCCTTCAAGGGAGGCTGTGGCTGTGACGAGGGCATTAGGCAAGGCTAAAGGGCCACCGTGCAGACGGTCCATTAAATGCGTCTCTTTGCTACAGAATCAGCGGAGGGAAGAAACAACGGCTTAGAGCTATATGGTTTGTTTTCTCATTGATGATCCCGTGGTTACATGAGTTCCCTAATGACTACTAAGTGTCATTAGTAGTCATTAGTGCAGAAAAAGATATCAGAATTAGTTTCATTTCCCTTGTATTTCATTTTGATGTTAAGATCTTGATCCTTTTGTATGGAAAGGGAGACTGAAAACAAAAGTATTTAAACCTTTATTACCAGACTATCCCTACTGCCCTCAGAAATACTTATCACAGTTGCTTATTACTATTTTTTAAGTGAAATCGGGAAAGAAGGAGTAAGAAATCACAAGGTTACTTGTTACTGCCAGTTCCTTTTGTTCTTCATTTCTTTGACCATCTGAACAAGTATGAAAAGAACAAGTGTGAAGTGCAGTTTTTGAGCCCTCTACATCCGTCCAGTTGAGTAAGGAAGGTACTGTTCCTGTAATTTTGTACACTGATGCCAAAACTGTTATCGCACACCTCCTCTTTTGTGTGTCTGGTCCTGATCCTCATTCTTCACATTCTCACTCTTCAGGAGACAGGGACTGCATAGCCTCTGTTCCCGCTGCTACTTTCCGTGGCTCCTTCCCTTTGCCAGGTGGCCCTCCTCACCTTCATTTGTAGAGCTAAAAGTTTGGCACCTCTGGAGATTTAACCCCCTAACTTCTGAGGCATAAGTGTCCACTTTAGGTGTAGGATCATCATATCACCTTCTCAGGCAGTAACAAGTTTTTAAAACATTTGTTTTCACCCTAAGTTTGAGTGAGGAACAGCATGAACAATTTTACTTCTAGAATGAAGAGCTTTCCCAAGAGCAGCAACTCAGACTCAATGCCTTCAAGGGCACCTGGAGGATCACGGAGGATTTCTTGCAGAAGTAGTCCGCAAATTCCGTCTCTGGTTTCATGTTCTTTGCTATGCTGACCTCTAGGGAAACTTTTCTGCAAAAGTTTTGCCAAACCCTTTGTATAGAGAGCTATCATAGCGGCAATCCCGTCGCTGCCCTTATTATAGGGACCAAGTGCTTGGTGTCAGATCCAAAGGAGGCCTTCACATGAAGCTGCAAGCTGTTTGCTGCTCCCTCATGCGGTTTTGCATGTTTGACTGAGTCACAGTATCGGTACACCTGGGCAGGGCTTGGTCAGCAGAGGAAAAGCATCCAGAGTAAGAATCAGGGTGATGGTTCTGAATGTTTGTGAACTGGGAAGTTAAAAATTTGAAAAAGACTCCACACACTGAGTTTATGGAGGCCACCTTTTCATCCATTGACTGCTTCAACCATGGATGACATTGGTGTAACTAATGAAGTCCTAGTCTGACAGCTTTGAGAAGAACAAACAGATTGTTTCCCCAAAGGAGCTGGGGCAAGGGGCAACTGCGTGTCTCCCATCAGCAGGCAATATGCCTGTTTCAGAAGGGACATTTCATGGGGCTGAACAGCCAGAAAGCTCTGCTGTGTTTGATGCTAGTTAGCAATGAAGGCTAAAGAAAAAAAGTGGAAGACTAAAGGCATGGAAGAGGATTTTTCTGTTTGTTTTGAAAGGATCATTTACATGAGGAGAGAAGATACTAAGAGCAATATGCGTATTCTATAGGAAAAGCCTTGGGAGATCTTGCTGCTTTTTCTCCTGATATTTAAACAGTTGCTGACAGTTGCAGACTGGGAACATTTTTCTTACAGATGGAAAAGGCTGGAGGTGAGTCATATTGGCTAACGACTGTTCCAGAATGGTGAATTTTTTTTCTCTCAAGTAGCCTGCTTCAGGCTCCTACCTTCATTTTTTTTCTCAAGCAGAAGATCTGAACACCAACCCAGTGTGAAAAAGTTTCATACAGTAGATTATTGTAAAAGCCAAAACCCTAACAGTAATTAATTAGCTATGAAGGCATACAGCGGAAAAAGTTCTTATTTTCTGCTAAGTTCAAGCTCCTACTATCACAGGGAACTGCCTCACCTTCATGAAATGAATTCTCTTCCAGAAATTGGTCAAACTCCATCCCTTGCTAGATTGCAGTTTGATTCGTCTGCTAGCAGGTGACTCCAAATCTCCAATCTTTGAATTAGTAACTGTCATACATTTCTAGTCTGTGTTTATTGACAGTTTGTTTCTAACTGTCTGCACTAACTCTGTCTCTTAGTGAAAATAGTTCTTATTTCCAGGTGTTTAGCTCATTTCCTACCTTCAGCCGTAAATTTTACAGAACATTGACATTTCCTCCTTGTCTGTTTTGATAACATTCTCTAACCAGACTAACCATGCTCTGTCAGTCTCCCCTGAAATTAAGATCTTGGTGTCACTTGATGATTTTCATGGCTTTTTCTGCTCCTGTTGTGAATTCATCTTTCTCTGCAAAAGAATGACCAGAAGAGATGCAGGTTCCATGACCTAACAGACATTCAAAGGCCACATTAATCTCTCTCAACTCTTATAGTGTATGGGTCGCATTTACCATTTTACTGGTAAATCCACTTATCTGCTGGTACCAATACACAGGTCTTTATCTTTCTCTGGGTTTTTTGTTTGTTTGGGTTTTTTGTTTGTTTGTTTTGTGGGTTTTGTTTGTTTGTTTGCTTTCCCCAACAGCTGAGTTCCCAGTTCATAGAAATGTTCTTCTGGTTGGGAATAACAAACACTGATGTATTTAATCTAGCCAGCTTTTCCTCAGGGCCTTGGGAAACACAAATCATTGCACTTCAGTCACTAGACAGTCGTAGGGCAAGATACAAATGCAGCTGCAGTTGAGAAATGGTGGAGGTAATAAAAAACCCACACAAAACCAAACTAAACAAAAGACAGTATATTTAGACCTCATGCTATTTTTGTAAAACAGTTAGAAGACGTGAACGCATACAGTATTCCAGGGAGTAAAAATAATATATCTTCTAAGACTTCCATGCTTAACCAAAAAACCCCAAGCTTCCTGTGATAATGAGATAATTAAATGCAGGCCGGGTATGAGAGACACCAGAGAAATTTTAATTTCTAGCTCTCTGTGCGTTTGGGGGAATGATATTGGGTTTGTAAATGAAAAAGAAGGTTGCTACTGGAAGGCAGGAAACAAATCTTGAAAGAACACTTAGATAATTGTTACTGCTCAGGAATAAAAGAGACACCTTGCCCCACTACCAACTCCCAAAAAACAACCAACCAAAAAGAAATTCTGAGAAAAAATACCTACCAGGTCAACAAACAAGCGCTGAGGAATCCTGCTGAAAAGTAAAGATCCTTAAACTACTGAAAACTCTACCTAGCTCTCTTTATGTTGATTTGCTTGTTCTACACCAGAAGGATGTTGCTAAGGACTTTACACATCACGATGACAAGGATAGGACACAGAAACTTCAAAGGAGGACGTCAGAAAGCACAACAGGAACCTCAACATGAAGCATGTAGCACAGCCTCCTCCCTTGTGCATGACCAGCTCCCCATCTGCTTGTACCAGTCATATCACACTTTGGGAGACTTAACATGCTTTTGCAGATCCAACAAAACACCTGAGTAAAAGCAGAATATGAGCTGAGGTTTTTAAAAAAGAATTCTACATTACAGCACAAGTTCCCTCTACGGGACGGCAGCTAGAGAAGTCCCTTGCTGAGTGCTCATTTTCTAGAGCTGACATCCAACTGCTTTGGAGCTGGTGGTATTTTGGCTGCACCTGTCCAAGTATTGTTTTTCTCCGGTTTTTACCGCTGTTTTCATGCGCTGAGCATGTGATAATTCCGTGTAAGATAGGAGATACCTGCAAACACTGTTCCTGCAGCATAAGGTTGGTATGGCTTGTTGTGGAACAACCAAGACCTGACCTTTTTAGGGCGCTGGTACCCACACCACCCTTGGTTCCACTGTCAAAACACATCTTCTAACCTACTCTGGCGCTCCTTTCCCTTCTATTTATTCTTGCCCACTAAGCCTTGTGGAAACAAGTCATAACGCATCTTGAATTTTTCTGGCTCTTGGGGAAGGCAACAATTGGCACTACTCCATTAACGTTTTCAAATCTTCTGAAGGATTTCATTCTCTGAAAGGAATCTGTTTCAGGTGTGCTTTGTTATGTCAGGAACCTATCGATTTTTTTTTTATTTTTTTTTTTATAGGTTTTCACTGTCAAATCCCAGGCCACCATCCCCTGATGGCTGAGAGCTGCCAACACTGACATGACTGCTGTTGGCAAATGCTTCTACAGCCTGGTGGAGCCAGTTTCCAGGCACAGTAAACTCGCTGTCATTAGCAGCTTAGCTTCGAGTTAAGAAGCTTCTCTAGCAAGTCATGAGGCCTGCTCCACATGCGAAAACCCCAGCGCTCCACTGCTAATCACGCAGCTCTTCCAAACAATATATTCTTGCTCCAGAAAGGTCAGTGAATGCTTGGGAGGAAATTGGAAATTGCAGCCTGCATTGAATTGTCCTGTGTAATTATCCATGATCTGTACAACTGCCTCTATGATGTAGGGTCACTGGCTTTCTGGGTTTTGTTTCCTTTGGCTTTTTTTTAATGTGCCAGAAACCTGATGACGAGCTTGTTTTGCTGAGTGTGCTTCTATGTGTGCTCCAACAAACACAGGAGAACCTCTCCATAGTTGCTGAACACTCAAATAGGCAATGAGCAGCAGAAGGTTATCAGCAAAGCTGAGAACAGGCCCCAGGCTGCTGTGGAAAGATAAGCTATTCCACCATAGTCAGAAATGAAATCTGTGAAGTAATCTGGTGAGGGGTCCAGAGAATAAGTGTGATGAGGAGAGGCTGAGGGAGCTGGGGGTGTTCAGCCGGGAGAAAAGGAGTCTGAGAGAGAAGATACCAAATATGCTGCTGCTGACCCCCAAGTTGTGCAGAACTTTCTCAACGCACAACACATTCGTAAATAAAGTTTGACAAAAGTATAGATGCATCCCCGTCTAGGTCAGAGTAATCCTTCTTGGACAGTGACCACCCCTCTCCTGAGATGCCAGGTGGGCCACCACACAAGGCTCTTTCCTTCACCATCCTAGAGGATGTTGTTAAAGAAGTGAAAAATTAGCATCACGGTTCTCCATCTGGCATGTATCTTAAGAGAAAACCTGAAGGAAATTGCATGTGTGTACTTAACTAGAGAAATACATAATGAATGCTTTGATGGCAGTCTCTTTAAGAATGTGACTTGGAACACAGAGGTGAAGGGTGGAGTGAAATAACCCACTTGTAAAAGGAGGCTTGCTGGAGGTGCCAGATGTAGGACCTAAACAGGAGGAATACTTTTGCTTGGGTTTAGAAAAAGAGAGGAAACCACTGGAGGGGTTGAAGGAGTTGAAATACAACAGTGGAAAGGAGGTGGGGGTTTTGTTTTTTTTTAAACACATAAACATAACTAGTACGTATGTAAGCGAAGGGCTTTACTACTGTGGAATACCTGGAACATTTCAGCCAATAATGGAGAAACCAATTTTATCCTGTGTCTGGTTCTACTGTCAGACTGGAGAAGACCATTGCTCATCTAGAAATAAACTTTCACCGTACAGACATCAGTTTGGTACTCACTTCTGAAAACAGTTTACACGATGTTCATGATATGCTCACTGAATTTGCTTCGGTTATTGGAAACTAGTAGTAGTTAGCACACTGGGTAAATTGGGAACTTTGAAGGGTTTTACTCCCTTAGAGTGACCAGGCCACTTCATATGAACACCGTAAACAAACAGAATGTATAACTCCCATTATCTTGCTAAAGCAAACAATCTCTTTACTGTGTTATATGTAGGATACTGTTTGGTTTTTCCTGATTTGCAATTATGTAAATTCTTAACTTTGTCAAGAAATTACTGGAACAAAGCAGCAGAGAGAGGAGACCTGCTCACATTACATTCTCTGCTTTATATCAACTTTTAAGGTAAAAAAAAGGATATAGAGTTGGTAATCCTAAATATGCCTAAGGCTTCTTGCTGTTACCAGCAAGCAGACTGAGGATGTACTCACTTTGAATTGCTTTAGTAACACCATATGCCAGCACTTAAATTCACTTAGAATCATAGAATGGTTAGAGTTGGAGGGGACCTTAAAGATCACCCAGTTCCAACCCCCTGCCCTGGGCAGGGACACCTCCCACCAGACCGGGGTGCTCCAAGCCCCATCCAGCCTGGCCTTCAACCCTTCCAGGGATGGGGCAGCCACAGCTTCTCTGGGCAACCTGTTCCAGGATCTCACCACCCTCACAGGAAAGAATGTCTTCCTGGTATCTTACCTAAATCTCCTCTCTTTCAATTACCCTTCATCCTATCGTGACACTCCCTGATGAGCGGTCCTTCTCCAGTTCTTCTGTAGCCCGCTTCAGATACTGAAAGGCCTCTACAGAGGTCTATAGGTCTTCCCAGAGCCTCCTCTTCTCCAGGCTGAACAACCCCAGCTCCCTCAGCCTGTCCTTGGAGCAAAGGTGCTCCAACCCCCTGACCATTTTTGTGGCCCTCCTCTGGACCAGCTCCATCAGGTCCGTGTCCTTCCTACATTGAGGGCTCCAGACCTGCACACAGGACTCCAGGTGAGGTCTCACCAGAGCAGAGCAAAGTGTCAGAATTACCTCTCTGGATCTGCTAGAAACACACCTTTTGACGCAGCCCGGGATGGGACTGGCCTTCTGGACTGCAAGTGCCCACTGCCTGCTCATGGCCAGCTTCTCATCCACCAGCAGCCCCAAATTCAGCTCACCTGTAAATTACAAACACATTGCTCAAGTTGTGAGCAACTTTATAAATACTAAATTTATAACATAAATACTGATTTTTCAGTCAATTTCACTGAAGGGAGAAATTTATATATGACATGCTTGCACAAGCCAGCAGGTGAACAAACGTTCAAAACCACAGTTGTTCTTGTGTCTTCACAGAATGGGTAAGTTCTGCTGGAAACTTGATATTCTGGCCACCACAGCATTTTGCTCATAGACTGCTGATTCTTGGAGCTTTATAGGCTTTCATGCTTCTAGTACTGCTTTCAGCCATGGATAGCTTTTAGGACAGCAACTCTGCATACTGGGGGAAGATGAAAAGCCTGAGCTGGCATGGTTTTCTGCCACTTTCTTACAGTTTCTACAGGTGATTGATTCCATTTCCATTTTTAAAGGAAAGCACTAGCATAACATCAACGTGCTTTATATGCTAAGGCAGAAAAAAGCTCCTGCTGCAGTGTTTATGCCAATGATCTTAATGGGGCAGGTGTGGGGCCAGAGTGATGTATCTTTTAGTGTGAGTATATATTCACAAATATATACAAAATCTAAACGGCTATGTATAAACATAATGCATGCACGGCTTGAACACTCAGAATTTTAAAAGGACCTTTTCCCTAGCCCCCATCAGCGCCTAGGCTGCCATGAGCACACCGGCCAGCGGTCCCTGAGGAGGAAGAGACACCTAGGTGCAGAGGGCTTGGGCTGCTCCTCTGCCACCGACACCGGGGAGGGGCACCCCGGGACCGGCAGTCCCTCAGCGAGGAAACACCGTCTGCTGCCTAGGCCGCCTCCCCCACCGCCCTCCTTTGTTCCCCATCCCATTGCCGTATCCATCCCTCTCCCTTCCCACAGAATCGCCAGGGTTGGGAAGGATCCCTGACATCACCGAGTCCAACCACTCCCCCCCAAAAAGAATAACAACCCTACAATCTGGGGCAGCAGAGCATGCCCTGCAGTGCCACCTCCACGTGTTCCTGAAGTAACTCCAGAGACGGCGACTCACCTCCCGCCCTGGGCAGGCTATTCCAGCGCCTGACCACTCTCTCAGTAAAGTCATTCCTCCCAGTATCTGACCTGACCCTCCCCGGCCACCACTTCAGACCGTTTCCTCCGGCCCTGTCAGCCCCACCCCTTCGCTTACGGCCTGAGGCAGAACCCGCCTCCAGCCAGCCCCGGGGCCGACAAGGAAGGAGCAACCCCAGCAGGACAACTGACCCGAAGCCGGGTCAGAGCTGGACTCTGCACCCCTCAGCGCCGCTCCGCCACCAAGCGACCTCTGACACCCCAGCGCTCCCCACCACCGGAAGCTCCCCCTCCCTCCGCCCGTAGGGTGAGCGCGGCGCAATTACCGCGGGAGCCGCCATCTCGCGAGAGCCGCCCGGGCCGCCGGCGGCAGGGCCGTGCGTGAGATGGCGAGATCTCGCGGGCGCCGGGCGGCTCTCTCCCGGCTGCAGGCATGCGCATCAGAGCGGCAGCCCTCTGCGCGATTGGTGGGGCGCGGCTCCCCCTCTCCCTCCCCTCCGTCCCCCTCCCCTTCGTTCCCCTCCCCGGCTTCGCTGCCGGCTCCGCGCATGCGCGGGGCGC
>VZTM01022854.1:96878-124287 GCA_013400555.1 Jacana jacana
CATTTGCAAGGCAGTTCTGTGCAGTTGTAGCCACTCTTCTATTGTTCCTGTTTATTGCATTAAAAACAAACTCCTAATTAAAGATTAGATAGTTGGTAGCAAATGAATGTCTGAGAAGGCATTTTATGTATGTGTGTATGCTCACACACATAGAATAGAAATCTGTGTAAAGGTTTAGAGAGTACTGTGTATTTCGGTTGTCTCTCCTGGTATTTTTTCGGGGTCCCTGTACAGTGTCAGTGTCCTGTTAAGTGGAAGACACTGGCTGTTGTGTGTTCTGTGCTGCTGTGACTTTGTCTTGTATGGCAAACGAGCGTTAGCTCTGAAGTGTGAATTGGGTGGTTTTATTATGTATAACACAATCCACTCTCAGAATTCTCAGTCTCCTGAGGGAAGGCTAGTAAGTGTCTGTAATATTGGGTTTGTGCCATTTTTATAGATGGAAACTTGTGTATGAGCTTTATCTAGTTTGGAAGGTTCTCTTGGAACTTTTGAACTAATGCTGATGTAAGAAATGGATAGGTGAAGATTTGAAAAGCTCATTAATTGAGCTTATGAAAACACCAGATTTTATCATGGTAACTTGAATAACTAGCACTTTGACAAGTTTCACTTTTACTTAAGATTCAACATTTGTTTCTTTAGTTGAGAGTGTTAATGTTTTTGTGGTAACTCCCTTGGGTCTAGCCTTGTAGACAAGGCACAAGGGTACAGCAAGCAATTCTTGCAACGGTCTTTGGGGTGCCAAAGGAAGTTCTGCTTTATTATTAGCACAGACATAATGCAACATGCTTTTGTGTTGGTTTTGGTGTTTTTTCCCTCCCTTTCCCAACATAAAATTAAGTAAGAAGAAGTTCTGGAAAGATTAAACCAGTGCAGAGATTATACTTAAGTCATTTTATAACTAGGCTGCTATAATTTTGATCTTTTGTTAGGAGCAGCAATATGTACTGGAGCTGGAATTTTGAATATTTGCTGTCTCCCACATGGATGCAATTCTGACATAAGAGAATTATGCTGTTTGGGTGTGAAACCTGGGTCAGAGAATGATGGATTTTTGCTGAGCTTGCATAAATCCATGTTTACATCCCAGGTACTTTTGACTTGTGTTGGTAAAACCCGTATGTCAAACCACTGTCAATGCTTGGCTTCCTTACATGTTTGCTATTGAAGAAGGTATAAAGATTGGGGATATTTTTTCCCCAGCTTTTGAAAGCTGCCTCCTCCCTCACCAAGTAATGGTAGCTGATCAGGTGAGGATTTGTAGTCACTAATTTGCATAGATTTTCTCTTTTTGTCCTTATTATTGATTTAAAGGAACCTGTTCTATTTTGAACCAAAGTAGATTGGAAACAGGCATGGTGTCTCAGCAACTGCAGTGATTTAGGCTCCTGCTGCTCTTTTCTAATGTGTGTGGAATTATGTCCATATTTCTTTTTGGGACATAGATTTCTTTTTATTAGGCACCTTTCAAAAAAACGCACCAAACCCCAAACAAACCAACTTCCCCAATCCCCGAAAAATCCAGAAATGGTACTTATGAAAGAAGCATAACTCATTTGGAGACCTCTAGGGCATATTTTAAGTATTAAAAAAATAATAGAGGTAAGAGAGGTTGCAGCAAGGTCCTTGGGGTGGAGGCTGTGCTCTGTAGGTAACTGGAGTGAGTGTCAGTTCAAAATAGCTGATGTTGGAACCAGATGTGGGAACAAATGTTTTCTAAGACCAAGTCAGTGACGTCCTCACAAATGATGATGATGATGCATCCTTTATGGAAGTCATTTGAAGACTAATGGGGCTTATTAACTTGTGCTTGGTGCTGGAAAAATATAATGATACTGATTCTACAGCTGGTGAGGATCTGTAGCAGTATACCTCATCTTGAGATAATTCCTCTCCAAAATTGAGATGACAGCATACGGAGAGCTCTGGCCTAGAATTTGAAGTACGTATATGCTGCCTGGATAACCTCAGCCCTCCTCTTGCTTGCTACTACTGCACCATACCTCTGTATTATGGAACTGTGTACTTTTTACTTCAGTTTGGCCAAGGCTCTGAAAATTTTCTATGGGATTTAGTACTTAGATTTCCAAAGTAACAATGAGAAAAATAACTTCAGCAACATGTTGCATAATGGAGCAGAAGTGATTTTTCAGGGGAATTTTTCTGACCAATATTGTGTTTTTACTTGTTTTTAATAGACATTAGTATCTCTTTACCAAGGTGAACCAAAATCTTGGATTTTGCTTGAAAATTCAGAGAACAGAATTGTGCCACTTTTTAAAATTAAAGTGTGAGAATTATTATTATTAGTAGTAGTATTATTCCTGCCATGCCAGAAAATCCCATAAAACCTGCTTTCTGATGTAGAATTGATTGGTCTTAGTTTCCAAGACTTGTCTTCATGTGGGGTTTGATTTTTTAAAAATTTTACTTTATTTTCCGTTGTTTCTTTCTTTTTTTGTTCAAGGGTCTCTAGCCAGTTGGATAAATTTTCCGTTTTAACTATAGAAATTTGAAGCCTGTGCTTTAGTGTACAGTGCGTGTGCCTACACATAGTTTTGAATCACAGTTAGATCAATGAATTTTCATGTTGCTTTAGACAGAAGACATTTCATAATGCAGCAGAACAGTGTATCTTTGGAAATTTGTCAATATTGCACACAAACTAGAAACATCATTTACTATGTTAAGTATTTGTTCAGTTGAAACTATGCAATGTAATTTCTTATGACAATTAAAACTCAATTATTACTTAAATTACATTTGACCTATGGGTGGATAGTATTGATCATAATGATTTGATTAGAGTTGGCTTTTTTCTTTTTTTTTTTTTTCCCTTTAAATTTTGGCAGCCCCCGTACACTATATACACTTGAGAGTCCTGTATTTTGCACTCTGAGCTTCTTATATCTCCAAGAAGTCTTATTTTTGCTATTGTTTGATACCTTTTTCTTTGTCCACCTGATGAATACATTGCTTTTATCCTGATCATAGCTCTTTTGTTCCTTCAAGTCATATACTCGAAAAATAGATTTCCATTAAACTTTAATCAAGAGAATACTTGTAAATCTGGTGAATACCCTTGCTATTCTTAGTATGGTAAAATTGATTAAACTCCCACAGTTGATTTCATTTGTTTCATGACGTTTCTGTGTGGTGGCAGTGGATTGGGCTACTTTACTTGTTCTCATGCCCTTAATCTCGATTATGTTTTTTTCCTTTTCTTTTTTAATGTGTGTGTAGGGTTGTTTTTTTTTTAATAAAGATCTGAATGAAAACTACTAAACAAGTTAGGATATCCCCTTGAAAAACTGTATGAAAAATAATTCAGATTAAATGGTATTTTTCTGCAGTGAAAGTTTGCTTTTCTAACTGGTGAGATTCTGCTACCCTGGCCTCATTCTGGATTGTTCTGCTGATTTTGTAGATGGCTTAGATGATTTTTTTCCCCCCTTTCTATCAACCTCTTTATTCTGGTGCGGTCATAGCATAGGTCTGCTTGAGGATTAGATTTACTTATCTGTAGCTATAAGAAGTATTGAGTGCTTTTGTTTTTTAAATTCAAAAAAAGGAAAGCTAGGGTCTGTACTTGCCTTTCAGTTGCGTTGTAGCCTTCAGTGTTCATGATTTTTAAACTAACTTATTTTAATGGTAATCGTGAAAGTGAAACTCAAGTTGCTACAGTACTGCTTCAGTGTTGCACTTAGATTTTTTTTTTTCTTGTCATGTTGTAATATTAATTTAATTTTCTTGAATTCTGATGATGTAATCAGCTGAATTATTCTCAAATGCTGCATATACAAGTTGCACAGGATCAGCTTTTCTTTAGCAGAGAAACGTCAAGTAGTGAGGAAAAAGGAACGTGGCTGTCATATAGGTATGCATATATTTTGCAGTCCTTTAATGGGAGAAACTATATCTAAGAAAGCTTTAATGTTTTCCAACAATTGTTTATTTTACAAACATGGTGGTGATGGTTGGTTTAAAAAAAGTAGTTTTTCAAAAAAACAGATACACTGAGAAAGCAGCTAGGCTAAATTTTTACTGGGTACATCTTTACTTTTTTCCAACAGGAGATCAGCAAAATCTCGAAGCAGAAGTCCATACTCATCAAGGCACTCGAGGTCTCGGAGCAGACACAGATTGTCTAGATCCAGAAGTCGCCATTCAAGTATTTCTCCGAGTACATTGACTTTGAAGAGTAGCCTGGCTGCTGAGCTGAACAAAAACAAAAAAGCGAGAGCTGCTGAGGCAGCCAAAGCCAGTGCAAAAGCTTCCAATACTTCAACACCTACAAAGGGAACCACCGACACTGCTGTGAGTGCACCTCAAGTCAACAACGTAAAGGACCTGAAGAAAATAAAAACTGAACATACGCTTTCTCCTACAAGCAGCGCCAGTTTGAAAAATGAAAAGGCAAAAGCAAAGGTCTCGCTCCCCGAAACAAAAGGGGAAAATAATTTAATTGCAGACAAAATTTCTAAACAGAAACCTGCAGCAGCAAAAGAGAATAAATTAACTGTTGTAAAACAACCGCCAGTCACTGTAAAAGAGAAAAGCAAGCCGAGTACACCAAGTGCGGTAACCAAGGAGAAGGACCGTATTGTTGCACTACCAACCTCCACGCTGCCACCCCTGCCTTTGCCTCCCACGCTGCCTGAGGATAAAGAAACTGATCGGTGAGTTGTCACATAGATTTGCATTTTCAGGCTGTCTCTTCCTTTCTGTTATTGTTATTGCTGTTGTTATTTCCTTTTGAAACCAAATACAATCCTATTTGCTAGACTGGGCTAATGCTTTAGGTAGTCTTGACTTGCTCTTTAGTTGTTTAATAATTAAAGGACTTTGATCTTAAAAGAAACAATTTAACTGGTTTTTGAAAAGAAAAACATTTAGTCTAGGTGGAATCTTTCAATAAAAAGTCCACTGAAGAGAGGATTTAGAATTGCTGGGAAATAATAGCTTTGGAACTGAATGCAAGGATGCATTCAAGATTTCGAGTTTGGTACAAACATGTAAATACTTCTGGGGAAAAATTGAATTCAGTAACAATGGAAGGCTATTTTTTATGGTGGTGCGTTATTTTAATATAATTTATCTCGGATCAATATTGTTTCTAAGGGAAGTGAGGTTCATGTCCTATCATTTGTGTTAACTTTTGCATTGTAAAAATTGGTCTGTAGTGAAGAAATTCATGTCTATATGCCTAGTATCATCTGAGTTTAGACTGCATTAAGTCTCTTCATAGTTTTCACAGAGAATACATGCTGTAATTCTTATTGGGAAATTGTGCTATTGAGCAGCAATTTACTCTTATGGCTTTGGTGGTGTAGTTGTGAAGAGTTACTTTTGATTTTACTCATGGTCCCGTGCCTCATTTCCATGGGAAATCAGCTTTTCACAATTAAAACAAAATTTCTCAGCATTGGAGTAATAACTAATTTGTGTGATGTATCTCAGTAAAAAATCAAACTGTGTAAAAGAAAAACTCAAAACCTCATGAAATGCTTTTATTTATATTCCATATCTGATAGGAGCCTGCCTTCTCCTGATCTTTGAGAAGTGTGTAGTGTTTCTTGGATTAGTAAAAGTAGTTACAACTAGAGGTGCAAATGTTTTTCATGAGTTTACTAGTAATTTAACTTTATGTTAAACCACAGAAGGCCTTTGCAAAATAAATACAAGCTAAAAAATTATTAGACAGGTCTGGGTTCTTTTACTACTAAAAGAGAAATCTTGTTTCTTGCCCTTCAGCAGTCTAGGAAATGTCACTCCAGTTGTTCAGAACCACATCTGTGTGGTGAATGTATGGGTGCATTTAAATTGATGACAAAGCCACCCTTCTCTAGGTAAACGGGATTTCTGACACTGTTATTTGAGAGCAAGATTTACTGTTTTAACGAAAAGCTAGTTTAACTAGGCATATAACTGGCTTTACAGTGTTAATTGGGGTAATCTTCTCAGTATTTTTGAAGGTAACGCCTGGTTTACGTATAACTAAACTGCACAGAGGAGTTAAACTACGGTTGAATGGTTGTGCCAGCATTGGGCTTATTCTCCTTTCGAGGAAACAGAAAGCCTAATGCTTGCAAACAGCTGCATTGGGTTAGAAACAAGTGATAAAGTATCATTTACGCTTGGCTTAGTTTTGCCTATAGGATGTGATAAACTTCAGAGGAGAATGGCGTGATTACAAGTCACAATAAGGCTGAAGTCATCAAAGAAAAATGATCAATGTTTTTTTAGGAGGGCAAAGGTATTTACCTTGGGCTCAGAGTTACTGTGGGGAGATTGTGCTGACAAAGCAAGCTTGATGCTGTGCAGAACTGGCTGGTTTCTGGTGTCCCGACAGTTGTGAAGTTGAGTAAGAATCTGATAAACCCACAAACAAACCACCCAAAGGAACAGGAGTTTTGCAAAACCACTGTGTAGGTTAGCTGAAAGGGAAAACTGTTCTGGTGATCAGTGATGTGTGATTTAACAGACCCGAAAAAAAGACTGCTCTTGACTGCTGCTGTTATCGTGTACCACTTCTGAAACCTGTTTCAGAACATCTCCTATATTTTACTTTCACGGATATTGAAACCCTGGGGGCCAAACTGTGAGAGAAATACAAGCAGATAACTTGAAAATTAAAGATTTTTCTTTACCATGATAAATACATGTGCCGTCCAAAGGTGGTTTATTCTTTATGGCGGTGTATTTGTGATGAGAGCAGTATATGCTTCCTGGAGGTACTTCTTCACATTCAGGCTGCTTGAGAACTGGTGGAAGGCACTCAAGTGTTCTCTTTTCATGGGGACAGCAACATGTTTTTGCATAGGCACAACACTGAAATGCATTATTGACATACATAACCGTTGCAATTAACGCAAGAAAGAAAGTACGCGTTCTCCATGATGGAAGATAGCAAGACCTTTCCCTTTACAGAAGTTCCTGCTCTATCTGTGAAACTATATAGGTAAGAAGTTGCAGAAAAAATATCCAGAAAAGGTTCCTGGAGAAAAGGATGCTGCCAGCAGAAGAGTGCAGTTTTGGCAAGCACAGCTATTTTGGAAAATGTCCCCTCAGAGCATGACAGAAAGCTTTCTTGGTGCAATAACAAAATTTGAAAGTTAAAGAGAAAATACTACACAAGAATCCTGTGTGGGAGAAACTGTTCTGTGATTATATGAAGTTTAGTGATGGTTGTGGCTTTAGAACTGCTGGATATGTAGTAGCTGCACAAATCTAGGAGGTTCTGGGAAATGGAACTACGTGTTTAAAAAAAACATCCTGCAGAAAGTATGGGGTTTCAGAATTTCGCTGGTAGAATGGGAACATCTCCAGAATTATTACACCTAATAGTTGTTAAAGGAAGAAATTGCTGTCCATGTGTTTGACAGATTATTCTCAAGACAGAGATTGACTGTGAGTATCTGTTAATGGATTATGGTTGATTAATAAATGGTCAGATATCAGTAAACTATGGTAGAAACACAGTCATTTTTTCATCTGATTTTGTTGTCCCTGCTTGACTCGCATGCTGATCACTAGAAAAGTGTTGAATCTAGAGTGTTTCAGCTAATGTATGAGACTGGAGTCTGTAAGTGAGGCAATGTGCCCTGCAGAGTTACTGTAACTGTGAAACTCATCTCCGGAGACCAACTTCATGGAGAACTGGGTTAAGGATAATGTTTTGTGTGAGAAGTTAACCAAGAGTACAGATTTTGCCACTATACTTCTGATGTCTGGCAGCACCTGAACTCTAAATACTCTTAATAGTCTGGGCCATGAGCTTGAAAAGATGATTGCGTAGCAGAAGTCTGGCCTGGTAAGGCTTGGTGCATCATCTAACCTCAACTTTCACCAGAAAGATCCCATTTCATAGTTTCTGTAGTTTGGTAGTTAGCTGTGCGTCCTCCAGAGAGCTATTTGCCATTTGTAAAGCATAACTCAAAGGCCTGCACAGTTTAAGAGCAGAGATTTCAGATGTTGATGCATTGACAGCCTAGAATGTATTTTAAAGAAATAATTCCAATAGGTTTTCCTTTAGATATTTTGATACCATTCTACTGCGTTCAACTTACTAGCAAAATTGTGTCTTTTTAAATAGCTTGCAAGAGAATATTTCAGTGAAGTCAGTTAAAGAAGCAGAGAAGAAACTTCGCCATTTGCTTGCAGACTTGCCACTTCCACCTGAGTTGCCTGGAGGAGCTGACTTATCCAAAAGTCCCGAAGAAAAGAAGCCAGCAGTTCAATTACACAGCAAGAGAAGACCAAAGTATGTTTATTAGGCTGGCTTTCTCTCTGTCTCTCTCTCTGTCTCTCTCTCTCTCTGTCTGTCTCTGTCTCTCTCTGTCTCTCTCTCTCTCTGTCTGTCTCTGTCTCTCTCTGTCTCTCTCTCTCTCTGTCTGTCTCTGTCTCTCTCTGTCTCTCTCTCTCTCTGTCTGTCTCTGTCTCTCTCTGTCTCTCTCTCTCTCTGTCTGTCTCTGTCTCTCTCTGTCTCTCTCTCTCTCTGTCTGTCTCTGTCTCTCTCTGTCTCTCTCTCTCTCTGTCTGTCTCTGTCTCTCTCTGTCTCTCTCTCTCTCTGTCTGTCTCTGTCTCTCTCTGTCTCTCTCTCTCTCTGTCTGTCTCTGTCTCTCTCTGTCTCTCTCTCTCTCTGTCTGTCTCTGTCTCTCTCTGTCTCTCTCTCTCTCTGTCTGTCTCTGTCTCTCTCTGTCTCTCTCTCTCTCTGTCTGTCTCTGTCTCTCTCTGTCTCTCTCTCTCTCTGTCTGTCTCTGTCTCTCTCTGTCTCTCTCTCTCTCTGTCTGTCTCTGTCTCTCTCTGTCTCTCTCTCTCTCTGTCTGTCTCTGTCTCTCTCTGTCTCTCTCTCTCTCTGTCTGTCTCTGTCTCTCTCTGTCTCTCTCTCTCTCTGTCTGTCTCTGTCTCTCTCTGTCTCTCTCTCTCTCTGTCTGTCTCTGTCTCTCTCTGTCTCTCTCTCTCTCTGTCTGTCTCTGTCTCTCTCTGTCTCTCTCTCTCTCTGTCTGTCTCTGTCTCTCTCTGTCTCTCTCTCTCTCTGTCTGTCTCTGTCTCTCTCTGTCTCTCTCTCTCTCTGTCTGTCTCTGTCTCTCTCTGTCTCTCTCTCTCTCTGTCTGTCTCTGTCTCTCTCTGTCTCTCTCTCTCTCTGTCTGTCTCTGTCTCTCTCTGTCTCTCTCTCTCTCTGTCTGTCTCTGTCTCTCTCTGTCTCTCTCTCTCTCTGTCTGTCTCTGTCTCTCTCTGTCTCTCTCTCTCTCTGTCTGTCTCTGTCTCTCTCTGTCTCTCTCTCTCTCTGTCTGTCTCTGTCTCTCTCTGTCTCTCTCTCTCTCTGTCTGTCTCTCTCTCTCGTCTGTCAAGCAAGTAGTGATAGTAGTTTCTTTAAAATACATTCTGTTCAAAAGCTGTTTTTTAATGAGACTTTTAAATATTCATGAGGCTTGAATCAAACCGCATGGTTTATTGTCACTTAATGGTAGAAAGGTAGTTATCTAATAATGTCTTATAAATATTGTTGAGGGTTTTTACAAAGTTCAGGCAATCCTTAGAGATATTATCTGTATTCTTAGAAATGCTTGTTGTTTTCTAGAATATGTGGACCACGACATGGTGAAACGAAAGAAAAAGAAATAGACTGGGGAAAGCGCTGTGTGGATAAATTTGATATCATCGGTATTATAGGTGAAGGCACTTATGGGCAAGTTTACAAAGCCAGAGATAAAGACACGGGTGAGTTCAAAAGTGAACAGGATATTTTCCTTTTGTTTTTATATTCAGTAAAATTTGTGATAATCTGTCCTCTAATGCTTGGAAAGTTTTTAGTTGTTGGTTTGTTTGTTCAGTTTTAAATCTAGTGTTTGTCTAAATAGGAAATAATATTTTGCTGCCTTGGAAAATTATTTATCTGTAAAGTTGTGTCTGAAAGCAAGTGGAGTAGTCATAATCTCTAATTCTTATTTCTCAAGTTTTGATGCTCTGTGCACGACTGATCCAGTGAAGAAGAGGGCACATATTCTGGGGAAACAAAAGAGCACCCCAGACAGGGTGACAAAAATGATGAAGTTGGTAAAGGGATAGAAGGGTGAGGAAGCTGTGCTGAGATTTAGCCCTTTTTCTTCATACTCCAGTAGTCACAAGCTGCTAGGGAGAATCTCCCTCTGCGCAGCACAGCCCTGAAGTATTGCATATTTCTTGCAGTGTGACTGATGTCATTTTTAAAGATCATGTTAAACTATTGCTCAAATGAGCAACTGGTCCCTATTTAAGAATTTTGTCACTGCTTCTAAATGGCTAATGCATTGAAACAGATTCTTCCTGTGCTGTGTGTTGCCTGATTGTTTTATGTTCAATTAGTAGTTTTTTGTGACTGCTTCTGGCTTATTTGTGTATGCTTTGAATGCTGGATAATTTTCTACGTCAGCAGTGACTGAACCCCAGCCTCAGTTCCTTCTTTCTGATCTCCAGAAGAATGACCAGTGTAATTACAATTCCTTCTTTGTTCTTCACCTGTGCTTGTCTCAATGTGCAAACTATAGGTCTTAGGTTGAACTGTCACAGGTCTTATGTTTTACCTTCTACCTTGGGAACCATTGCAAATCATTCTTAGGGATTCCTGGGAACCTCCTGGGATTCTGTTCTTTGCACATTTATGTTTTTAATCCTGTCATAACCATGTTGCCTCTTTTGCAAGCCTCAGGTTATTTGTGTGTGGCAGTTACTTCTTATCCTCCAGAAGTTGTGCTCTCTATTGAATGGGTCCATGCAGTTATAGCAAACTTTCCGCTAGCTTTGGATTCAAATCCTGCTGAAGAGTGGCGTTACAGCTTTTGAGATACCTTACAGCAAGTGGTGCAACAGGCTTTCAAAGCAAGTGGATGTTGTGTTTTAGTGGAATGTCATCTGCTGTGTGTGTCTTCTATGCCAGTGTAGGATAAGCCCTTTTTAGAGCTAACAAAGGTATTTGTGCTGTCAGTAGGCTTCTCTGACACAGCAATAAACTTCCAAGAACAAAATGGTTGAGCTGGTATACAGTCTTTAGCTGTTTTCCATCAGGAGTAGGACGTGCTCCTGCCATTTTGCAGAATATAGCTTCATCCAGCCCAGCCTGCAGTACAATAATGAGCAAAACTTCTCCTCGCTGTAAACATGGCAGTGACGCTTCTGCTTGTTGAAATTTTAGCGATGAATTTGAGAACTCTTCAGCCATCTACCTCACTTCTTAACCATGTAGTATTTCTGGTTAGATATGTGTGTTCTGACCTGTGGTGATGTAGTAAGATGAAATCCAGAGCAGACATAGGCCTCTATCTCTACAGCTGCTGTTGATAATCACTCTCATCTGGGGGATTATTGATGGGTGCAGTGTAGCTGAAAATTCTCATTTACGGTTTTGCTTCTCCATATGTTTGTTTCCCAACAATGTTTAATTCTTTTTCCATTTAGCATAGTGTTTGGTGCTAGCATCAAGATGTTAACTATTCAGTCTGTTCAGAAATAGTAACAAATGGGAAGGGATTTAAAAACAAATTAACCCAATACTAAAGCCTATAGTTTGGTTGCTATTTTTAATGCTTTTTATTTAAATTTTCTTTTAGGTGAAATGGTGGCACTAAAGAAAGTACGACTGGATAATGAAAAGGAAGGGTTTCCAATTACAGCTATTCGGGAGATTAAGATTCTCCGACAGCTGAACCATCAAAGCATTATCAACATGAAGGAAATAGTGACAGATAAGGAAGATGCTTTGGACTTCAAGAAGGACAAAGGTATGTAGGCTGACACTGGGGTAGCTCCTTCTGAGCCTGTCCTTAGTATGGTAGTTTGCTATGTTGGATTTGAAGTTCAGCTTTATTAAAAAACATATTTGCAAATTGTAATACTTGACAAGGGATTTTAATTTTTATTTAATTGTTAATTGGAAGTCCTTTATTTAACTCAGTTATGCCTTTTGATCCTGGAAATGTTTTTGCAAATATTTTGTGGGTTAAAAAAACATATTACCTGTATTCCAGTTTTGCTGGAGAGGAACAGACGTTTGACTCCCTGACACTAATGGGTTAAGGAGGCAAACAACAATAGGAAGCTCTTAATTGTGAGCTTTTTATTTTCCTGGTAGTATTTTCTCCTATTATTTGAAAGTCTCATAGGCTCAGTTCTGAAGAGATGCTTTCATTTTAGGCCTTGGTTTTATTTGAATTGTGCTTCAGTTTTTTCATAATTGGGCATATGTGTCTTGAAGGCCAGAAGAAAGATAAATTGCAAAAATAAAAAGCATGATTTGTGGTGGTGGTGTTTTTCCCCAAACAGAAGATGTACAGACTTTTACTTTTTTTGATTCCTTCAGCATTAAGTCTGGATTGTTTGAGTTAATGCAACATCCTTTGCCTAGAGAAGCAAGCAGACAGAATGGACATCATGTAGTGTTGTTGCTTAGTACTCCTGATACTGGAGTGGTTGTTTTGTCTTTGGAGGCCATTTTTTAGGTTTAGATCTTACAAACCTATTGTTTTGACCTATTTTAGGGGCCTGTGGGCAATTTGTTACATGGTTGGCTTAAAGGAAGGGTATTTGGAATGTGGTACCTCTGCTTCCTTCCTGCTTTCCCTCCCCGAATGTCTCTACAGCGTGCCCAGCACCAATGCACTGCACAGCCAGCAGGAAGACCGGCTGACGTTACGATGAGGCAGAGGATGGCCGTCAAAATTAAGCAGGAATTAGTTCAGGGTTTTTTTTCTTAGCATCTTTAGAAAGTCTAGGGCCTTGAAGGGTAGACAGCAGTGGCACACTTTTGCTGTGTTTCAAAAGTAGGAAACACCTAGCAGAAGAGTTTCTGCAGATATGTGCAGGTTCAGTGGTCGGCGCCCACTCTGAACCCTGACAGTCTGCAACACGCAGTTTAGGCTTTTCATGTGAATCTTGTACTGAGTTTTAATTAGGTCTAACCTACTTGGCTAATGAGACCACACTGAGCCTTGACTTAATACTTAATGAATGAATCATTAATTAATTTTCCCCCTTTTTGCTTGGTGCCATGTCTAGGAATGAATTATAATTTTTTTGGTGTACTTCAAACTGTGTGTCTCATTAATTTCAAATGTGGCTCTTTTTTTGGTCCAAGCCTGTATTTGTGCTTTTGATATTGCTTTCACTATAATTTCTTTCTTATTTATCAGCTTACTAAAACAATTACATTTTCAGAAAATTTGCAAGGGGAATAGGCTACTCTAGAAATGCTAGAATAGAATTAGGTTTTGATAGTCTCTTGAAATCATTAGCATGATAATGAGACTGTTCTATTATGATTTGTCTGTGAAAAGATGGAAGTTGGCTTTTTTTTATTTGGGCACTGCATTTTGTATTTCTCTAATGAGTAGTTAATTGTGAGATGGGAATTTACAGCTGAGACATTGTGGCCAAATTGTAGTCTATGCAGGGAACAAATGCAAGGGGGAAGTCTGGTCATTTTCACGGTAAACCATGTCAAATACAAAAGTAGGCTGTGTGGCTTAAGAAGGAACCATTAGAAAAGTGGTAGTGGTGTCTTATTCAAGCAAAGCTTACAGTAGAAGCGAAGTGGTTTGCCCTCTGATGCCTGTGCTTCTGTGTAATGGGTGTTACATGCTTATCTTAGCTTCTGGAATATAATGCCTACAAAATCCTGCTGAAATCTGATTTGTAAAAATATTTCCCTAATATCTCAGAACTTTGGCTATTTTTGTTGAAAACTTTCTTGTAGTAAGCAAGTACAGGAGCAGTTGTGTCAGTCTTCAACAATGGTATAAGCGGCCTGATACTGTTGGTTCTTATGACCAGGTCTGCTGCTGAAGGCAGCTAAACTTTCCTTTGCTTTTCCTTTTTGTTTGCTTGATAGTAGTTCAAATTAATTGGAGTTCACATTCAAGAATTTCACTTAATGTCCTTTTGGACCAGAGTTTTGCGCAGGAGGGATGTACTTCTTTGTCTTCTCTTCGCATTTTTTTGTCTGAGAAAGTTTGTGCAACAGTGATTGAAGAAAACAAGATTAAAAACAAAAGCTGAAAACACAGAGCTATTTTCCTAACGATATTCAAATCTAATCTAAGTTAGTTGAGCCACTTCATCAGTAATAAAGTGAATCATTGAAAAAGAGGCCCTTCTTGCTTTCTATGGGCTTTGGTTTGTTTCATCACTGAGGCTGTCATATATGACTTGGGTGCCTCTTGTTTTTTCCTTTGGACACCTGAGATTGTCCTTCAGTTCTCAGTTGCCTCTTTATCAGCTAGAAGCTGTTTGCAAGTGCTCCACAGTCTAGCTGCAGGATTGCTGTAATCTTTTTACTTTTTACTTAAATACAAGCTGCCCAGGGAGGTTGTGGAGTCTCCTTCTCTGGAGACATTTAAAACTCACCTGGCCGCATTCCTGAGTGATCTGTCTAGGTGTTTCTGCTCCGCCAGGGGGACCGCCAGGGGGATTGGAGTGAATGATCTTTCGAGTTGCCTTCCAATCCCTGATACTCTGTGATTCTGTGAAATACATGGAGCATGCCTGACAGCCTTTCATAGAACCATAGAAGGGTTAGAGTTGGAAGGGACCTTAAAGATCATCCAGTTCCAATCCCCTGCCCTGGGCAGGGACACCTCCCACCAGACCAGGTTGCTCCAAGCCCCATCCAGCCTGGCCTTCAACCCCTCCAGGGATGGGGCAGCCACAGCTTCTCTGGACAACCTGGGCCAGGCTTAGCCACTCTCACAGCAAAGAATTTCCTCCTAGTATCTAATCTAAATCTCCCCTCTTTCAATTTAAAACCATTACCCCTCATCCTATTGTTCCACTCCCTGCTAAGTGGTCTGAAAACCCCCAACTCTTTGAGTCTGTCTTTGTAGGAGAGGTATTCCAGCCCTCCCGTCATCTTTGTAGCCCTCTGTCATCTTTGTAGCCCTCCACCGTCATCTTTGTAGCCCTCCACCGGTCCCGTTCCAACAGTTCCATCTCCTTCTTATGCTGAGGACTGCAGAGCTGGACACAGTGCTCCAGGTGGGGTCTCACCAGAGCAAAGCAGAAGGGTAGAATCACCTCCCTTGACCTGCTGGTTGTGATTGTTTTCCTGCAGCCCAGGATGTGGTTGCCTTTCTGGGCTCTGACTGCATGTGGCCAGCTCATGTTGAGCTTCTCATCCCGCCAGCACCCCCAAGTCCTTCTCCTCAGGGCTGCTCTCCAGCCATTCTCCCCCCAACCTGTATTTGTGCCTGAACGTAAAACCAGTAGGTGGACTGACTGACTGACGTTTCTTTCTCCTTTTGTCTGTAAGAGCCATTTTCGGTTGTGGAGGATGTAAAAGTTTGCATGGGACAGTCTAATGAAAAAGATCTGGTTAACATCCCAGCTTGTTTGTGGGATTTTTTTGTTTGTTTTGGGTTTTTGTGTGTGTGGATTATTTGTTTGGATTGTGTGTGTGTTTCTATAATTTATTGCGTCAGGTTAATGTCACAGCTTGTGTTTTGTGTTTATTTTCTGTGTGGATTATCCATCTGGATTGTGTGTGTATGTTTCTGGAATTCGTTTTAGGATCTGATTTTACTTTAGATTAAATTTTTGAATTGATTTACAGTACAAACAAACAAACCTTTTAGGCATGAAGTCAATATTTATTGGGCTGTAGTATGCTTGTGAAAAGGACACTGCGACTCTCATGTGTTGTCCTATGAGTAGCATTTTCTCACAGCCGTCAAGGAACACTTAGTGTGTCCAAAAGCTTGTGGTTTGGAAGGGGTTTGTGACAGCATTCCTGCGGTCATCAGAGTCCCTTGCTACAAGATTATTTCTTGTACTGTAGCTAGCTTTATCTGGGTTCTCTGGGAAGTTGACTAAAACCAAACGTATCTGAAACTTCCTTACCCGAGCAGTGTTCATGCTACAGCTAAATTCCTGGGAACAGTGTGACGGCTTGAGCTGTGCTTCCCACTGGTGCTGGCCTGGCCTCTGGTGGGCAGTGACATGATTGTGGGGCTTTTCAACTCGATCCACAAAAATGATACAAGACCCTGACTATTATTAATCAAAGATTTGGATCTGTTTGGCTTACTTTAAGGGGTTTCTTTTTATTCAGTTTCTTCTTTCCCTGTAGTTTGAGATGAAACAAGGACAGTATTTACTCCGAGGCTTCAGTATGCTGGTATGCTTATTTCAGAAGGTGTTTCCATGTACCTGTAGTTTGGGTTGGATTTGTTCCAAAAGGAGAAGGCAATTGAACTTGGAATGGGAGAATAAAACTTTTATCAAATAAAAACTAAATATTGGGTAAAAATAAAAATGCTGGTTTCATTAGCCTAAATTTGTCTTAAACATGACATTTTGTGATACCTAAATGGAAGAAAGAGTACAGCAGTGATGCTTTCTTTAGCCTTAAGGTGATTAATTCGGTGGTTATGCCTTTATTTGGTGTTTTTCAAAGTAGAAAGTTGTAATGCCAAGGATTGAACTAAAATTCGCACCTAACAAGGCACCTCTGGTCTCTGCATTCCTTTGATCTGTATCTAATCAGATCTTTTGAGGAACCCTAAATGATATTTGGAAAATACTTGCTTAAAAGCTGTCATCTAGTTAAGCTTTGGGATCATTCTGCCCTGCTGCTGCCCTCCCAGCCTGAAGCACTTGTATCTGACTTCAGGAACTAATGTGTAACTTGATGTTCTGCTTTGTTGGATCTGTGTGATTTGATGACAGTCCCAAAAAGTCCAGAGCCTGCCTGGGTCACACAAAAAAGCAAAGTATGTTTTGTCTTTTGTTGTTGTTGGTTTGGCCCCTCAGAAGACCCTTTGTATTGTACAGATGGTTAGTGACAGGTTTTGGTCCCTTACCTATTTTGTAAGCATAGCTTTACAACCTCGTAACCCAAGCTCATTTAGCGCTTTGGTTAAGAAAACTGCTACTGTTGGAGCCCCACGACTTGAAATGTATGAAGGGGAGGAGGAGATGTGATAATCCTTTAATTACTCTAAACTGATAACTCACTTGCTGCCCCTTATCAATCTTAACTGGCGAAATGGTCCAAAAGATTAGTTTTTCCGAAGTGCAAGCAAAAGGACTAAGGCGAGGATTGTTTCCACCCATGTGAGTTGTTCTTTATTGCGTACCTCCCTGACAGATTCAGCTGCTGTCTCGTCTCCCATATTCAGAAGTAAGCACTGCTACTGCTTGGCTCTTGCAGCTGCTGCTCCATCAACATGCAATGACATTAAGGTTTCTTACTACCTTCCTAGATGAAGGAATGGAGATGAGCTGCCTGGTATTACCCAAGAAAATGGGGCAGCCAAGACATAAACCCCCTGTTTGTGCTTTGTTGCAGCTTGTGGAAATGGACTGTAGGCTGCCTCCCACTCCCCAGGTGCTTACTTGTTGGGAAATGCAGGTCTTTAACATCATAGCAGCCAGATGAGTAACATTAAAGTCAAATAATAATTCAAGTAGTTAATTTTAATTCCGTGCCATTTACTGTAACAGAGCTTTAGGGTTTTTCATGACCTTGCTTCCAGAAATGTGGATATTAGGTGAAGCTAGCATAAAAAAAGGGTCATTTTAAAACATAACCTCCATGTTATCTAAAGGAAAGAACAATTATTTTTTCTGTCATGCTTCTCTTTGAGAAATGGGTATTTGTGTGGCGTTAGTTTTGATGGAATTAAAGGCTGCCATAAATTCAACCTCAGACTGTGCTGTAGTAAGCAGAATTCTGCCTAGGCGTAGTTCACTTGTGAAGTCTTCCTTGACTCTTTTCTCCCTGAATATCTGTATCTTCTTTCCCTGGAATGAAGGATCAGATCCCTCGATCTGATGAGCAGCAATGGAGATTTGAAATGATCAAATGGAATAATGCAGCTGTTTTGTTGCCTGAAGCTCTAGTTCTCTGTCAGTAAAGGACACCATGTTTGTTGCCTAGAAAATGAACTAACAGAAGTTTCACTTCAGTCTGATTGATAGCTTTTTTTGCAACTAGTCACTTCAAAATTTAGTTTGACTCATTGAAAATCAGGTTTTAATGGTTAGACTGCCAAGGCTAGTAGGCTAATTTTAATAGTTTTTTATAACCAATGAAGAAGATTCAGCTTTCAAAGTTTTTCTTTTTAAAAAATATTCTAACATTTTACAATATTTAGGTAGCAAATAGGTGGTAATGGGCAAGTGCAACGGGTTCATGCGTTTGCTCTTGCTCTGATACGGAAGGAAAATTTAGCATTTATACTGCTGTGTTTTATGTTTCTTAATTAGAATTGCAGAGAATATATATATAATTGGATGTCATCTCCCAGGTTCTGCTCCATTTTATTTATGAGTTATCTCCATTGTGGTCAGATTTCCTTCTTGCACGAGGGTACCAGTTGTGATGGCTGGTTATAAATAGTGGTTGAAAAGTTCTGGGAGCTACTGGCAGAGCAGGAAAATTGCTCAGGGCACGGAGCCTCCTTTGCATCTGAACAAGAAGACTCCATTCAGGGATTCTCACTAAACAAGTCTGCGATCCCACTGACCCTTCCCATTCTTTCTCCTTGCCCCATACACAGCGTGTAGCCTGTTGCCGTGACAGTTAACTTTCTGTTGTATTCCAGAGAACAAAGATACCAAGATCACTGGTGTTCAGTTTTGTTGAGCTGACATCCTCTGAAGGGCACATCGGGATTATTCTGGCACTGTAGCAACAATACCAGGTGTTTTGTTTCAAGGCACTTCCAAATATGTCGTGGTGCAGTGGCTTCTGCAGTTAGAAGTGAAGCAGATCTAGCACCAGGTTGCCAGCTCTCTTATTTTAGAAGACCAAGATTAGGAGCCTCTGTACTTTTCTCATGGTGAACTGCTCTGGTGAACTCAGTTATGCCAATGGTGGCACAGCAGACTTTGGTTCTTAGTGGCTCTTCTTACTTCCTTCTTTAGTCTTGAAGTGGTGGGATTGGGTTGTACCTGCTTGATTACCTCCTGCTCTACCTCCTGTTTGCGCACCAACGGGGCTGTTTTATGATCAGTATTTTGCTTCTTGCATATAACACACAGCGGGATGAACCAACCTAATTTAAAAACACTGAACCCTTGAGTGTCTTACTGTGTTTTAGCTGCTCTTGGTACAAGTTTAACAGTTATTGTGTGAGTAATCTTTTTTCTGTTTGTTAAACACCAGATGGATTTAGAACTCTTTTTTCCCTTCTAAGCTACTATGCAGGAAAACAAGTCAGTTCATTAGAATTTGGCCTTGTGTGTGTACATTGTGGCAAGCTGACTTCTCATTATTGCTCCGAGACTTTCACTAGCTTTTGAATTGAAACTTCTTATTTAGGCACTAGAACCTGCAACGAGTTCTTGTTGGGCAGAAGCTATTTGTACATTGGAGTGACATCTGAAAATCTCTTTGCTTTTGAAAATGGAAGGTAGACAGACCTACCTGACTGTGATTTCTGCATTGCCACCAGTGCTCTGCAGGGCCTACGCTGTCTTCTCTGTCCCAGAGTTAAGAAGGGGAAAAATTAAGTACTAAACAGGAGACTGTACCGGGAGTGGTTGTGCTGGAGATTGGTTCTTGCTTCTTCCGAAGCAATCATCACCTTTCCTCTTCAGGAATACTTATATATATCAAAGAGCCCTTGCTTTAATAGTTTTCTTTGTGGAATTGCACAGGCTAATGTAGGTTAAGCCCATGTTCTGTTATGCTTACTGTACGTATGTGGCAACTTGGTTTATGAGCCCTGTCTTGGCAGAGCTGCTCTTGCTAGTAGGTTAGTTCTGCTTTCTGACTTTGTCTTGTCGTATTGGTAGTTTTAGTTTGAGAAGAGCAGGCTTATTTCTGACCTAGTTCCACAATGAAAGCTTAAAATCACTCACTGAATCATGACAGATGAATTAATGCTGTATGGACTTTGTTTCTATTTGTCCTTTATTGACCCAGTTAATTTTTCTTTAATAAAATATATGGAGACTGAGAGCCATAGGGAGAGTACGTATCTGTTTGGATTAAAGAGCCACGAGGTAGCATTTGTTTCCACAAACACTTGTCTAGAGTGTTTACAGGGCAAAACAATTTTATTAGAACATTTTACAAAATTCGTTGTTGGACAATTGTACAGCTATACATATCGCATAAAATGTAAATAGTTTTGTAAAAATTACTTCCAGCTTTCAAAAGCAGGGAGCAGCGATGCTTTGTACTGCTATTGAATCAAATGCTCTCTGTTTCTCCTACCCTTTCCCTTTCTTTTCCTAGGTGCATTTTACCTGGTATTTGAATATATGGACCACGACTTGATGGGACTGCTGGAATCTGGTTTGGTTCATTTTAATGAAAATCATATTAAATCTTTTATGAGACAGCTGATGGAGGGCTTGGCCTATTGCCATAAGAAGAACTTTTTGCACAGAGATATCAAATGTTCAAATATTCTACTAAATAATAGGTATGGATATTACTTAAAGTATGTAAGAAAATTTTAAGTTAACATCACGTTTACATCTTTGTTTTAATTTTCACAGTCCACCTGCTCAAAATCCATAGCAAAACTTTTTTTTTTAGATTGCCTAATTTCTTTAAAATCAGTTGTAAAATACTAATTAGGAAATGTCGCATGCTTAACTTTGCATCCTGTAATAGTTTGTTCATGAACCTGTGTTAGAATACCAGCATTGAAACTTGTAGATTAGAGTAGGGTGGTGGTGGTGGTGAGGGAATTATCTGGGTTCAAATGTATTAAAACAGAATTTTAGGACATAAGAGTTTGATGTGGTGTTTTTGTTTTGTTTTGGTTTGGTTTTGTTTTGCCATCTCATTTCAAGATGAAGTATGGCTGGGGTGGTTCTTCATGACATAATTCTGGCATCCTGTCTTCATCAGACAGCATAATGCTTTAAAAGCATACTCAGTCCAGGTGTATTCAAACATGCTTTGGCTTGCAGTTATAGCCATCATCAAATGGGGAGAAGAAGTTATTTCTAACTTCTTCGACCACTTGTAATCACAAATCATATTAGCAATTGTGCTTTTGTGCCGTTTTTAAGAGCAGCAAATAAAACGCCTGTGTGAGGATAGTGGATAACCAGTCGAGAGCTGTTGTTCATCGACTCCAGTGGTACTAAAACCATGGAGCCAACTGTAAGACGACGTTTATAACAGCACAATATAGAGTACCTTTACGGAGCGGGTAGTCAGCTCTGAGATTTCTCACAAGGTTGTCCACATAGTCAGGAGATTCAGCAAGATACGTGACACATTCGTGGGCAGGATCACTGACACCTGCTGAAAGGAGCAGAGAGCAGTACCTGGTTTAGCATCTGTAACACAGTGAATGTGGGTGGTGGTTGTAAGTACAAGGAAGATGATCCCCAAAGTGAACAAGTTCACATGTTCTCCTGAAAAATCTGCTGCTGCTTTTGAAAATGAAATGGATCAAGGGTTTCTTTTGGTAAGATTCTAGTTTTATTCCAGCTCTCTCCAAATTAAATTTTCTCTTTTTTTCGTTTATATTGTTTTTTCTTTTCATAAGCTAACATCAGACTATTTTCTGGATTCTGCTCTGGATCCCACTGCAGACTTGCCAGATTAAGATACAGACTCTTAAACAGCTGTACACATGTGTCCATGTTGCTCCCAGTGCCCGCACACCTAAATCTTGCCTGCAGATCTCTAGTGGTGGTGCTGGCTCTGCACCTTTGGGAGCTCAGAGGCTGAGGTGCAACCTGGCAGTGGAGAGAAGTGCCTTATGGTAGAGGTGGAGTTTATTGTTGTACTGTGCTCTCTCCAATCCAGGCTACAAAGTCTGTTCCCCCTAGACTCTTTTTTGAACATCCTTAGATGTTTCCACTTGAGGAAGAAAAAGTGGATACTTGATCTGGATAATTCTAAGACAGTGTATCTAAAATCCCATTACCAGTTAGAGCCTGAAGCCAAACACATGGATTATATATCTCTTAGATACAACTTGAACGTCTTAGCTCAAAAATTCATTCATCTCTCACAGATACGCTCTCAGAGGAATAAGCATGTAAATTTGAGGGGAAAGTTTCTTTGTGGGGGTTCTCCAAGCATTGCAGCAATTCCCAGCGAACGTCTGAGGGGAAAAATGGAATGGAAACAATTACCTGTATATTATATTATCATAAAAATATATTCTTTCTTACGCGCTTCAGCAAGTCTTGCTGGTTTGATTAAATAAACTCTATTTGAAAGTGATGTTTGCTGTATTTGAAAGTGACAGGAGTTTTAACAGCTCGTTATGTTAAGTACAGAAAAACAAACTCCCCCAAACATTCTCACATTCATTTCTGATATTAGAGGAGCTTGCAGAAACCCTTCTGTTCTGACCATTGAGCAGTGCCTTTTAGCTGTGGAAGCTGCCAGGGGAGAGCTCTGTGTCTTCTACTTTTCCCCTCATACATGGGAAAACTCAAGAAGGGGTTAGGGGCTGTGTCATTCAGCAGGTTGGCTGCTGGCAAAAGTAGAAGCCCTTATCTGGTTGGTTGCCCTGATTTAAAGGCTGTATTTAAATTTTACAAGAGGGAACAGGACAGTTTCCTAGTATGACTGCTGGTAGTTGTTTGTTGTACAAATGCTTATCCAAGCAGCAAGGCATGAGAAAATAAGTTTCCTCGCTTCTTTTTTCTACAGAGTTACTGATTTGAGTACTTTACATGAAACACCTAAATTTTGACTGAGATCCAGTGATGTAGATGCCATTGGATGAGCATACCTAATTTTGTTTACTTGTGTTTACTCTTTAATAAGTGTATTTGTTTACTGAAGAGATGGATGGATGGTAAGGTACTCCTCAGTAATGTGGTGTGGTGAAGATCAGTTACAGCTGTCTCAAAATCTCAAACTTGACCTGATTTTTGGGGGAGGAGATCTATCTAAACAAGATTAACTGTTCATTCTTTGCTTTTTCCACCAGAGGGCAGATAAAGCTTGCAGATTTTGGTCTTGCTCGGCTGTACAACTCTGAGGAAAGGTAAGATATGATTATACTTTGACAAAGTATTTGGAAGTTAAATTTTTTTGCGTAACTGTTAAGTACTGTGAGGGCCAGAAAAGATGACTGTTCTGTTGAGAGGAGATGTTATTGTACTGCAATACAAGTAATTGCTTAGGAAATGGAAAGAAGTGCATGTTGTCTTTCCCTGCATAAGCCCACAAAACTCACCTTGGGCAAGTGTATTGCTTTTCCAGGTGCTCTGGATAAATAACTGTAGAGAGTGGCCAAATATTGATTGGAAATAAAGAGTCTTAAGTAGGTTGCATCAATATGAAGGTTTTTACTTTTAGTTTCTGGTCCTGTAAGCATATTCTTTCTGTTACTACACCTAGGAAAAGTTTATTTAAGGGAAGGAATTTTTTTTTTTCTAGCATGAATTAGTATACAGTTTCTTTTCACAAAGCATTCCTGTTGCATAAGATTTAACCATACATTTGAAGAGCTTCATTGTATTCTCGAGGGAGTCAGTGCTGTTAAATCTGCTGGAAACAGAGATTTGAATTGAAATAAAAGTTATTCTGAAACATCTTGTGACTTGTGCTTCTGTTGTTCTTGGCTTCCTTACGCTGGTACTCCAGGAAACAGGTGCACAGTTTTTATGATTAACAACTACAGTATTTGCATTGTAATGTCATGTGTTTGTCACGTGGAAACTGGATTTTCAAAATTCAGGCGGAATGATTATCACAGGAGTATGTAAAATGGATGGTGAGATACACAGAATATTAGCTACCTGATCTTATTTTGATTCTGCATACCTAATTTGGGAATTAATATTCATAATGGGAGCTTGATGAGTTTGTTTTCTCACAGAGCTCTGAGCTTGTTGTTTAACCTGATAGCGTTAGTTTCACTGTCTTGTCAGTTGTTATTTCAGGAATACATGCTTAAGTACAGTTATGAAAATTGTTGAGTATAATGCAGGGTAAAGATGATCTTCAGCACTTGCTGGATAATTTTTTTTGATGTATTTATAATAAAAGGGATTGATGCGATCCTGTCTTATTTTAATGTGCCCAAAACTCACCTAGCTTTTTTTTTTTCTTGGCTTAAGAAAACCTGTGGGTTTTTTAATCTAACTTTAAATTTTGTTTGTAAAACTAACTGTTCATTAGGAATTTTACAGTTGAAATTTCAGTGTCTTCATAGGGCACATAACAGATTTTACTGTATATGAAACAGCAATGTAATCATACAATTATATATAAATGAAACAAAGATTAAGATATAATGATGCTAGCTAATAGAATTGCCAGTTGAACTTTGGAGGATACTTTGAATCTCATTAGCAGATTTTTGGCAATTCTGTTGTTTTCCTTCCGAGTAGCTTCTGACCCACAGTAACAGATGTATTTAATACATACCAAGTGTTATACTAGCTGCTGCATTAAATTAATGTATTTTACATTTGGGTTACTGTTGTTTAGAATTACATACTTTTCAAAAGGGCACAGACTTTAGTTGGAGTGTAATGTGGAGGAAATAAAAATTGCTTTTAAATAAATTCCTCTCTGTTGTTGTAGCTGTGCTCTTTTAAATGTTATTCTGGTGAATTTAACGTGTTTGGAGTAGGAGATACAACAGATTGTGTAAGAAAACATCAGTTCAAATAAAAAGCCTTGAATGCTAATAGATATGAGTGGTTTTATCTGTAGAGTCCATACCATGTAAACGTTCCATAGAGGGATACTTGCTGCAGAGATGAAGATGATAAATGATGGGAATGT
Source organism: Jacana jacana (assembly GCA_013400555.1). Classification (NCBI taxonomy): domain Eukaryota; kingdom Metazoa; phylum Chordata; class Aves; order Charadriiformes; family Jacanidae; genus Jacana; species Jacana jacana. Next base: position 121,582 of record VZTM01022854.1, read on the forward strand.
TTCCAAAAACATACTACATTTTAAAAATAAATTGGGGAGTTTCTTAATGAAATAAGACTTGGGTGGTACCTGTTCCACTGAGTATGTTGTAAGAGATTGTTAAACTTTATGCAACGATGATTCCACCTTTGTACTTAATATTACTCTGCTTTCTATATGGAGTTACCTGGTGTTGGTAAGAGTGAACTATTAAAACTGCATGAATTTTGAGATGATTTTTAAAACGCCCTGATTGAAACAAAATTAAAACCTGTCATCTGTTTTCTGCTTGCCATTTGAAACTGTTGATGCTGTATTTCAGCCTGTCCACAAATACACGTGTGTCTAAGATAGCAGAAATCTTTGCTGTAGTGTGCAAGTGAAAAGCATTATTCCCAGAGAGCAAAACTTCTGGCTGCAGAGAATTAAAGATGTTATGAAATACAGAAAGATATTGGAAGCATTCAAGGCTTTGGAATCAAAATTGTTGAAGGATGTAGTTCAAGAAAAAGGCTTTGTTACTTTGGCCCATGCTTACAGAGGGGAAAGTTACTTTTTTTTTTTTTCTTTTCTAAATGCTTATAGAGGTCCTACATTCAGCAGTCTAAAAACCAGTGGTTGGTTGCCCAGAAGTTACTGTTTTTTATTCAAGCAAGTCCTTCTCCTGAAATGACTAGTAATGTAATAAACAGAGTATTACATCTCCAGTCTGTCCTTTTATAACTTTGGTCAGACAGTTGTGTTTGCTTTTGTGGAGCTGCAACTTCGCAGGATTGAAATTAGGAAAAGGGAGTGGAAGCTTGTACTGTTCTTAAACAGCAGTACAGAAGTAAAATCCTCAAAGCATCACTTTTTCAGAAATGAGTTCGGAGTGAAATGATAGTCCTCTCTTTTTTTCCAACAGTCGACCGTATACCAACAAAGTTATCACGTTATGGTATCGGCCTCCTGAACTTCTGCTTGGAGAGGAAAGATACACACCAGCTATCGATGTCTGGAGCTGTGGGTAAGAGTTTGGTACAGAAGTGTAGCAAGCATAAAACCAACCCAAAAATAAATCTTAAAATGCTTCTGTCAATCAATACTGAAAGCCATAATGATGGAATTGTGCAAAACTCTTTTACAGCTGCATCCTGGGTGAACTTTTTACAAAAAAGCCAATATTTCAAGCAAATCAAGAACTTGCTCAACTGGAACTTATAAGGTAACTTGCAAGCACTTACCACGTAGTGGGTGCTTTGTAAACTGTCAGGTTTCTTTGTTAGTGTTAAAATTGTGCATAATGCACGGCAAACATTAACCAATGCTCAGTCATTGCCTTAAGTGACATGTTAGAGGTTTGCAGGGGCATATAAATCAAGTGATTTTTGCTTGGACATGGAGAAGGGGGTTTTTGTGTGTGTTCTGTGGTCCCAGTAACGTACAGTTGCATAGTAAGAAGGTGTGTTGAGCAGCTAGAAGTTGCTGAAGTGGTACAGAGAGAGTAGTCAAAATGCCTGTTACTTTTTTCAGATGATATTTCAACTTCCTTGCAGCAAATCAAAGTGAAAACATGAACAAGAACAAGAACAAGTGGGAATGGGGAGGAGTAGGCACTTCCCATGCTACTGGCCATAAGTTCTTGTTTCAAGCCTTCCACATACACACCTAGGCTTTATTATTTTTGTTGGAGTATTTCTGTTCCTTTGCAAACTGGCAGACACTTTATGGAGGTTAAAATGTAGTTTCTTTCCTTATGTCAATAAATCACAGAATGGTACACATACAGCTCAGTTGAACCAGAGCATATTTTTTTGCCCCCTTTATTCAGCAAGCAAAAATTGTTCTTGATTCTGATACCATAATTGACCTTGTCAGTGAGGAAAGGTCCTCTTCCAAGAAACAGAGGGAAAAGAGAGTGAGTCCTACAGAACTTAGAACCTGAACAGTAAAATGGTCAATGTTATTTTAAACATGAAAAGGATAGAAAACATTATAAAGTTATATATTGAGAGATTTTTCAAAACAGATTAAAAAGTAGTATGTTTTAGTGTAGTCTGTTTAGTAACTGGCCTGGAAAATGAAGCTGTTAAGAGGTGCAAAGTGTATCAGTGGTCATTTTCAGAGTATGGTGAGCTAAACTTGTGAGTTGGGAAATTTTTGAGTTTGAGCACTAGATGGCATTGAAGCACATCACAGTGCAGTCACTTGAAGTTTTTCATCTAGTCAACATCTCAACCAGCAGCACGTTACAGTCAACAATTCTATATTTATTCTAATTTTAACATTTAAAGATAGAGCTGAAGTAAACTCTGATACGAGAAGAGAGATTTATTACTTGATTATTGTCTTTTTTCCTCCTGAAAGTTACATACCTCAACCAGCATAAAGTCAGGTTGGTTTGCCCAGCGGTCAGGGCATACCTAATAGATCATTAGGTCTCTTACACTAACCATGTAAATACTTGTAAGTGGGAGGGGTGAATTAGGGAAAAATATTCACCAAATATCCCTTTATCATCGCCTGCATCAAAGTTTGAAACCTTGCATCTATGGTAAAATGCCTCACAAGTGTGGTGTTTGTCGGCCGGCACTTTAGCCTTCCTTGGTTGGGGATGGAGGGGGAGGAACAAGACTATGGGAAACTCCATCTGTGGGAATAGACGCGGCTCGAGACAGAAAACTGAAACAAAAAATATACAGGCTTTCTAGTGGTCAGATCTTGTTTCTGCCCTTAGGCCTTACTGAG
>VZTM01022854.1:124383-145119 GCA_013400555.1 Jacana jacana
CAATTCTCAGTGCAAAGTGCTTTTCCAGCCATGAGTTGTATCCTCCTTCGCTGGCACTGGGAACTAAGGACACAGAAGTTAGGTTGCACTCTTGATCTGGGCTAGCCAGTTCTTCAAGTCAAATACCTGGAGCACTGTCCAGACATGGTCAAGTGTTTCAAAACATTTGTATGGAGGATGCAAGGGGTGGGGTGAGGCAGAAACAGTAGACTTCTTCAAGTAAGTTTTGTCTGTGCAGAGTGATTATCTTTTATAGACAATTCATCATTATTTATCAGTGTTGGACACTGGACTGTAGAGAAATTTTAGTTAAGAAGAATCTGAACATGAAAATTAAAATTTTTCTTTATAGTCACTGAGAGAATAAGATGACAGCTGTGCTCGCTTGTGGTTTTGGGTCTCATACCGTTTTTCTGTTCTTTTTGGTACAGCCGAATTTGCGGGAGTCCTTGTCCAGCAGTGTGGCCTGATGTTATAAAATTAGCTTACTTCAACACAATGAAACCAAAGAAGCAGTATCGTCGAAAACTGAGAGAAGAGTTTGCTTTGTAAGGATGAAGAATTCGTTTTGTCAACAGTGATAGCGTTAAGTTTTCCCGGAGGCTTTATGAACTTCACTGTTTTCCAAAAAATGAACATAGATTAACTGTAAAGAAAAATGGCTTTGGGTTCTTATCCTTCCCATGATACCCACAGAGCTTGTCTTACCCCTTATTTAATAGGAGCTTCAAGAAGAGGGAATAGGGCCCTACAATTTCAGCCACCTGTCAGCTTTCACCTAAGGAAACGTTTGTTTTCCATGATTGGTACACCTGCTTGTTGTCCCTGTCCAAAAACCATCTCAGAGTACTTAACTGGGTTTTTATAAGGACAACTGGGTACAGCTAAATGTGTAGTCTGGTTAACGTCATGGTCCTTTGGGTCATAAATTCATTCAACACAGGAGTTATCTGAACTGTGTATTGTGAAGTACTACCATTGGACTAGTTTTGTGCAAATACCACATGTGAAAGTTATGGAAAACAGCTGTAGGTTCATTTTAAAGGGTTTGTTCCCCTTTTTCAGTTACCGTGGGTTTCAGGAGAAATGCATCATCCTGCTCATATTCATGAGGCTTCTATCTTTATCTTTAAAGCAAGAGAATTATTGTCCGTGGGCCAATTCCCTGGTGCTGAATTCCAAAGTGTAAAGTAACAATACAGTCTTGGCTTTAAGCAGTGGGTAGGAGGTTGTAAGGGTGATGTTTCAAGCAATTAAACACCACAAAGCAAAGCAAGCTTGCATTACACGCTAGCACAGGTAATCAAAGGCGAGGTTCATCTCTGTCTCTTCCTCCTGAGCTGTGAGCGGGTTTTTATTAGGATGTAAATTAGCTGAGGGCTTAACGATCAGTTACTTAGGAAGGGGTCGCTTGAATAAAATTTTACACGGAAGTGTGTGTTTTGAAATAAAAATATGATGCTTTTCTCCGTTTTGCTCTTTTGTAGCATCCCGCCAGCAGCATTAGATTTATTTGACTATATGCTTGCTCTGGATCCCAGCAAGCGCTGCACAGCCGAACAAGCTCTTCAGTGTGAGTTTCTGCGAGATGTGGAACCATCTAAAATGCCTCCTCCAGAGTAAGTGATTTCCTTTGGTAACGGTCCTTACCTCTGGGAAATGCCAACGTGGGCGGATTTCATTGAGCTTATTCAGTTAAGGTAGATGGTGGCAGAACCAATGTTGATAGGCACAGTTGTTTGATGGTGATTCTGCACTACCATGGTTGTGCAGCTGAAGTGACCCTCACACCACGAGAGCAGTGGTTGTGAGGATCTGGGAACCGTTTCAGTTATTGTTCCTGGAACTAGTTACTGAGTTAGAACCTTTAAAAAAAATACTGTAATTTGTTTCTAATGTTGAAAACCCATCATTTCCCTTTTATCTCTTTTTATTGGTGTCTATTGTTTCTGAGGACTTTGAGGTTCTCCATGAATCTGAATTGCCTTCTTTGATGGTAGAATGACACTGGGTGTAGAATTCTGCAAAGGTACCAGAGAGTTAAAGTGAAATACCACAAATTGTTTCCTGTGCCAGATGAGAATCTTGGTTTTACAGGCAGAAGTTAAATATTTTGTGCCGGGTTTCTCTGAGAGGAAATGTATTGCAATGTCCTGCAGAGTTTTTGCAGTGACTTGATTTGTTATTTTAATCAGTACAAATCATATTGGAACACAGCATGAGGGAAATAATGAAAAGGTATGACAGAATCTGCAGGTTTCATTCTTCCCTCGCGATAGCTGTCAAAATGGTTAATGTTGTTTGAGTAGGTTTTACCTTCAAGGCAGCCTGTACTGACTTCTTTTTAATTAGTTGCCAACTAGGAAAAGTGGGGTTTGAGTTTTATCTAAGAATTTTATTAAAAATCTTTTGAGACTTAACTGTTAGATACATGCTGTTGTCACTAACGCTCCTGATACACGAGGCAATGAGGTTTCATTGCCTGAACATGACTACCTATAGCACTGTTCAAATTTGAGAAATTGGCAATCTTTGGCTTTTCACTTGTATGGCATGTTTAAATAAGCGAATGGGAAGAAAATTATGTTGGTTGGTTTTTTTCAAGGGCTTGGTAATGCATCTATTCTAGAAGCTGATATGTGGAAGTTCAAAACAAGCTAGTTGTTAGTGTTCTTTCAAAAATGAAAAGGAACTACACTCCTCCTGACGGAGCATGCAGGGAAAGTGTTGGCTGTTCTCATGAAAGAGCAAAGTTCTGCTTTGGGAGGAAGCAGCTGTTCATTCAGAGAAAGTGACAGGGCTGATGGCAAAGACTGCAGGACACTTCTCCAATGAGTTCTTGTTTGCTTCCAGTGGTTTTTAACTAAATACTTGGCAGGTCTTTGACCTGATATGTGGAGGGAGAGAATAAAGGAAGCAGTTGTCATTATTGCCTTTCCAGTGGCTCCTGTCATCTGTCACCTCATTTTTCCATAGTCCTAGGTGAGGGAACTGCTCAAACAGTTTTAATAACGTGTAATAGGAAAATAATAAAAAAAGGCCCTATTTTTAGTGCTATCTGTGGGGTAGCTTTCTGGGTTCCTCAGGAAATGAGAGTTTGGATGCCTGCAGAGAGCAGGAATGGAAGGACAGAACTGGTGGCAGATGACTTGCTTAGGAGAGCTTTGCCTCTGTTTTTATCCATCTTAAAGGACTGGGATATTGTTCTTACTAGTATCCTAACTTCGCTCGTGTCAAGTGCTATTTTCTCCTGCAACTTTTTTTCCTTTCTCTCTGTTTCCTCCCTACTTCCTCAGTTGCTTGTGCTGTACAACTCTAAATACTGGGTAGGCACGTCTGTTACTGTGGACAAATACTTGAACTCAACAGGCAGTAGTACTTTTACAAGCAGACAAAAGAAATTGGACACATGGACCCTGAAAAAAACACTTTCAAATGAAAGCTCTGTTATCTGTTACTCTGTAAATTCTGTTTTATAGCAAGTGTGCCACGTTGAAAGTATTGAATCAAGATATTGAAGTCTTTGATTACACAAATAATTAGGCTTTTCATAAGTACAAAGGCATGAAAGTAACTTTTGGGTCATTTTAAGATACGTATTCCCCTTTTCTGCCAGAGGGACCTGTGGTTTTGAAAAATGCAATCGGTAAAGAGATATCAGCCAGAAAAGCAGATTGGAGATTTTGCTGGCTTTGAGTATTTTTTGATGTATTTCTGAGTTCCAGTAGGTTCCTCTTTCAGAAGTTACACTGTGTATAGTTTGACCATTTATTTTATGAGCATGGTTAAAAAAAATGAATAATTGGTTTTAGCCAAGAATTTCTTATCTCTAATCATTCTTTGCAGCCTTCCTTTGTGGCAGGATTGCCATGAGCTGTGGAGTAAGAAGCGCAGAAGACAGAAGCAGATGGGCATGACTGATGACTCAACAGCAGCTAAAGTCCCTAGGAAGGATCTTTCTTTAGGCATGGATGAGAGCAGAACCAACACCCCACAAGGCATGCAAACTTCTTCCCAACTCAAAACTCAGGGCAACTCTAGTGTAGCACTTGGTCAGTAATATTTTCGGTTCTTATAATTACCCTCTACTTGGATTGCATCTCTAGAAATTTTAGATATTATATTCACAGTACTGACATCTCCTGGATTCTTGAGGGAGGAACAGTATTGTAAGTTAAACCTTTATTACAGAAGATTTACCTTTGCTTTTGGAAACTAGGTGGTCCTTTTATTTAATTTTTCAATCTGGTCGGAGGGGGTTTTGTCTCTTGCTCATCTGTAATTCTTCTGTAATCCCACAAATAGGCTGCTGCTCTAATTTCCTTACAATCTCCGTAAGTTAGGGGAGCGTTACTGCTCCGGTTCAGCATAGAGGTGGCTTCTTTATTAAGCAAACACTTTTGGAAGCCATAATGCACCATAGATAATATCAGTAAAGCACACTGAAGAGCTTTACTGTACAAATGCATGCTTTAAAGCAGTTGCATTTGTTTCTGAGCATCCAAAAGATGTTAAAAACACCTTGGATCAATTGTTAATGTTCTGTTTTATGAATGGGACCCCTGGTTATTGCATTTTACAATTTAACAGGAGCTCTGTGGAGCTCAATAATTCGGTTCTAGTAGGGAGTGACACATTTCCCTGAGTACAGTTTGCTTTTGATATGGACCTGAAACTAACCAAAGAGTATAGAATGGGTAGACTACTTTCCCTGTTTGGCATTTTCCTGCTGAACTTTCACTGAGAGTATGAGTGGGGTTTGACTTTTGAGCATACCATCCTCAGATCCCCCAAATCAACTGTTAAACATGACATCTGAGTGAGGGCCAGCAGCAGAAATGATGGTGTTTTTCTTGTCTTGCCAAATAAAATGTAGTTTTATTTTTATATTTGCTGTTGATGTCCCTGGATCCTGCCCTAGTAGGTTCCAAGTGCTTGTAGCCTGGTGTACATCCACAAGTAGGGTAGTGGGTTGTGGGTTTTGCAGCACTTTCCAGCTGTGCTGTTCTTAGTCTTGCTAGGCAAATGCTTAATATTTTTGTGTGTGTGACCATTTTTTGAAGCATTACTTTGAATTATTCTGCTATGAATAATATATTGGTGAATTAGCAGAATGGCAGGGATAGAAGAGGACAGAATGTGTTTGTGTTGGTCCAGATTAAAAAAATTCAGGCCTCTGCTGGCACACTCACATATTTTTAATTTAAAAAATTTTTTTAATAAATACACACACTCTGTTTTTAATTTTTAACTGCTTTCTTCCTGAAGTCACCTACTTATAGGGCATGTTGAAATTCATGCTGCTTCACTTCTCCTTTCACAATAAACTACCACAATGGGTGTTTGAAACTAAGAAACTACTTTGATATTCTGAGCTCCTTATTCCTGTTCCCCTGCATCATACCCTCCTCTTGGTTGTGACAAACTCCATTTCTCTGAAGAAATTCCATATTGTCACAAACCTGCATTTCCCTGCTACTCCGTAACTGACTTCTTGTCCTTCAAATTCAGCATTTGCTTTTTGCATGTATACTGCTGGCTTCTGGGTCACCCAAAGCCCGGTCGGTCACTTGAGCAGGTGTTAGAATCCAGATGCTGAATTAGAATGGGCCAGAAGATGACTGGAAATGCATTTTGCAGATAGCTGTTTTTTAACACAGGGCTGTGATACGTCAAACGATAGGAAATTTTGTGGGGATTGGAAATCTTACAGCTGCCTAAAGCAGGTGGCCTTAAGCCCCAGCTTAGTTGTGTGATGGAAAATTCAGCTCCAGCTTAATGTTCCTCATCTGTCCAAGTGCGTGTGTGCACCCTTTGGAAGTCACTTTTTCTGTTGCATCTCACCGTTCATTTCCTATAGAGACCCCCTCAAAGGCAGCCAATACATAAAAGCATTCCATTTCTATCTTGTCCAAACCCATGCTTTGCCATCTGTGTCAGCCGTGCTAGATTAGTCTTACTTTTGAGTTTCTGAAATGTGCCAGTTCAAAATAATACTTAAAACCACCTTTTTTGTCTTTAGCAAAAACGAGCACTGGACAGCAGTTAAACCAGAATGAAGTGGCAATCCTGCTAAACCTGCTACAGTCTAAAACAAGTGTTAGTTTGGCACAGTTTGCCCAAGTGTTGAATATTAAGGTAAACCCAGAGACTCAGCAGCAACTAAATAAAATAAATCTTCCTGCTGGAATTTTGTCAGCAGGTGAAAAACAGTCAGAACAGCAGCAGCAGCCGCCGCCGCCCCCGCCACCACTGCCGGAACAGGAGCCCCTAAAACCGCCGACCGTCACCCAACCTCCTGTACCAGCGGCTCAGCCGGGCCAGCCCAAGGCTGAGACCGATGCTGCCCAGGCAGCTGTGCAGAGTGCGTTTGCTGTTCTGTTGTCTCAGTTAATAAAGGCTCAGCAAACAAAACAGAAGGATTTTGTGTTGGAGGAGAAGGAAAACGGATCAGGAAATGAAATGTCGTTACAACTCAGGCAGCCTCCGGAGCCCAGCACTCCTGTGTCGGTCAGCCGGGACGACGTGGAATCTCCGGCACCCAGCTACCCGCACCTGATCAAGTCATTATACACGTCTGCAGGTACTGGAGGTCTTTATTGCTGACCGGTGGATTCCTTGAGCAGGGGAGGTGTCATAAATAGTCTGGGGACACAGGGTTAACACAGAGTTAACTGTACGAGCCTCTGTGAGTAGAGGAGAGGTGATTAAATCGATTTACATTTGTTCGTGTTTGATGGCTGGACTGTAGGACTTGTGTCTGACTGTAACGGGTGCCATCCAGAGAGAGTGAAAGATGTTCACCGTCCCAAGAGGTACACAAGTGCTGGGAGTATTTCTGATGAGACAGTTACATGGGTTGTTATTCTGGGTGCTTTGGGTTTTCTTAGTGGTGTTTTTGGTGAAGGTGGTCTTCTCTAGCAAATTAATAGATGGGATTTGCCAATTCTGGTTGTGTGTTTAGGTGAGGCCTATTTTGGGAAGAGGGTGTTCTGTATGTGTTTTAATGCTAACTAGAGCAGTTCCTCGGTGTCAGATTCTGTAAGTGGTTACCCATGACTGTCAGAAACGCACATGGTTGAAGGTTTCCATTGGGGTGTAGTGGTGGTTTCCTCAGTCCTCTCAAAGTTTAGAGCTCTCTTGTTGATCTTTTTGGATTACTGTTGCAGTTTTATTATATGGTGGTTTATGGATTGCTCGGTGATGTTTGCAGCTGTTGAAAGAATATTCTGAAGTGAATTGGGAATGTTTCTTGAAGGGGTTTTGGGTGGTGGTCTTTTGTTCATGGTTTGTTTTTGTTTTTTTTTTTTTAACCTTAGCTTTTGCAGTTCCTTGATAGGGTGCCCTTTTGTTCTTCAAGACTTTAATCCCTCTTTGCAAATCTTTTCTGATCCCTCTTTGAATTTTCTAGTGTTTAGGTGTTGTGTGAGTTTTGTTTTACTTAGTTGTTGTTTTTTTTAATAACTTGTACTGTTTTTATTTAACTGCTTGCTTGGTAATCATTCTTGAGGAGAAACCTGCATCACCCTCCTGAGGCAAATGAGCTGTTGCCGTCTACAAAATAATCTGACTACTGATATGTTTAACGAATAAGTTTCAGAAAGCTGAAGTAACAAACCTCTGTGGTGTTCCAGGAGAGAGTCTGCTCCTTTCCTTTCCGGTATTGTTACTGTATATTTTTATTCCAAAGCTTTTCTCTTTCATCTGCTTAGGTCAAGAGGATTTGGTTAGGCAGTCCGACATGAGGCTTCTGAACCGAACACCCGAACAAGAACGCCCTCGGATCTTGCCTCCAGACCAGCGTCCCCCAGAGCCACCGGAGCCTCCACCTCTCACCGATGAAGATCTTGATTATCGGACAGAGAACCAGCATTTGCCTATAAGTAACTCTTCAGGAACAGATCCTCACGCAGGAGTGAAGGCAGCTCTTCTGCAGCTGCTTGCTCAGCATCAAGCTCAGGCGACAACAGAGGACCCCGTACAAACAAGCGTTGATTATCAGGCTAGAGACTCATACATAACAGGCCCAGACTACAAGGATAACTTTGGATCATCTTCCTTCTCATCTGCCCATTTTGGCAGTAGCGATGGAATAGGAAGTGGGTCATCTGGAGCGTTAGAAAGGAGGAGCTTCCTTGGAAACTCAGATATTCAGTCTTTGGACAACTACAGTACTGCTTCATCTCACTCTGGTGGTGCGCCGCCTCCGTCGGCCTTTTCAGAATCCTTCCCCAGCTCAGTAACTGGTTATGGAGACATTTACCTCAACGCTGGCCCCATGCTATTTAGTGGAGATAAAGACCATAGGTTTGAATACAGCCACGGCCCCATCCCCGTGCTGGGGAGCAGCGGTGACGCTTCGGCAGGGCCGGAGAGCGCACACTCTTTGCCCGCAAAGATGCACAACTTCAGCTACGGAAGCAATTTACAGGAAAACCCCAGTGGCATCAGCCACATGCATGGACAGACTTGGACTTCTCCTGCCCAAGGGCCTGGCTATTCCCAAGGCTACAGGGGACACATTAGCACATCTGCAGTGAGAGGGCGAGGCAGAGGATTACCATACTGAGTATCTGTTTTTCCTCAGGCACACCATTTTTATCTGGAAAAACTTTTTTGTTGGTTTTTGGGTTTTTTTTCCTAGCTGCAGTTTAAAGCAGCAATTCAACAGACTTGAATAATGTTAATTCAACAGCTTTATTTTTATGTGGAAAAGGGTCTTGCATACAGTAGGAAAAATGAAAAACGCTTAAAGCTCATGCTGTCTGAAACCCTAGATAAATTGATTGTACATGTTCACAAATTCTAGTTCTGAATTTTATTTTGTATTTTGGCAGTTTTAAGTGGTTGCTAAATTTAGGGACATCAGCTTTTTATGGCACTCTTTCAGATCTTCTGAACTATGCACATTTGTGCTTTTTTTGTAAGTTTGGACCAACTTTTATGTAAAAAAAATTTTACAACAATCAAAGCAGGGCACTGATTTATTTGGTATTTTTCTTTTTACAGAACTACCTTTAGTCAAAGGTCACTGTCAGTCTTTGCACTGCTTTCAGTGTTATTGTGGAAGGTGTACTTTGTGCTCATTTCAGATAATAAAACACAACCTTTCTCTTGATGCAAAATTTTATAAATATTTGGTCAACGTTATTTTCTTTTCTTTCAAGAGAAAAAAAAAAAGAGAATGGATGTTCTGGTAAAATGTACTCTCCATCTCCCAGGCTTGTTTATATAAAAACTGTTTTACTTGAATGGTAAGTGCCTTAACATGTAAGCTTAAGGTCTGCAAAAATTTGGAAGTATTTAATAGATCAGTATGAAAATAATACCTACACCTAGGTGGTTAACAGGAAAATGGAGGTAATCTTATGCAACTCAAAGAGGTCATAACCATGTGCTGTTTACTTCATGTCGGCTGGTTATTCAGAGACCTGATCTTACCTTGATGAAATCAGAATTTCCAAATCGAACTTTGTGAGAAGCACTGAAAGCGAGGAGAATGAAGAGCATAGGTTTTCCTCAGCTCCCTCTTGTAGCGTTTTAGTTTCTCTGCCAAACAAACTCCATGGCATGTCCTTCCCCGGTGATGAAATAGTTTTTTCTCTTAAATGTCAACAATAGGAATTACTTGACTTTGTGTGAAAAGCTGACACTGTCTTCTTTTTACCACAAGTACTGCATTATAGGAAGTAACCAAAGGAAAAATGAGCAGTATTTAAAGCAACATCAAAGCAGTTGACGTTAGTTTTAATTCTCTGTAAACTTGTGATTGTGCCAATTAATGGATTTTTAGATTTGCTGTTCCACAGAGCGTTTAATATTGGGTTCAAGTCTCTCTGGACAACTGATAAAATGACAGCAGTTAAAACTCTACCAAGAGCCGCTCCTCAGACTAATTACAGCTTCCAGCATGGTTGGGGTCTTCGGTTTTGTTTTTTTTTCCTTGGACAAGAAGTGGTCTCTCTCCTGCAGAGAGGAGGTATGCTTATATTTTGCATGTACGTAAAAGAATGTTTTAAAGCCCATATTGGAAATAATTTTCCAACTGATTATCCAGTTGACAAATCGGTACCTTATGTAACTGAGTGTTTAATTATTACTTTTTAAAAAGTAAAATTTCTACTTACACTATTACAAATGTAGTCTTGTCAGTGACTTTTTGGATTTTCAGAATAGAAGCCAAAGTTGTTGGTGTTTTGTTTTGTTTTAGTTGCAAACCCTGGTTCATATCTGGCTGACTACCACGGGGCAGAGCGTGGAGAAACTCATTTGCTAATGACGTAGCATAGATCTGGCAAAGGAGAAATGGAGAGAGGGAGAGCGAGAGAGAGCTCTGCTGCTTATGGTGCAGTTGCCTTCTCTAGGCTCAGCAGAGTCCTGCCCTCGGGAAATAAAAGTGACCTGCTCAGAAACAATCCTGATGACCCAATAGCCTGTGCCTAAAAAACCTAACGCCCCATGTGTGAACAGCAGCGCACTGGGTAGTTTGCCTTGAGGAAGGACACCCTCATAGTGGTTTTAAAGGCAAAAATCATTAGTGTCATTTAGATATGGACAGTGTCAGCTGAATCCCACAGGTGGCTTTTTTTCAGAATTGAGCAAAAGACTTCCAAAGCAGTTGCTTCCAACAAAAATGTGCAGTCTGGTGCTACTCTCCTGCACTGCAAATGTGACTGCAGGTGACAGCTAAACAAGCAGGTAAGTTCAAATGGAAGGTAGATCTCAGTGGACTAAATGATTTTACTTCCAATACAAAAATACAAGGAAGACTTTGAGTCTCCTGCTTGCTTCCCTTTTGGAGGTAAATTTTCATGTCATTTAGTTCAGCTCGTTTAACGCAGAGAAGTCGGTCTCTGCACGGGTGAATGACCCATGCAGTTTCCTGAAGGGTTGGTGGGACTCTGATGTTGCATCATTCACCCAACAATGGGTTCCAGTCTTGGGCCAGGAAAAAAACCAAACACCCCAGCATGAGTAATCCTGGATAGGAGGGAGAGGAGATGCAATAGACACTTCCAGATGAATGAGGAATAAAACTGGCACGCTGTGGCAGATGAGCACTGCACAATGGCCTTGATCCAAGTTCAGTTCAAGGATTATTTGCCAATGACAGAATGCTTTTTTGTTTTCTGTTTTTAATTATTTTTTTTTTTTTGCCTGGGACAACAGCATTGGGGTAATTTGGAGGGAAAGTTGATGTGTTGCCACATATAAGATAACTTGGAAGAGATTACCTTCTCTGCAGCCCAGGGGATCCTCTCGGGTCTTTTGCCAACAGCTTTTCCTCCTGGGCAGGCAGAGGCTGTGCATGGGAAAGGAGCTCTGCCTTCCTGCTGCAGGGCAGCCCCTGGGGGGCACGGCAGGAGGAGTTCTCCCCCCCCCAGGGCCGGCTCAGGTTAGCAGCCAGGGCATTGGCTGGATCTAAGGGCTGCAGGTCCACATGCCCTTGTACCAGACCTGTCTATTATCTCTCAACAAAACTCTTCTGAATTAAATCACGCAGCAAGGTGCTTACTGTAGTTCAGAATTCTACCCTTCTGAACAGAAGTCACTGGGCAGAGCGGGTCTGTGCTAGTTTGGCGTTTCACATCACGTGGCTGTTGCATTCTGAAAAACCCCAGTTACTCTGTGGAGCCGTGGCTTAATGTTCCTTCCCCCCCCCCGCCATCCCTTTGGCTCCCCATGTTCCAGGCTGCAATTCCAAAGTCTGCTACAGAGACCTGGACACTACATCCAAAAGTAAGTGTTGTGTGTTTGTATTTCTAAATAAATGTAGCGAAGTACCCTAACACAGACTATCGAGTAGCAAGTCCTTCATTATTTATATGGCGTGGTCTTTAGCCATAGGAGGAAAGTGAGCGCAACTGGGCCGCTGTGACCGGGGTTAGAATACTCGTGCTATTGTGATACTGGATCAGCCAAAGGAAAAGGAAAAGGCTTTTATCACGGGATCGCTCACTGTTAGCTTTCAGCCGAAGGAGCAGCGTTAGGGAAGAGGTGTACAAAGACATGCATCGTTAAATGTTAATATAATTCTTTGGGAAAAGTTAATTTTAAAACGGCAAATGTCTATATTTTCTTATGTTTCTATCAGACATGGTCTATGTTAAGTTTTCTCCACACCCTCGGTAGTGTAAGGTGCTTTCTAGGAGCAGGGGCGATAGCGCTGTAATGTCAGTTCTTAACCGTCTAGAGTGCTCTTGTGCGTGGTGCAGGAGGCAGTTCCAGTTCTGGTGAAGTTTAAACTTGGGTGAGTTTAATAGAAAATTGTGTGGTTTGAGGTAACATAGGTATCTCTTGTCTGCGGGCAAGTTAGATCTCAGACCATGAACTCTGTTTCTAAAAGAGAAACATCATGTATTTCTTGCATTCTTTTTGTTGATAAAACACACAAGCATTTTACATACATTTCTCCAGTCTGTTCTGTTACACTGGTTTTTACAGGAGGAAATTTGGGCTAGTTCCCTTCTTGATAGTTTTGGGATGTTCTGTGTATGCAGAAGTGTGTCATGAAATTAAGGAAGAGCCAGAAAAATTGATTTGAACTCTGTACCTAAAAGTGAAATGACCTTGGGTTGACTTAAAATTGAACTAACTTTTGCTTATCAGGGTGAAGACTACTTTATTGCGGGAGTTATTTCAAGACAACCTAATTTAAAGTAATCGAACTGTTATGCTTCAGCTTGCTTTACCCTTTGTTATTTTAAGCCATTTTGTATATAAAATGTATTGTGCCGCCTGTAAATAAAATACAAGTGAAAACTTGAAGTTTTTCCTTGTTTTCCCTCTCTGATTATCAAGGGGCATTTTGAAAGAGCATCGGGTTAAACATAGGTGGGGTTTTTTAGTATCCAAATGAGTGAAATTTTGTGTGTTAAAATCCTGCAAGTTATTTAAAAACAAAAAAAAAAGTTTACAAAATTTTCAGAGGCAAAACTGAGCAGCTGGTGTTCCAAGCACTGGGCTGGGGGGCCGGGTCCCTCTGATGCCGAGAGCTGCTGCTGTTTCTGTCGCCTGGGTTTTTCAGGAGGGTGGATTAAGTATAACATTCTGTCTCATTTTCTTAGTGCTCTCCAAGCAGGGGGTGCAGCTGATGTTCCTCACCACTGTTGTGGTGGAGAGGGTGATGTGTGTGCTGGAAGTAACGGGAAATGAAACAGAGCCGGGTATTTTGGGTGTCTGGCTGCCTGCACAGGCTGCTGGGGAAGCTGGGCAATCCAGCCTGGCTTCAGCTTCTCTTCTCCCAGATCAGCCAAGTTAATGAAAACATTTGCATCTTTCCATAAATGCTACGTTTCCCTCTCAAAATCAGCCCCTTGCCTTATCTTCCGTACTCTCAAACCGCAGGTGGGCCAGGCTGCTGCCTTCACTGCTTCCATACCTGGCCGTGGGTACGGTCAGAAGGTGGGGTGTGAGAGTGCAACGGGAGGTTGTGGGGGCCAGCAGCAGTCTCCTAGGTGTCCCTTGACACTGGGCTGGCAAAATGCACAGGTGTAGCCCAAAGCACCTTATGGCTTTGGAGACAATACTCTGGCGGCAGCTACAACGAAAGCCTGGGTTTTCCTTCTGGTGAGCAGTTCAGGCTGTGCTGTGTTGGATGTTGACATGCACACAGCAGATTGGACAGCTGGGTGAAACAACTTGCCTGCTCAGCTCGTCCATGAAACTGCTAATGCAACTGGTAATGTGATGAAGTTGGCTCTGGTTCATGTTGGACTATGAACCTGCAGTGGTTTGAGAAGGGTGCTGTGTCCCATCCGTTCAGCTGTGGGTGCCATAGGGCCACCAAGCTCTGCCAAAAGGTACCAGTAACAACTCCAGTGGGATCTGCCCATCAATCCATACCTGCAAGCCGCAAACCAAAGAGCATCAAGTGAAAGAGGAGGGATACAAACAACTGCAGCACAGGAGCCTGTACCAACACAGAGCGAGGAATGTGTCTGTGAAATTGGCGGCAAGAGAGGCAGCAAACCATGTGTCACAGCCATGAATTACTGCCTGTCAGCATGGACACAACCCTGCCATCCTCCAGGAACTTCTGTTAAATTAGTTGAGCTGGGATTAGATTGCTGCTGGTGTTCAGGAATTGCCTTTAACTCTGACAGGCCCTGCAGACGAAGGAGATTACAGCCAAACTCCCCTTCACGTGGAAGAGAACGTGAGTTGGAGCTCTTGGTGAGTTTCCTTTGACAAATGAAGGGGAACCGGTTCTTTTCCTAGTCGGCTGCATTCTCTTCCGTGGAGCTTGAGGGGCTTTCTTCTAAAACCACGTGCTCATAATGGCGGCTTATTTTGGGCTTTTTATTTTTTATTGCCCATGGAGAAAACTCATGATCAGTGTGACTTAACTCAGGAGGAGCTTTGAGCCTGAGCCTCTGGTAATGTTTGTTGTTTCTTCAGGTACAGCAGCCCTTTCTAACAGGCAATACTCAGATCACTTCTCACAGTGTCGCCTCCGCTCTGCTTAAACAGTTCCTCTGTGGGTATTTTGGACATACTACGGGTATGGCAAGCTCTCCTGATGTGATGAATGCATCTTTAATAGGGATTTAATAGAAGGCCCTGGGGAGACCTTATAAAGGCCTTCCAGTGCCTGACGAGGCTACAGGAGAGCTGGAGAGGGACTCTAAGGGAGTGGAGTGATTGAATGAGGGGTAACGGTTTTAAATTGATAGAGGAGAGATATAGATGAGATCTCGGGAAGAAAGTCTTTGCTGTGAGGGTGGTGAGAGCCTGGCCCAGGTTGCCCAGAGAAGCTGTGGCTGCCCCATCCCTGGAGGGGTTGAAGGCCAGGCTGGATGGGGCTTGGAGCAACCTGCTCTGGTGGGAGGTGTCCCTGCCCAAGGCAGGGGGTTGGAACTGGATGATCTTTAAGGTCCCTTCCAACTCTGACCATTCTGTGAAAGAGCACCAAGGCTTAGGTGTGATGAGGTGGTTTCTCATTCTCTCCTGGGCAAGGTGGCTTGGCCTTGTTGTGCCTTGTTGCTTGTCCATAAAATACAAATAAATAGCTGTACCCTATCCCTTCAGACTGACATCAGAATAAAAGCCTTGCCTGAATTTCTCAACGACGCTGGTAAATGCTAAGGATCATTAGAAAAATCCTTAACTTCTTTCACTTAACTTTTTGATCTACACTGTTGGAAACCCCTGTGTGATCGAGGGAACTAAGCTTCTGCTTCGCAGCTAACTCAATGGAAAAAATACCTACAAGTTACAGAAGAGGAGTGTGCCATCCCCTGCCTTCCTGCACTAGCGTTTAAACCCAAACCACATCCCCTTACTGGGAAATAAAGGGTGCTGTGCACAGTGCACAAAACCAGCAGCCAAAGTTACCTGTGAGCCAGTCCTATAACTTTCCCTGTCCTCAAATACTCTTGAAAACTTGTGTCATCTCCAGGCTGGAGTCTTTACCCTCGAGATGTGTCCTTGCCCTGACGGCACAGACACCTTCCTGTTTTCCAACCTGCAACCTCGGAACAAACGTTAATCCTAGCCATTTATTTTAATACCTTTTTTGGTGTGTGAAGTTCATTCACTGTGGTGGGGAAGAAAGAGATGTAGAACTACAGAAGACGTGGGAAATGAACAGAAAGCTATTAATGAAGTCCAGGAGAAGCAAGGTAGTAAATAATAATTAAAAACTGATCTGCAGATGGTCTGGTGACTCCACATCAGGAAAGTATTACTGTAAAGCTGACAGACGTTATTAGATGCTGTCTACATTTTTCTCCCCAAATTGCTTCTCGTTACAGGTTGCAGGCCCTGCTTTGAGACTTCCAAGCAAGCACATGCACATGCAAGACAGTGAAAGAAGACATGCAGGTAGAGGTAATAATTTTTATTTGCAAACCGTACTTGTAATTATAATATTGCCTTTTGGGAACACTGACCAAAAAAAACCCAAACCCAAATCCCACAGATTTGTGCAGACCTGCTCTATCTGCAATTCACCCCTGCTTCAGCTCCTAACATCAGATACACCAGCGACGGGCTTCTCTTTCAACTGAGCTCCTGGGAGGCTCCAGCTTGGGTTTGGTGGTAGTGGTTGAGGGGGGGGGGCAGGGATTTTTTTTTTTCCTTTTCTCCTTCAAGTACAACACTTAAGTCTTCATTGTGAAAATGCAAATTCTGTACTGACACACAGGGAAACCTTCTGTGCACTTTATTGAAGCACCTCTCCTCTTTTTCGTTTCTCAGCTCCTGTGTTAAGGTTTCAGTGTCAGGAACAGTAACGTGTTAATTCCCAACAACTCTTTAGGGAATACAGCTCAAAGTAGTACTTTACATTAACCTAAAACTCTTCATTAAGCCACAGAAGGTAGTGGTTTGATTTTGAAAGTGCTCTGCAACTACTACTTACAACCCAATTACCACTGAGAATACTCCCCAGTTGGCAATCAGTGTTTTTTAAAGCTTAGGTTTGCTCTGTTATTTGTGGTTTACACTGTGTAGTCACCCACAGAAGTTGTCAATTAGCTTGATTCCTCTTCCCTTGTTTCAGCAGTAGTTTGTTTGGTGCTTAAAAGGGGGAATGATTTGCATCAGTGTGAAATAGATTCTCTTCTTCCGTTTATTAGTATTTATATTAATAGTTGCATCAACATCAGGGTCAGCAGTTTGAACTTTTAGCAATTTCCTCATGCAAACTACAAAGGCTTAAATCCAAAGCAAGCATTTATTGACTCTACGAACAGCTTTTAACTATCTTGACTACACAGCAATTAGACTGTGGCAAACACATATGGACACCAGAAAGTTTAAGAGTGTTCTAATACTGCATCATTACTGCTGCCCATAAAGGCTGGAAGTGCAGGCAGATTTTTTTTGTGCAGCCCACTTAAAAATAATTGCGTTAAAAACTTCAGCGCAATGTGAGGTCAAATCCTTTGCCTCCTAAGATGCTGTCACTAATGAATAAATGAAAAATGTAAATTCTCTGATCCTTGACCAATAACACAGAGGCTCACGGTAGGCTTGGAAACGGAAAAAATCCCTTAAGGTGTATTTACGTGTGTGTGTGAGAGAGGGGTCTTGCTTGGTTTGTCCTTGTTAAAATCCTATTCTAGCTGCCATCTCGAAATGGGCTAATACAGGTTACACTGAATTGCAGCCATGTCCCTGCTCGTGTAGCCCACCTGGCACCGTGCAGACCACACCTTCCATCCCAGCATCTCAACTGCAAAAATCCCCGACCCAGCACACCTGGGTGACCTGCACTGGCCGGTTCTGGAAAGTTACTGTAAGCTCTTTCAAGTAAGAAAAGAAGGAGCCTCGGATCCTTTTGCAACGGCCACCACTACTTGAATTAAGATGGACGTTTGAGTGAAATTAAACTCTCTTTCTTTTGTAGGGAAAAAAAAAAGTGTATAAATTTAGTACTGTCACACAGTCATAGAATGGCTGGAGTTGCAGGGGACCTTAAGAATCACTGAGTTCCAACCCCCTGCCCATGGGCAGGCACACCCCTGCCAGACCAGGCTGCTCAATGCAACCTTTTAGCTGGGAAGAACCAATCTCAGAATAAGCAAGCTGGGAAATTAACGTTAATATCTGAAAATTACTTCCCTGGTGTAACATTTTTACTGCTGAAATATACTTACATTTGAAAACAAAATGCAGCAATACTTGACTCTAAAAATTCTCAGAAAAAATATGCATGCTAATTAGTGCCAACTGCCTTCCACATGCAGTGAAGAGTACAGACTACAGTTTGTGAAACCGAGTACATTAATGCTATCTGTCAATATTCTACATAAAACAGACTTTACACTTTTGTCAGAGAACATGTCAAACTGATACGATGACTTTGAAGTTCACGTCCAGGAAGCCATGAAGTTACAGGTAGCAAGTCTGTGCTCCTCCAGAAGAGAAGAACAAGACTGGTCTCATCGTTTGTGAGGCTGCGCAAGAATGTGAAGCTGCCTAAGACATTTTTTTGCCTGTAAGGTAATTTTTGAGAGATACCTTTTTCTGTCTTGCGAAAGAGCAGGGATGGTATTTGTTTCAGCTCTTAGCTAAACACCCATTCTACCTGCAATCTGGAAAGGGGCCAACACGGGTTCTGGTGAATGGTGACAAGTTCCCTAGGCAGGTAGTCCATCAGGTTCCAGCTCCACATCTCAACTGCTGAAGTTTTTTGCTTCATTTTTGTCCTGTTAAGGGCGGGCAGAGAAGCTCTTATTTTAATAGCAGCAGTGTCGGCAGTATTAGAAGTTTCCCTCTGAAACTGTGCTGTTATGACCTCTTTAGCCACAGAAATCACTTTCTTGCAAACAGATGTTCGTATTCAGTTCAGAAAAGGCACGTGCAACAGCCAGAGCCTAGTGAGCGATGTGCAGTGGAATTCACCTGTGATTCTACTGCAAGAGAGGAGAACGTTCAACCGTTTCAGGAGTTAAACCGACAAGTTAGCATTTATAATGCTGGTGAAATTTAAAAAGCAGGACGTGCACTAAGGAAACCACTAATATGGTTTGAAATGCTGCAACCCACATGCAGCTGGTGAAACAAAATGCAGGACTAGGTGGCTCCAAACACCTCCTGAGCCCCACACTGCATTGGAATGACAAGGAACAAGGGGTAACCTCTAGGAGAGGGAGGGGGGGGTTGATGACCATGTAGCACCAAGCATCTGCCCAACAATTTCTACCCCTACAGTCAAAAGATTTCCTACTGTTATTGAGGAAGTAATGAGGATGAGATAAAGCTCTTCTAGCCAGATCTAAAATGCTTTGAAGGGAATGTCGAGATTTGAGGTCAGCAGTCTTAAGAGCTAGTAGCTTTTTAAATGGTAAATTTGGAAATGCAGGCTGAGAAAGTGTTCTTAAACTCTTAAGGCAGCAAAGCTCATATTCTAGTGAAAAAGGGAGAAAAAAGAAACAGATTCGGTTTGCGCCTAGTGAGACGTTCGGGTAAAAAGTTACTGCAGACAAAGAATTGGACTGTAAACTGAATGCTGGTACTGCTGGGCAG
The DNA here is from genome assembly GCA_013400555.1 of Jacana jacana. Lineage (NCBI taxonomy): Eukaryota > Metazoa > Chordata > Aves > Charadriiformes > Jacanidae > Jacana > Jacana jacana. The sequence goes on from VZTM01022854.1 coordinate 143,359, forward strand.
TGTTAACAGAACTTGGTGATTTCTTTCCTTTCTTGTGGTGTAAGAAGTTATCTGAGCCACCTCAAGTGTTTAACTAGTTATCAAAGTTTAACTAGTTACCCACGTTAATTGGTACACGAGTTTCGGAAAGCCCGAGGCAGGAAAACTGCTGGGTGACTCCTCACCAGTCGGTGTAGGCAATTCCCCCTTTCCTCCCCTAGTACAAGTAAGATGAGAAGACAAGCGCCAGGACTTGGGGAAAGGAGAATAAAGTCTTTACTCTTGAGAATTTAGGAACACGTTGTAAAAACAAGTTTAATTTGCCACAGAGGGTTGTTGGATCAGGTATAAAACGTCATGCATGAATGTGAATTCCGAGCAAGTGTTAAACAGAGCCGTTTATTGCACAGCTGGTAAGAACACTGACAGGCAAACGGACGATACAACTTGGCAGCACGAGGCCAAGACATTTTACGCTTAAACAGATATAGAAGTCTATGGGTCTGTTCTACCTCAGCAGAAGACAAGTTACTCACAACAGTCTAATGTGATTCCCTGTGCTTTTCTACCTAACCGTGCTCCAGGACTGCAAAAATATGGGGGTTGTGCAGTATGTAAGAAGCTTAAAATGAAACATACGTTTAGAAAACTTAACTAATGCTTTTATTTATTTTTAACTAAGTTTTCACCCTCTACCTACTGCTTAAAAGCCAGTATCAACAAACAAAGAACGGTAGGTTCAACCAAAATGTACATGTCTACTGCAGGCTTACCGTGGCACGTTAAGAGCATGCCTGCAGCTGGAACTATTACTTATTTATTCTAGACCACAATATGCACTACCAGATGAAAAGTGGATCTTCCACATATAGACAAGCAGGACTTCTCTTGGTAAGCTTTCCTGTCCAATATAAAAATATAGCATGCACACACACAAAGCAGGACTTCTCTTGGTAAAAATCAAAAATAATTTTAAAAATTTGAAAAATCTTGTACAGATTTAAAAAAAAAAAGCTATATATGTACTAATGTCAACTCTATAACAAACTCTCATTCAATTCTATGCTATTCTAACAGGTGCATCCAGAAAGAACGAAAGAACATTTGCATTTATCTAATCTGGATGTTTTATGTGCTCCTTTTCCTTAAATTGCCACTGAACAGACCTATTACTATAATCCAAAAATGTCTAATTTTCTTCCAAATTATTTTTTAAATACAAAAGCAAATAATTAAAAGGAAACAGAAGTATGTTTATGACTCAAGACTTGGTTCAACAAATTAATCTTCCAGAGACAATACATTTGTTTCCTGAGATAGCTAAAAGTCACGTTGCAACTTCACATTACACTCCAATTCACAAAATATACTATGCACAAAATCAGAGGTTAACTACAGCATACAAACACATTTACAGAAGTCACCTCATTTCACTAGCGCTACTTGTGTTAATAAGTACACCTTCACAAAAGTCCTGAAATAATCTTTATACATTACAAAACAAGGATTTACAAAACTTTATTTTATTTTCAAGTTACTTCATTCTAAAAATGTTGAAACATAAAAAAATACCATTTCCTAAAGGAGTTTACAATAAAAGACTCACAATCTGGCATGGAAGAGGTAAATATATGGAAACTGTTTTAACAGTCACAAATCAGTCGCTGGTGATTAAAGAAAACTTTGTTCGTCAAAGCTGGTAGGCACTTCCACGTAGCCAGAAATGTAAGTTTTCCTACCACTCCTTTTCTTGCCCATACATAAAAATATTCAATGCAATAA
>VZTM01022854.1:150587-169759 GCA_013400555.1 Jacana jacana
AACCGCCCGCCGCCGCCGTGGAAACCGTGGCCTCGGGGCGAGTAAGGCCCAGGCCGGTGGCCGTAGGGCGGCGTGTGGTGGGGGCTCCCGTAGCCCCGCGGCGAGGGGGACATAGGGCCTCCGCCGCCGCAGGGAGGGCTCCGGAAGCCACTGCCCGCGTAGGGAGGCGTCGGGGGGCGAAAGCTCTGCCGGTACATGGTGAGGGCCTGCGATTCGATGGCGGAAAGGAATAAAACCTGCGCAACGGCCTGTCCAGCAACAGCCGCCTCAGCGGGGTGAGGTCGCGTCCCGCTTTTTCGCTCTTCCCTTTCCCCAACAGGAGCCTCAAAGGTTCCGGGCTCAGAACGTTCCGGGCCGGGGACGGCGAGGCGGGGACACCGTGCGCTCCTCTTGGAGGTGGCAGCGTCCCCTCAAGCTTAAACAGCGTGTTGTCGCCCTCGCCCTGTTGTGAGGAATTTTGTGGCTTTTCAACCCGAGGGAGGGATAATCTGAAGCAAGAGGTGCTTAGAAGACGTGTAGCAGTGGCACGCCCGTGGAGTTAAGGTAAACGCCTCACGTTTGGTGGCGCTTCAGAGACGCTTGTTTGTGCTCCCTTTGTGGACTCATGGGAGAGACACGCTTTTAGTAAAAGATTCAAGCCTGCAAATGCCACAGACATTATAGCAGTCCCAGTTGAAAATCGGTACAACAACGCGTTTAAAAGAGTACGTAAAGAAAATGTGTTTGTTTGTTCGTTTTTAAATCAGTTTGACCTCTCAGCAGTTCTTCAGTGGATCGGTAGCTCAGGCGGTGAGGCCTACCCACAGCAAGCTTATGGAAATGCTGCCTTGGGAGGAGAACCTCCGATTTAGCGACATAAACTCCATTTAAAAATGTTATTATTTATTATGTCTTCCTGCTTCATTAGTGCAAATCCCCACCAAGTGAAAAATAGAGATTTGGTTTGTTTTTCCCATTAGTTAAACGAGGCAGGACTTGGTTTTAGGACGTTGCAACATGTAAAAGTTATATTGGGCTTTCAGAACACTGGCAAACAAAAGCCAGGCAACAAAGTAAGCAGGATGTTCCTACGCTTTGTAAGTCTTGCTTTTCTGGGGCTGTAAACAAGTAGGGTGTAGAGAGGCAGGTGCTGGCCTCTCTTCCCAAGGGAATAAGGACACGAGCAGAGGAAATGGTCTGAAGTTGTGGCAGGGGGATTGAGACTGGATTTTAGGAGGAATGGCCTTACTGCCATAGCGGTCAGGCACTGGATCAGCCTGCCCAGAGAGGGGGTGGAGTCACCATCCCTGGAGGTATTTCAGAGACATGTAGAGGTGGTACTGCAGGGCATGCTCCAGTGCCCGGGATGTAGGGGTTTGAGGTGTGTGGTCGGACTCAGCGATCTCAGAGGTTCTTTCCAACCATAAGACCCTGTGAGCTGTGACCGACACCGGCCGCAGGACACGCGGTAGGTGGAGCTAGCTGGCGGTCGGGGGCGGGGCCTACGATGAGGCCACGCCCCGCGTCCTGTCCCGCCCTGGGAACACTTTAACGCTCTCCCCATAGGCGCGAGAGAGGGGTGGTGGCGGCGGCTGCGCAGCGGGGCCAAGCGCGCGGCTTATTCGCGACGCGGGTGGTGGGCTGAGATGCTGCGCGCCCGCATAGGAAGAGGGAGCCTGCGGTTCCTCGGCGGGCTGCAGAGGAGACCCAGCCCGTCAGACGTTGCTGGCGGCAGCGCCTCACCGCGCTGCCCCGGAGCCCTGAGGGTTGCCACTGCTGTCAGCGGGGCGCGGGGCGAGGGCTTTCTCCCGGCAGGTAGCCGCGTCGCGCCCTTCTCCTCAGCCTCCCCTTCCTCGCCTCGCCGGGGACCCTGCGCCCCTAGGGTCCCGCCGGAGCTCTGAGGCGCTGCTCGGCGGGGATCGGGGGTCGCAGCTGTTTCGCTGTGGGGGCGGGCGGGCCCTTTAACACCTAAGGGAGGATCCTGCTACCGTCCCCTGGTAGCAGCGCGGCCCGGCCCCGGCTGGGGGCTGACCCCCCCGGCACCGCGGGGCTTGTGGGGCCGCGGGTGGGTGGTCAGAAGCGGCCGCTGGTTTAAGCCTTAGACCTGCAGGGTTTTGGCGAGTTCGGGCACGGCGGACTTTGCCCAGCCGGTGGCGGGCAGGAGGGCAGCGCCCGGAACTGGGGCGGGGAGCGCAGTGCCGGCAGGAGACTTCTGGGTCTCGCTATTGAAAGCCTACAGAACTTCGAACTCCGTATAGTTGTCGTCTTTTTGCTTGTTTGTTTTAATTTAAAAAATAAATAAAACCAAGCTGCAAAAAAGTAATTTCCCCCTGGCTTTCAGGTTTCTCTGTTCATGGATAACATAGCAAGAGACTAACCGCTGCCTTGATTGCGTTGGAATCGGAATTTCTCTTTCCCAAATGAACATACGAAGTGCATGCCTGCCTGGAGTGTACCTGTTGGTAGTGATTTAATCTATAACAGTGATAGCCTTGGTCATAACTTTCTGCATGTATGAATTTAAAAAAGCCCAGTGGATTGTGCAATCAGAGACTATAGGCTTAATGTAGAACTAGATGTAACTGGGATGGAATCTAATTATTTACTATTAATTTGCATTGGTGTGAAAATATGAAATGTATTAATTGCCTCTCAGTGCCCTCTTCTTTCGCTTACAAATATAAAGGAGAGCTTTTTTTAGGAATGTGACCTGAAAATCAATTTCTATTTTATAGTATGATCTCTCTGTTGGTTGCTTACACGCTCTAGATGCTTTAGGCCAACCTTGGGACAACCTAGTGAGCTCAACCAGCGAGCCCTGATTATATTGAGAGTGAGTGGCTCTATTCTTCATCAAAGTTACTTATAAAATACATACGGCTGTCTAATTTGCAGTACATTCAGGCATGGTGGGAATACAGAGTTTACAAATAGGATATAGTTAGAGCTGTGAGAGTGATTTTCTTTCAGTCAAGTTATTGGGTAACTGTCACTGAAAATACAGAAGAAAATGTGAGTTTCTGTTTTAAAGAATTCACACTATTGAGCCAGAATTTCAACAAAAAACACTCTGTGGGGAAAGCTGAACTTTGTGTATGTGCCTGATAGCAGGCTGGTGTGGAGAAGAAAAAGATTTGGAGGCACTTCTGGTCACCACTGCTCAGTTTTGGTCTCCTCTGCTTTTGTGGTGTGATTTTGTTTCTTTTTGTTCTTGCAGTAAGTGTTCTGTCATACTCTGGTTCTTGAGATCCATTGGGAATTAGAGAACAGTCCTAATCCCTGAACGTTAGATGTTACCGCGATGTGATAATCAGTAACTGTTCACCAGTCTGTCATTCATAAATGCAGATTTAAAGGTTAATCTTACCACTTTGGCTTCTTTAAGAAATATCTTTCTTTATGGATTCCTGTTCCAACAGAGAGCTTGTTGGCTCTGAAACATCGCTGCTGTTTGGGTACTGTATCTGTGAGAAATAACACTAAAGTAGCAAAACTAAATGCTGGCTCAAGAGGAAAATAAGTGAGCCGTAGAGTATGAGAGTGGTGCTTCGAAAGATGTGGAAAGAACAGAGTAAGGTGAACCCCAAAAAAGTTAACTAAAATGATTTTTGGGTTTGTGCTTGTTTTTTTTTTTTTTTTTAAGGGCACTGGGCTCTTCATTAAACCTGTTCTTCACATATTTGCTGCAGACTTGCTCAGTGAGAGCCAACTTAATAAAGCTGAGGTAGAGCTGGAGGTTCTGGGATGCTTACCTGGCACCAACAGAAGTATTTCCCACCACCTGGAACTTTCACCAGGATGTGCAGCCTTGAGGACAAGCGGCCCTCTGAGTTTACCTAGAGGTTTGAAAATTTGCAAAATACGTGGCTGCCTCTAGATAAGCCCACTTTCAATGTGCTGCTTGGCCTGTGTATTATACATAAAATGCACGTATTAAAACCTGTTATATCCCCCTGGAGTGATTAGTAATAATTGAGGAAAATGCCTTGAAGATTGGGATGCACATCTTTGCATTGCGAGCAGTACGGTGAATGCAAACATGCTGCCTCATACTGCTTTATCTGTCTCCTTACCATATATGCATTAAGGTAGGAGGGAGGGTTGTGGGGGTGAGGAAAGGGTTGGCTCAGGTGCTGGAGGGAGTGTGGAGCAGGTGACACAGGCATTCAAGCTGCATGACTTGAGATATGCACCATGCTGCCCTGCACGCTTTGGGACTGGGGTTCTTCCTATTCTGTAAGGAAGTGTATGCTTGAATTAATGTGCTTTTGTGTTGTTGTTGTTTGGTTGGGGTTTTTTTTGTTGTTTTTTTTTCCCCTACTGTGTTTTAAATCTATCTTTTACCACAAGTTAATGCTGTGTACATCTTGTGGTGTTATTGGCTAGTTCCCTCTTTTCCCTCTCTTCCCTCAATGGAATTACCATCCACCTGGGGTGGTGAAATGTTTGCAGCCCCAGCATGTGACTGAAGACAGTAACTCAGCAGAAGATAACCCAAGGTCTCCCAAGAGGGAGTTGGCAAAGCTGTGTTCTGGATGACGAGGTTGCTTGCTCTGCCTGTGATGCTTCTTACCATGGCTATTGTTTCTTTGAGCTGCTCAGGTTGGGAAGGGTGAGGGAGAGGAGGAAAGCCATTGTGATGTCCTAGTGGTTATCTTCCATGCGTGACTAGGGTTAAAAGTTAGACAGAACAAGTATTTCCTTGGTTTGTGTAGTCTGTCTTCAGTTTTGTAACTTGTTTTTGAAATGCAGATTTTAAAATGCGTTTTTGGTGTGTGATGTAAATGTATCCATCTACATGGGCCTAACCATTTTGTGAGGATACTGTGCTTCACGTGGGTCTGCTACCCAGTAGTTGTGGTTTGTGTTGTTCTGATGTTGCTTTCTATGCTTTTACTGGAGCTTTCTTCAGATAAGTCTTTAAAAGCTATATGAGTGTTTGTGGAAGGCATGCATAAAAATATGTCTAAAGTAGCTTTTTTGATGAATTGCTAGGTGTTTAGGATAGGTTCTGCAATGTTAACTGTAAGGTTTTCCAACTTTGAAGGGCTTTACTAATGTAATAACCTGCTTGTGCAGAAAGTTTTATTATCCTTTAATTTGAGGAGGGAGATGAGGGAGGATGGGAGGGTGTCATAACAAACAGTGTCTCAGACTAACAATAAGAAAAATATCTTACAAAAGTAATTCAAGAGTAAGTTACTGTTTTCTGTTTCTTGTCAGGTGCTGGTAATGTAAAGCCATTGGATGGTGTGAAAATTCTTGATTTAACGAGGTTTGTATTTTGGCTGTAATTTGGAACAGGCTGTCTAGATGCAAATTCTCAGATAGGAAAAACTAAGAAAACAATCTTTTTTTTAACATTACAGGGTGCTTGCAGGGCCGTTTGCCACAATGAATTTAGGAGATCTAGGGGCTGAAGTTATTAAAGTGGAAAAACCAGGTAAGATTTTTATTTATCTATTTTAGCTATAAGAAGAACATGGGATAGTTTAACAAACAGATGTTTTTTTTAAGTAATACATGACTGAGAATGCAAGGCTGAAAACTTTTGAAAATATATAGAAAGAAAATATTAGGTTTATGTGGTGATAAATAATTTTGTAGCTGTTTTTCTATTTTTTGAGCCAGCAGTTCTCAAGATTTGGGACCATTTTACATCCTTGTACAATTTCTGGTGTAGCAGGGAACTAGTTTTTAATAGGTTTGCTTATATATGTATATATATAAATTTATATGATTTTTCTGCATTAAGCTTAACACTGTGCTCCATGTCTGTGTGTGTTGAGCAGAAGTAGTCTGTATTTCTTTTTAGAAAAGAGTGTGAAAAGGTTGAAGTTTTCATGTCAGGTAACTTTTTCAGATATTAATGTACAAAGCAGTACTGAGTTACCATTTACTAAAGTGCCTTATTCCATCATTCAAAACTAAATTGATTTTGTTTGAATTGTCTGGACTTTGCCTAGCTTTTACATTGGACTTGTGACTGTGTTAATTGTATGGTGTTTTTGTGATGTGGTGAGAGGGTTAACACCCTGTAAGTGTGGTGTTTGATGTGCAAAATCTGACAAACATACAAATCCTGCCAGCAATTAGTTACATAGGAGTTATGGAAAAGGGGTGTTCCTATTTGGGAATTCAGAATCTTCAGCTCAGTCCCCTCTGAGCCAGAACAACTTAGATAATTTTGAAGGGGAATACATTTTACTACTCAAGTCTGGAATACTGATAAATTAACAGGCATCTTAATTTTGGAAGCAAACTCCACCTATTTTAATTTTTATTATTAGAATGAAGAAAGGTAATATAAGGATTTAAAATATGTTGTTAGCACAGCTTTGATTGTCATAAATGGATCTAGTGGGGCTGGAAAGCATTTTGACTGGTAGAGTATAAGGTGACTTGGCATACTGTATCAGCTTTCTCCTGAGAATAATTTTAATGGTTAATTAAACATTACCTTGTCAGAGAAATCTTTCTTTGTAATTGGGAAAAGTGAACAAAAGTGATCTGTGTGAGTTAGTTGCATCTTTGAAGTCCAGAATCTGATGTGCCTGTATAGGTAGAGATGGGAGTTCATTGGAAAAGGGAGATTTCTGAATTTGCATGAAAGTCTTCATGCTAGTGCAGGTTAATGAGCTTCAAGTGTGTGTTTTCAGATGCAGAAATTTGTGTAGCTCTTTTGGAGTCTGATTGGACTCTGGATAATTACCTTCCTACATAGAATGTATCTTATTTCCATGAATTTTAGCTCTTCTTTTTCCACTCGGCTTATGCGCTCTTATTCAAAGAGTTGTTGAGGATTGAGCAATGGTAAAAAATGCCAAATTCTTATGAAATAGCCAAATTTTTGTTAGTTCGTAAGGTTGTGCAAGAAAAATAACAAATTGCATGGCACTTGATTATTTTTTAAAAATATTGACTGCATTTGAGTTTCAGTTTTATGTATCATTATGCATTTGCAGAATGTAACTATGCCCTGGCAGCTGCACATTGTCATGTATTTTTTCCTGCTTTAAGTTTCCATGCTTTAAGTTGTTTTTTGTATTATTAGTTTTGAAAAGAGCTGGTAAAGATAATTACACGCCTGAGATGCTAAAACATATCACATTCCCTATATTTTATTTTAAATAGGAAATACTGAATATTTGAACATTTAACAGAACATTGAATGTCTCAGGTTTTGTCACATCAACATATGGGTTGTCCTTAAGCACTCACTTCTTTTTTTAACATTTTCACTTTTGTGAGCAGCCTCAGGAGCCACCTCAATTTTGTGCTATCGGATGAGATGGGCCGTGGCATTATTCCAAGTATCTAGGTAGCAGGAATGGAACAATGTCAGCAGCTGAGTTTGAAGTAACAGTTTTGGAGATTTGCAGTTCAGATCTCGGTTTTGTTTTGTGATGGAAGGAGAAGGGCAGCCTGAGAATTCTGATTTTCAAACATTTAAGCTGTGTGAGTAATCTGTTACTTTCTGTGAGAGGATGCCAACTTTCACAGGAGTGTTAAAGCATAAAGGAGAGCAGCCACATGAGCATCCTACAGGGAAAATAGTACTAAGGTGTTTTGGATGGCTTGAAGTGGTAACATACAGAAGAGTTGTGATTTTTTAAATTCCACCCCCCAAGCTTCCCACGTGAATCATGATAGTTCTTTGAGATACTAAGCAGTAAAATGTTGATGAGCAATTTAGATATTTGTTTCACTTCCCCACCACAGTTGATTTTGAGTGGCTATAGTAGTGTTTCCATAGAGCACAGCCTAGTTGTGACAGTGGCTTATACTGTGTAAGACCAAAGGTCCTTCGGTTTGTTTCTGTCATCTGGGCTCCCTCGCCAAGGAAAGGTTTCACTCGTGAAATTAATAAGTAGATAAAATATATATATTAAAATAGTTATAGGAGTGTGCATGCTTGCTGGCACTTGGGACGATGAGTATATCTGATTTAAATTTAGCTGTAATCCTAATTAAAATAGATTGCCAGTCTTAGTTTTAATACTAATTGAAGTAGATTGCCAGTCTTAATGACATTTAAGGAAGGTTTAAAATGGGAAATTAAGCATAAATGATACAGTGACATCAGTGTCTGCAGCTGCTTTAATGTCATCTTACCTTTCTGTAAGGCAGGAATGATTCTGGAAGGGCTGGAGATGGGAGATTGCACCAACCCACAAAAACAACCGGAAAAACTGCAAATGTCTGGGTGGTATGGGTCTGTATTGAGATTTTAAGGTCTAAACGTAATGTAACACTAACAAACATTGTTCACTTTAGGTGTTTTTTTTTGATGTGGCCTAAAATTTTTTTTTTTTTTTTTTTGGCCTGCCTGCTAGATGCCTCCTTAGGGGGTTTGAATATGCCATTGGAGGAAAACTTTATTCTTTTTATTTGTTGGCAGTATGATTTTGGACAGCTATGAAAATGTGACGGTACTTCTTTCAGGATCTGGTGATGATACAAGAGCCTGGGGCCCACCTTTTTCCGGAACAGAAAGTGTTTATTTCCTAAGTGTCAATAGAAATAAAAAGGTAAATGGAATGTAGTATTGAACATTAGCCTACATCTTCTGTAATTACATCTGAAGACATAACACTTCCACATTTATTTGATTCTTATCGTATGTAATGATGCAGTAGTTACATTGGCTTTAAGCTTTGATGAATGCATTTCAGGATTAAAACAAATTGTTCCGTTGGAAAAAAAAGGCTGCAAACCTCTGGTATGGTGCTGTGATCAGCTGAGGCAAATTGAAAAAGCAAGAGTGGTCCTGCCAGCCCTGAATTGCTGGTGCAGATTGGCTGAAAATGAACCTTGCTTGAAAGTATGGGCTGTTTTATTTGAGGGATCTGTTTTTTCGTGTGCTCAGCCAATCTGCATCAGCTGGAGCCCAAGGAGAGCAGGTTTGGTACCACAGTTGGGTTGGCTGAAGGTAGCTTGTGAAAATTCTGGATTAAGGTGAAGTTTCATGACGTGTCTGAGCTATTTAATGGCTTGTTGCTATTGAAACGAATGTTTCGGGTGTCCCCGCGTGAGGGGCCAGAGTAGATGCTGCACAAACGAGCAGGGCAGCCCCTGCTGCCCATCTGTCAGGATTGTTTTGGTGCTTGTCTGATCCATCAATGAGATAGTTCAGCTTACTTTACCAACAGAACTTACTTTTGCAGGCTGTGTGTGTTAAAATGGAGTTACTGGATTTAGCTGTAGTGTGAAACTTGGCTGTTGGTTATGTTTAGGAGAGGCTGATAATCACTAATGATTTTAATCATCAATGATAATCACTGATAATGAAGAGCTTTCATATAAATTAGTGTTGTATTTTTATTTCTTTTGTCCCCAGAGTATAGCTATCAACATGAAGGATTCAAAAGGAGCAAAGCTAATCAGAGAGGTATGTTTTGGTAGCGTGCAGACTGTGCCTCTTGTTTGCCTATTTTGATCCTGAGTAGTAAATCCTGAGTAGTAAAGAATAAACTCTGCATTTCAAGTGTTAATTTGATATTTGACATATAAAAACATGTATGTGTGCAGTAATCTTGTTAAATTACAGTATATAGTATTTTAGGGCTTAATGTTCAGTGTGATTTCTAATGTTTTTAGATGTAAAAATTTAACAAAAATGACATCAAAAGCTTCAAATGAAATACTGTGAGGAAAAAGTTCAACAGCCTAGTGCTTTCCTTTGACTGTTGCTGTATTTGATCTTGCTGTACCTCCTTGTTAGAAAGATTCAGGCTGGAGTGATGAAGCCAATGAGCAGTTACAGAGAGGAGATCCTGGACTCCAGTGCCTGCAGGTTTTTGAATGCTACAGGATATTCATAACTTCAGTTGCTATGTATCTGTTTGAGAAACACTGTCCTGCAGGTCAAATTTGATATTTATTTCTTTTTTTTGGCATTTGAGTTCAGAATGTAAGGGTGTTTTAAGGGTGACCCATTTTTCCATTGAAAAATTAATAAGAGCATCTTATGTTACTTTCTGTGAAACTTGTGCTTTGTCATCCCTGTTTTATTTATTGAGAAATAAAGACCCGCTCCTTGCGAGTGCTGTGGTTCCAGCCCCGCACTGCTCACACTTCTAGAGAAGGTGAGCTGGCTTTTGTTACTGTTTGTTCCAATATCAGTTCTAATCACTTGTGTTTTCACAGTGAGACTGTGTGTGTCCTGTAATAAGTAGAATTTGTCTGGTAGTATTTATTTGTTGGGAGGAATAGTGCATGAAATAGAAATAGATTGTCTGATGCTTCTCGCGCGTTCTTCCCTGCCAGCTCTGGCACTTCACGTGGAAATCTTTGGAGTCTGAGCTAAGGATTCTTCAGTGCCTTTTCTCTTTGCAGGCCAGAACCATTTACTGTTGTTTTGCTATGAAGCCGTACGTTTATCTTCTAAAGGTTTTGGAAATACACACTGTCATTTTGCATGGTGTAACAGAGATGTATTTGTAGGTAAGCTAGTCACGCTCTATGTAAGGGCTATCAAAGTTGTTCTTCTCACATAAGAAGGCTAGATTTGTTCCCTGTTATTTGACCTTTAAAAATAGTGAAAGAAAAACTCTATGCAAAACGTCCAGTGATTCCACATGCATGGGCTGGACCAGTTTGATGAGTTCAAGGCAGCCGCGCCTGTGAGACAGGATGAGCTGGAGAAAATATGGCTTCAGCGTAAGCTGCTTGTGTGACTGCCACTATTTGTGGTCAGGCAGTTCCCCTTTTCTCATCTTGACATTTGTGTGGCAAAACTACTGCTTGATTCTGTTTTAGAACGTATAGCTTTCTGCCTGCAATATGGAGAACCTTTTTATGGTCTGTGGAGTTAACTGGGTGGTGACTCAAGAATTTACAATATAATCTTTGTGCTTGAGGCACAGGTGCTGGTTGAGTTCAAATCCCACATGGTTTTTAAATCAAAGCAACAACTTTCTTCTCCCTCATTTGTCATGCAAGAGCAGCATCCTCTCTGTCAGCTCATTGCTGGCCTTCCCACTCTTTCCCTTCTGGTCAGATCTCCTGTTCCGCTGTAATGCAGAGTTGCAGTGATGCTGAAGATAGGGTAGCTGGTAGTAAGAGTACTTAGAGCTAGGGACAAATTCTTCCTGCCAGCAGTAATATTTTTTTTCCTTAGCTTGACTGAAATAGTCAAGCATGTATGAAAATTATTTCTGGAGATGTGATATTACAGCATTTCCAGTGGGAGAAAAACTCTGTTAAGCATTTACCACACTAGCTGCGTAAATAAGATCTGCTGTGGTAAAGCTCTTCCTCTCTTGAAGGTAGAGCTGTGATGAGAAATCTAACTCAGGGTAAACTAAAAAGCAATTGCAAGATTTGCAGAACTGACCTAAAAATGAGAACATACACTCCAGTTGCCAAGTAATTTCTTACAGTTTCTGTTGTCTATTAAAGTTTCTTTCATAACCACTACAGCTTCCTGCTCCTTAAGTCAATTCCATCCTTTTCTGTGGTGTAGCAGCATCATGGACTGAAGTAAAGGGAGGTTATCAAAACATGAATCTTCTTGTGGAGTTGTTCATCATTTAGATGATTTAATGTTGCAGTTTTTGGAAGTATTTGATGCAGTAGTCTTGGCATTCTGTTACTGAGTCTCAAATGGAAGCAGAATGGAGTCTCAAATGGAAGCAGAATGGAGTCTCAAATGGAAGCAGAATGGAGTCTCAAATGGAAGCAGAATGGAGTCTCAAATGGAAGCAGAATGGAGTCTCAAATGGAAGCAGAATGGTTCTTCTGTTTGGAGATCTTTCAAAAAGACTATGTAAAGGAAAGCTCTATAACAGGCTTTTTGCTATCAACTGTCTCCTGGTAACATGAGGTCAGATGTGTATGGAATCGAGCGTTGTTTAGCAATGTATTTGTTACTATGAAAAGTAGTGTTCATGTCTGTAAAGTAATTGATGGCAAGAAGAAATTCAGGTTTGTGACACTAGTTACTCATACCTGAATATGAATTGTCTGAGCCTAAGCCCTACAAAGGAAAGTAAGGTTATATATATTGATAAGAGAGATAGCATGGTTAGAATTAATTTTGTTTCCCCACACCTTGTAAATTCCATAGAGGTAAAACAGGGTAGAATCTAGAATCATAGAATGGTTGGAGTTGGAAAGGACCTTAAAAATTGAGCCTTTAGCCGATAGGTCAGCATGTCTCATGCAAACCGTTCACACATACATATATAAACACTGTGTGTGTTTGTGTGTGTGTGCACGTCTCCTGTGTGGAGTTCTTATACAAAACCAAAATCCCAGCCCCCAAAAAACCCACCGAACAAAAATCCCAAAAGGTACAAATAGTTTGGTTTATGAAGTTAGCAGCATCATTATTTGTTATTGTTACTCCATTTAATGGCTGCTTTGGCATGCATGATGTCTTCTTTCTTTCCCGAGGCATAGCTGTTGATTGAGTCTGGAATACGGAGTATTCCAAGTCAGGTCTGTGTTGTATTACTCTGTTAGTAGAGGTTAATTTGTAAGTGATATGTTCAGAGGACTTGTAGGACATGAAGTGTGAAATGTCAGTTGATAGCAGACTTGAAACCTCATTGAGGCTGAAAATCTTTGGGTTTTAAGAATTTACTTGGGTCGGAGTCTGAGTCTGGTTATCCCTAATGGCAAAAACACCTAGCGCTGCTGCCAAGTCCAGAGGTATGGTGCTTCTTGTTACAGTGCTGTATGTTGCACCTTTTTCCTTGGTGCCCAGCAGGAGATCTTAGTTCTTCAGTATGACATGGACAACTCTTAGACCATTTTAGCCAGTATTAGTCTCTGCAAATTAGATTATAAACCCCCAGTGAAAGCAATACACAAGTTGTAACTCATTTCCTCTCTTGAATGAATTAAGCTAAAGCTGTAGTATTTTGATATATGAACTGTGAAGCATTTAAAGAGAAAATTTTAAAAACCCAACTTTCTTTAATAGTGTGACTTTATGGAAAAATAATGGATACCGTGCCACTATTGTGTTCCCCTTACCTTACTTTGGTGGCTTCGTATGCTGTCCTGCACAAAGGATTGCATCAGCTGCAGACTTGTCTGAGCGCCTTCTGTTTTTACTAGCAAATGCTTTATCTCGATGGAAAGCTCTATCTTCTTGAGAATGTTCTTGTGATAAATGCCTATTTTTTAATAACTTCCATGAAGCTATGATCCATTCACTGGTTAACAAACCAGCCAGCTGTCTGCATTGAAACCCAGCAATGCCTACTTAGAGTCCAGAGTCTGTTTCTGAGTTTAGTCTTTACAGGTTCTTCACACAGCCACTTCAAAATATTGAATAACAAATTTTAAAATACACCTTCACCATACGCTGAATTTAGTTTCTGTAAACATTACAAATGTCTCTGCTGTGTTTCTGATTAAGCCATTCATAAGTTGTGTGCTGCCTTTTCTGATTAAGAATCAGTTTGTCTTGCCTGTTAAATACCTGCTGGCTTGGCAACAGCCTACATGCTGGAAACGTGTACCTGTCAGGGAATAGTTTAAGTTCCTGGAGGGGAAAGCCCTAAGCAAAAAACCTCTACATCTCCCCCAAGGTATACATCTTTCTTTTAACAGGTAGTTCTCTTGCTTCAGGAGTTCTTAATCAGTATTAGTCCTATTGAAACACATATATGTATTTAACTTTATAAGACATCCNAACTTATAGCCTGACAAGGTTATATTAACCTAACTTCAGTAGATTTTTGGACTAGGTCAGTCATTTAGATGTGGTGGAGAAAGTCACATGGCAGAGCTTGACAGCTCTTTTCTAACTGAGGTGACTTGAAGATGTTAATTTTAAACCAATAAAATTTTTGGGCTCCCTACTCTGCTTCTACATCCAGAAAGTGTGATATATGGCCTCTGTTACAGTAATTGTAATAAATTATTTTAAAATGAAAAACAGCTTATAAATAAGTTTCTAAGGTAGAAAAGGCATGAAGGATAAAGATGCATTCTTCTCCCCTGTTTTCTCAAGCTATGTTCAGGTATAAAGGTGATAGTTGTTCTGTAAACTACTCTAAAATCTTGTGGAAGTGATGTAATAGTGATAATATGTTATAGTTTTGTCTAATTGCTTTAGAACTGACAGTGGTCTTTCTAGATACACAGTGTCTCTAAGTTGTAGTTTGCAGGAAATGAGCCAAAATAAAATCTCACTAGGTTGGTAAGGTCTATTTTTTTGTTACAAAAACTAAAGCCATTTTCATTAGTGAGATTTAAAAATTCTTACATGAAGAATATAGTGGACTTTTAGAAGCTCATTAACAGATCTTACTCATCCTTTTCTTTTTTTAAAGCTTGCAGCAGTTTCTGATGTTTTTGTGGAAAACTATGTCCCTGGGAAACTGGCTGAAATGGGTCTAGGTTATGAAGACATGAAGAAGATTGCTCCTCACATAGTCTATTGTTCCATAACAGGTATTGTAATTTCAACTACTTGTGTTCCTTTCTTCCCAACAACGTGTTATAAAAGTCATGTGCTTGTATAGAATTATATTATTTTTGATATTAGTTAAGATAAATTGAAAGAGTGAGTTTAACTGTTCAATTCAAAAAGTTACATAAAAATTAGGAGGCAGCAACCACATCAGCAGTTTCTAAGTTGGCCAACAGTGGCATTACTGTGCCCGCCTGGCATGCGGCTGTTGACGTCAGGGGACCTGGGATTCGTTGCGCTCCTTAGATTGTGCTTTGGCTGGTTGCTAACTCAGATCTTTCTCTCTCTCTCGTTTTTTTGGGGGTTTTTTGTTGGTTTGTTTTTTTTTTTCTTTCCCTCAGCAGTTTTACTGTGCCATTTTACATATTGCAGGTTTCCAGTCTGGTAATCTGTGTTCTTTACTGCCCTGAATCATCTCGCTTCAGAATTGCACAGTTACACACTTAGGGAAGGTCTATGTTACTTCAGTCTATTGCCTTGGAACTGAAATGGCAGAAGCGCAGGTACCTTTTATAAATGCTGGGAAGAAAGAAAAGAAAATAGACATGTGAATATCAGGAACTGCATACATATAAAAATGGCTTTAAGTCTGAAAAATTGCTTATACAAAAAAAAAGTCACCCCAAAAAATCTTGACGAAGTGCTAAAATGATCTGTGCAGGTAAACTCTACTATTAAATACAATTACAATATAGAAGTTACAAACAGTTTAGACTGGTTTAAAGTCTTAGTTACAAAGCTGTTATGCCTCTGAATTTCTGGAGAATAGATGGCTTTGGCTTTTTAGTTTCTGGGTATTGATGTCATTTAATAGGAACCCAAGTGGTTTTTAGTCCATTGTGATGTATTTATCATGTTTGTGGCAAATCTCTGAAGAAGAGAGAAGCAGAAATGCAATTATATTATTAAAATATATATTATTAAAAATATTATTATTATTAAAATATATAAATACTTAGAGCTTGCCAAGAATCTCTTTGTTTAAATACATTTGTAAGTCAGTGGCTCGTTACCACAATGCTTTTCAATTGCTTGTGCATCTAGTCACACAACTCACAACTGGAATTGGCCAAGTGGCTTGGTTTTGCCTTTTTAAAAATGTTTTATTTAGTTGTTGTACCAATAATTGATGAAAAATAATAAAAGATTACATCCAAACTGCAATTTATGTGAGGCTGCATGGCCTCTCATTTGGCTAAATCTGTTTTCCCATTCACACTTCATGTCAGCTTTTGGGTGCTTTCGTGTTTTACTGATAATAGACATTAAAGCTTACTAATTTAATAAATTACAAGTAATTACTGGACACTGCTTCCCCTATCCATTTAGTTAGCTCATTAATGAGACTGGATGTCATCTGGAATGTTTTGGTTTCTTATTTTTGGAACCATATTACTTTTCAAGTTTAAACTTCATGGGTATGGAATGCAATCAATAAACAAGTAATTTGAAGGAATCAGTTTCACCTTGCAGCATATCTTGTATAGCAGCTGGGATCAAGAGGTCTTTAAGTTTCTTGGGTTTTTTTAAAATATCATTCACTTATTGAATGCAAATATAGATCAAATTGGATATGAAAGCTTTTAGAGGCCATCCAAAAATATGGGAAGTAATTTTCTGCCTCTGGGCTGCACTATATCCTTGTTCTGTCCCATTTTAAAGGGAGTGTGCCCAAATGGTTGTTGTCATTATCATGGTTGTTATGCTTTGGAGGAGCAGTGCTTTCAGTTTATAAAGACTGCTATTTGTGACAGGATTTGCGTGAAAATATGGGTCTCATGTTTGTTTCCAGATCTCAGAGTCACAAATAGATAGTCAACACTAATAGATAGTCTTGCCTTATTAAGGGTTCACCTTCTAGAACATTTTAATCCCAGTCACGGGCTTGTTGAGCACCCACTGGGTGTGGGTGTGCTTTGTGTTTGTGATGACAGTGACAGTAGCCACTGCCTGGTTATGGGTTAGGTTATTTGCTAGATTCTTGAAGTGCTGAGGATGCTGAATGAGCGCATGCACTGGGATGCTGTGCTTGTGTGTCCTGTTACATTGGAATTTTTATTTCATACTGCTTGATGTTGAGCCAGACAGGGCTGGTCTGTCTTTGGAGTATATTGCGATGTTCATCTGGTCATGAATGACTTGTACGTGCCATCTGTGTGTGCGTGCCTATCTATTTAAGGATAGCTTTATTACATTAAACTTATTCTTCCTTCTGGGTGGTAGGTAAAATATCACAGAGATGCCAACAGCTTAATCTTCACTTATTTCCTCTGAGCTCCTTGCTTTAAGTTGTGCAATCGCCATGAAACCTGGTCTCATTGGTCCCAATTCTAGTACTCCTAGCCTCCCTTTCTTCTCACTTCTGGTGGCCTACAGACTAGTACTTCTGTTCTTCTCAGCCTCCCACTTCCACGATGCCTTTGTGCCCTTTTCTTGGTCTTCTTGTCAGATCTGTTTCCCTTCCTTTTCAGTCTGTACCCTCTCCCTGCCCCTTCCTAGTTATGATTGCCCAGCTCACCCAGTTCAGGCTCTCCCCTCTCCAGTTCCTCACCCAACATCAGTTTCCCTTGCCTCATATTTTCCTACCAGCTTCTTTTTCCGGCTATTTGTGTTCTCTGGTCCTTCAGAACCTTCATTCTAACCTGGGTTTTTTCTGTTCTCATTTTCTACATTGCAGTGTTGGTAGGAATCGAAGAGGGGAGATACCCTTTGTCTGAGCTTGGTTGTGGTGTGCTTTCCTCGTGTGGTAAGGGTGAGCAGCAAATAGAAATGGAACTGGGCTAGAGCATGCTTGGTTGGCCTATGGGAACGGGCTCCATGCTTAGGTCAGAACAAACTACTTGTGTGTGTGATTTGATGTAGCGTGCTTATATGGACTGCATCTTTGGAGATTTTAGCCCTAAAGCACTAAAAATATTTCCTTGGAGAGTGTATGTTTGCCCCATGATACCTTAAAGCTGGATTTGAGGGTTTTCTAATGGAAATTAAAAAAAAATAGCATTAATAAAAAAGCATAACCATGACAAAAAGTTCTCCCATTATTTCAGTTCTTCACTTGAGAAAGAACAGAAATTCTTGGGACTTTGAACAAAGAGCTGTAAGGGGTTTGTTTGTTTTTCAATGTATCAAAACAAACCTGCTTCTCTCCCTGTTTTTGTGCTTAAAACACCGTCCTGGTTCCGCGAGGGACGGGGCTAATTCTTCTAGCAGGGCACAAGTACTCCATGCCCAGGGGGACGGGAGCTGGCCGGGGAGTGGAGGGGGACCGGAAGAGGAAGGGGACCGGAAGTCGGGGGCACAGGGTGGGCGCGCGGTCGGGAATAGGTCCAGGAGCAGTCGGTGAGCGGTCGGCATCGTAATGGTGTTTTTATACTTCTTTATCCTTGTCACTGTCACTGGTTTGCTGTCCTGTTAAACTGCCTGTGCCCCAGCCCGTGAGTTTTGCCTTTTTCTTGTGCTTTTGCCCTCCTGGCTGCGGGTGGCTGCAGAGCGAGCGGCTGCTGTGTGTTCTGTGGGCCGGCTGAGGCCACACCACCGCAGAATAGCACAGACATGTGGTGAGAAATTAGTACAACCGTCAAAATTCTCATCGCTATGCAGCTTAAAAATTGAGGTAAAGTGCTTTTTGTTAATGGAACACAAATTCAGGTGAATTCAGACAAATAGGCATGTGTTGTAGCAGAATGTACAATGTGGCAGACATGCTCCTTAGAAGTCAGAAGATGTGCTGCTTTATAACCTACCCAGAATTGAGCAATTGTTTCCTAAATACAGGAATAATGTTTGTATGGAGTTGCCTCTTCATAAATTTTGAAGTGTTGCAAATTAAAATAATAGAATCATAGAATGGTTAGAGTTGGAAGGGACCTTAAAGATCATCCAGTTCCAATCCCCTGCCCTGGGCAGGGACACCTCCCACCAGACCAGGGGGCTCCAAGCCCCATCCAGCCTGGCCTTCAACCCCTCCAGGGATGGGGCAGCCTGGGCAACCTGGGCCAGGCTCTCACCACCCTCACAGCAAAGAATTTCTTTCTGGTATCTCATCTCAATCTCCTCTCTTCCAATTTAAAGACATTACCCCTTGTCCTGTCACTTCACTCCCTGACAGAGTCCCTCCCCAGCTCTCCTGTAGCCCCTTCAGGTACTGGAAGGCTGCTCTAAGGTCTCCCTGGAGCCTTCTCTTCTCCAGGCTGAACAACCCCAGCTCCCTCAGCCTGTCTTCACAGCAGAGGTGCTCCAGTGCCATTTTTCAGAAAGTCCAGGGTCATAGATAGGTGAAGAGTTTAGACACAGGTAAGCCAGATGCTGTCTCACTTAGGGCATTCTGGGAGCCACCATTAGCGAACTGAGGACCTCACCCAGGCAGCTCCAATGGCGTGCATCCAGCCCTGCAGTGGCTGCTGCCGGCTTGGGAGTATTTCCTGCTGCTTTGAGGGCTCTCGAGCTCCGACCATGTGTTTTTCTGAACGGCCTATGTCCTGCTTCGGAGCAAGAAAGTCACAGTTTATTTCTGAACAGGAGGGGGCACTGTTTAAAAGGACAACATTGTTTTGTTTTCAAATCAAACCAGGGTTATTTTTTGGTTGGGTTTTTTTTTTCCTTAAAGCCTCTGAAGGCAGTATGTTTGGAAAGAATTTTGTTGTTTCTGCACGATGAAAGCTACTCCTCTCAGGTTCTCTGCCTGATCCTCTTGCTGATTTGAGTGAATTGTGCTTACTCTTGTGTACAGGTTTTGCAGAAGATAGTGTTCTTCAGTCTTCCC
>VZTM01022854.1:172182-233787 GCA_013400555.1 Jacana jacana
CCCCCCCCCCTAAAAAAGGATAATAAATGCTGCTGAGATCAGAAGGAACTACCGTGACCATCTGACTATCTTTTCCTAAAGTATTCTGTGAATTTTCACACAGAATCATAGAATTGTCTGGGTTGGAAGGGACATTCAAGATCATCTAGTCCAATCAGCAACTGACCTCTGATAAAAAACCACAACCCATCACCATGTCACCGAGCGCTATGTCAACCTGCCTTTGGAGTATCTCCAGGGATGGTGCCTCAGCCCTGGGCAGCCCGTTCCAATGCTTAGTAACACTTTCCGTGTTAAAACTTCTCCTGATATCTAGTCTGAACCTCCCCATGTGCAACTTGAGGTCAGTTCTTATCTGAAGATCTGATAGTATGTGAAAACATTACAAAAAATAATAATGCTTAATGTGAAGAAGTAGGCAGAATGCTAGTTGATATTCAAAGAATGAGAGCATTAAGAAAAGAAACGCCTATGGAAAATTCTGGGAGCTAGTAATTAAATAAGAGTTTAGACATGACAGTCATAGAAGTGGCTTGTCCTTGGTTTTCAGAGAGTGAAGTGATTGGGAATACAAGAGCAGCAGACAAAGCAGTACACGGCACAGTTACACTGTTAGCCATTTGCTTTATTGGGAGTAGGAAATAAAGGCACCCCTTGGAGCTGGAAGGCCTCGGATTTAAAGTTGGTAGTGCCTTGCAGAGAAAATGTTGCCTTTTAATGTTCTGCAGAGTTTGCTGCCTTGTGTTCTTACAGGCAAGATGGCAGTATTAAAAATGAGGGAGCAGCAAATTAGATGGACCAGGAGAACTGGCCCAGTTATTAAGATATTCACTTGGGGAGTTTGGAACAAGCCAGCAGATAACTATGGGCTTCTTCAAATACCAAGTTAAGTGGTCAGTTTACACTTCAGGATCAATATGTGAAAGAAACTTAATCAAATTTAGTAACAGTCTTGTTTTCAGGAAGGTACTTTACATATGACCTTGCAGTTTTTAGACACATAAAGAAATTAATTGAATTCTTCAGTGCTTTTCTGCCCTGAACTCATGTGCCACTTGTAATTCTTGGTGGAAATTACATGTTTGCATGCAATGAAGAACTAGCCTTATGGCGTGCAGCAGGAGCTTTGAGAGGTTATTATGCTTCTCACATGTAATTACTCTGATAGCTGCGGCGGCCATCAACACATAATGAAATGTATTGATGCTTTTAAGACTATATTAATTCTAAATATGAATTTCTGCAAGAACTGGGAAGAAGTTGCATTTATAAAGCACAAGATTTAAATATTATGGGGCAATAGTTTCATGAAGTTAAATGAAGAGTTATGATTGGAAGTTTGTGTAGTGTAAATCAAAGCCAAAGAGCTAGTTCTACTTGTGCTGCCAGGAAGTAGGACAGTTGTTCAAGTTATCATTCCTTCTCATGTTCACCATATGAATAAAGTAGGTGAAGGATCTGATGTGGTAATTTTAGTGTCTATTTGTATTATACTGTGTTTGCAACCAAATGTTACACCTGGAGAATACTTAAGGTGGAAGAGGTAGGGCTTAGTATTATCTCATGAATGCAGGATACCTGAATTCTTTCTAGACATTTAAACAGATTTGTGCCTCACCCGGAAAACTTCTAGTCATATGTCATTTGACTATCCCTGTTGTGTCAATTTTTCATTTGGCTGTGCCATCAAACAAGAAAACATCTGTTCATGTAGCTTCTTTCCTTTGCAAAAGTGAATTTTTGAGTTTGCTCAGGATATATTTACATTCCTTGATAGTATTGTGTAGGGAAAAAAACCCAACAATGGAGATACTTTTATCTGTAAATCGGCCCTGGAGCACTATAGCTGCGTTGCTTTTGTGGTGTAACTGGTTGAGCTGTTTATCATGGTGTAACAGTATGTGGGGTTGACATACTATTAGTACTTCTTTAGGACCAAAAAGTGATTTCTGTAAATGCAAAACTTCAGGAAGGAGACTGAGAAGATACGTCCATTGATTTTAAGAGAATCGGCCCTACACCTGAGGTTTCTGAAAATTGGCCATGTGTGTTTAAGGTCTATGTTTTGAGGATTTGCATCTTTTTGACAGTAAATGATAAGATAGTATTGTTCCTCTACTTCACTTTACCTTGTGGAAAGTCACCTGTAAAGTCCCCATATCTCCTTTTGCTTGGCACAAGACCCATTCCAGAACAGAGTCTGCCTCCTTAGGATAGGCACTTTGGGGACAATATTTCTTTCCAGAATAGAATACTTGGTATACAGAATATAAACCACAGTCCTAACCACATGAAATTTAATTTTTGAAATGTTATTTGTATCTAAAATAAAGCAAATACTGCTAGAACCTCCCAGTTCTTCAGAAATAAACGATGAAGACCAGTAGCAGCTTCTAATTTCTTTTCCGAGCTCAGGGTCCTATCGTAATGAAATGCAGCTACACCAGCAGGGACTTCTTTCTGATGCTGTACAAGGAACTTGATCTTCCTTTCTGCTGCTTATGAAGACCTCCTAAATCTTTCCTGCTGTCTGTTTTGTATTGTAGGTGATCCATCTACAAACAGGCATTTACCTCATTTTTTATTTTTTTTTTTTTCCCTGGACACAAATGAAACCATTATTTGACTGTCTTAGACCCAGTATTGGTTTTTTCTGTACTGGGCTTAGTGATCTCTTTGGTGGTTTTTCTTAATAAGGAATTAGGTTATTTTTTACTTTTGCTGAAAAAGGGAAAAAATGCCAATTGAGAGGAAGACTGGGAAACAGTGATTCCACTGTTAATCAGACTTGCAAACATGAGAAATAATGTGATTACTTTTAATTACTTCTCCTTTATTGTTCATATCTTGTCATACTTATTTTTAAGGATCGTATGTTTTGGAAGCCTGACTAATAGAAGTTGAATTTTTAGGATTGCTTGTTAAAATATTGTAATGCTCAAAATCATCACAGATTGTTTATTTGTTTTTGTTTCTATTGTAGATAAGTTAAAAGTGTCTGCTTAGTCTAAGCACCTGAAACTTGCAGAGATTTTCTGTGTCTTGCTCCTCAATTGATTTTGGAAATGTCACATAACTTCGCCTCTCGGTTCTATCATGCTCCAAGGATGAACTTGTAAACAAACTTAAAACCATATCTACTTACTCAGGAAGACTGTCAGCTGTGAATTGTTGGAAGCTGGGAGAGTACTCAAGGAAAATATAGGCTTATCCTGTTCATATTGTCATCTGTTTTTCTCTGTTTCTGGAGACAGAATATATGGCTAGCCAGATCTTGAGTCTAATCTAGTACATTTGTTTTCATGTTCTTGTGCTATTCTCTGCTTTTCAGATACCACCTAAGCTTACACCCGTTAGCACTGTTCAGATAACACAAGGAAAGGTTTGCTGTGCTCCAGTCCCTCCAGAGTGTTATCAGCAGAGCTGTTACCCAAATGCCATTTGCAGGACTACATCCCCTTAAATACACCTTTATAACCCCTTTGGAGAACATGAGTTTCCAAAAGGTGACAGAGTAAAATGTGACCCAACAATGTTTGAACAGAGGTGTGTTGCAGAGTGATGCAGTTTGGTTTTTAATTGGAGGAGAAGCAAAATGGACTTGGCTCTTGGGATCTTTATGTGTTTCTAGTGGTGATGGCCACAATGCTTTTTATCCTGTATTATAAACAAAAAGTGTATATTTGATTCAGGAGTGATAGAAATATAAGTATTGCAAAGGTGCATTTTTGGGTGTTTCAGGATAAACCCAAACCTTCAAGACACCTTCTTGTACAGAACTGATGTAGTTACACAGGATAATTTTCCTACTTACAACAGACTCATGTTGTTGGTGGGTTTATATGTTTTTCTCTCTGCTTGCGAAATTAGGGTACTGGGCTCCCAAACGGGCCCATTCAAAAGAGGAGACTCCTGTAAAATTCAGCTGGTTGTCAAACTCTTTGGAACTGAGCATGAGGCTGTTTCCTATACAACAGGCTTTTGTCAGCACAGCTGGGCTGGTCGAGAATGTGAAGAGGTGTGAGCACTGCCCGATTCAGCTCTTTTGGCAGAAGCCATGAACAAATGTCCTATTGTATTGACAAAACTTTTCTTTTGCTGGTAAAATTGGTCTGCTCAGAGATGTGTCCCCATAAGTGGTTTTACATTCTAGTATGAAGTGTAATTTGGCCCAGAAAGCTATGTGCCCTGTATTTGCAGCGCTTCACCACCATATGGTGTACTGTTACCTATAGAGTACTCGAGGACTCTGGCATTGGCACAGACCAAACTTCCAAACTCTATCGGTAACCTAAGCTGATGTGAAAAGGGTGGAAGCTGAAAGGCAGCGTGTGGAAACAAAGGCTGCCGAGAAACAGATGGGAGATGACAGGACCCCTCCTCTGTTGGTAGGACTGATGTCCTTGCGTGACAGGTATCTGCTGTGCACCTCCAGGAAGGTGGGCTTTTTAGCTGAGTGACACTAAATCTTTGAGTTTGTGCTGTTTCTGTCTTTGGCGTACCACCAGCAGCTGGAGTGCTCTTTTTTTCTTTCTTTTTTCTTTTCCTGTAAGTGACTGAGCTAGCCTTTTGTCACTGGCATTAAGCATCCTAGTAGGAGGGTTTTGCTGTTTTTTCCACTATTACTTCTTCAGTCACACATAGCCCAAATGTCTAAAATACTGTGAGTTTAGGAATAAGAAACAGTTGAAAATAAGTGCTTTTCTGAAACACTGTGTTCCCATTCCTCGTTCAATATGAAGCATATACAAAGTTTAATGAACAAGTCATAATTCTTCCTTGCTTTAAAATTAAGTATTGACTTTCAGCTGTGCATGGAAGTAATATTTTTCTTATGACTTCATGCTCATTCTGTGTTCTTTCATCTTAATAACACCCTGAAATTAGCAGTATTTTGTATAAAATATGAAACTTCAGGATTTTGGACTCTGTCCTAATGAAGAATACCGTAGCAGGCAGAGAGCCTGTGAATCATAAGATTTGACACTGGGTTAGTTTACAGTGAATGAAACCAGATTAGGCACTGAAACCCTGGATATGAACAGCATAGCAACAGAGAACAATTGTGGAGACATTTACTGATGGTTTAATGTTTATTTTTCAGTAGCTATTATACTTGGACTGGTGCCTAGCCAAGTTAACAGAAATAAAGCTGGAAGATTTTAGGCAGCTTCAGAAGCTTTGCAGTAGGCTTTTGTGAGGTGGTATTTATTGTGTTTGAGCTCTAATATCCTGAAGAGAAGACACAAGAAAAGAGCAACCAAACATTTTATTTATTATTACTGAAGATTTATCTGCTTGTTTTGAAAAAGGAAATACTTTCAGGGAATCTCCTGTCTTGTAGCCTTTTTTTGCTTCATGTTGTTTTATTAATATTTTTTTCCTCACCTAATGGACTTTTCATGTGAGGATTGTAGGACTTTTTTTAACTATTGTTTAAAATGGTGAGGTTTTTGAGATTTCACCGAAGAAATCAGTATGACATAATATAATGGTGTGAAGATCCAGTGTCTTTGTTGTGCCCGTGGTATTTTCTGTGGGTGGTGTTAGATTGGTAGGAAGACAGTAAGTAGCCGGTGTTGACCTGAAGATGTTTCCCAGTAAGCATATGGTCTTCATTACTAGTGTTTTTAAAATACTGTGATGAAATAAAACACTTTGTCATTAGCTAACAAGAAAAAAATCAAAACAACTTTGGGTGTAGAAGACACAAACTATTGAAAAATAGCCTGTATTTTGTACTTTTTAGAAACCAAAATGGTAGCAGTACCTGGCACTTTTCCATGTACTTGAACATTAAAAGCATTCTGTATCCCTGTGTTTATGTCAGAGCTGGCTGAAACCCACTGATCTGCAAGTTGTCTTGTACAGAAAGCTTTGTCATTGGAAGTTGTAGATGTTACTGCAAAGTAAAGTCCTAATGAGAATACGTTTGTGGATAACAGCCTCCCTGTAAGCAAAGGATCTTGGAAAGAGAAGAGAAGAATCTGTTTGTGATGCATGGAACAAGAAGTAACTGTTAGAATTTCAGCAAAAAAAGATTACTATTAAACATTAAGGAAAGCTTTCTAATCAGTGGGATGACTGTGTTGTCCAGGAGCAGAGCCCTTGTGGACTAGGGTAGGGTACGTAGTGCTGTTGTCAACGTGTCTTGCAGTGAACCCTGACCACCTTTTCAAGGGGAGAAAAGCAGGCCAAAACTCTGTAACCTCCTTTGAAAGAGTACGTCTTTCACAGTAATTTTAGGGAACTGCAACAACAAGATGCCGACTTATATAAAACAATATTCCCTGTACAATAAGAAGGGGTATTATGTATCACATACCTGCTCAAGGTATATAGTATGCGATCGATTGTCAGTTTCTTCTATCAAATTAAAGTCATGATCTTTAGGCAAATGGGAGTGAAATTGGTAATGAATCCTGACTTTTAGACATTCAAACTGCAAAACCTAAATATAGTACAATAAATGGCCTGGAAGTAAAGATAACATCTCCTCTGCTCTAAGTTGCTCTAATTCTATTAACTTAATTGCAGTTCTGAAAACCTTCCCAAAAGGCATGTCCCAAGATTTCTAGAGTACTCTGACCTAGCAGAAGTTTGTTCAGTTGTTCAGACTGAACAGCTGGTTCCTTCTTATAATTTGTATTGTATTTATTTGCTTAGAAGGTATTTCTCAGCAATGAGATAGGAGTATTTGATTACAGGTAGCTATGTTAGGAAAATCTTTATGGAGGGGGAAAAACTTGAGTATGTGTATTATCAGTTGTCTGCTACAGATTTTTATTTATTTTATGTAAAGGCAAAGATTCTTTTTGCATATGACTGTTCCTAAGGAGCCAGTTGGCAAAATCTAGGCAGTACATTGAATTAATCCATTATTTATTATTTTATTATTATTTATCCATTATTTACTTTATGAGTCGATTAAATGTGGTTGGGGGATCTGGTGTAAGGGAGAACTTTGTAGGGTGGGGCTGATGGTTGGACTCGATCCCAAGGGTCTCTTCCAACCTGAATGATTCTCTGATTTATCCATTATTTACCTTTTATCACCACATATTAAATTCCTGTGAATGATCAGCAACTATTGTATTTAACTATGTATTATATAATCGGGGATTCCGCTAATATTAAGAATATTCTAGATCACTTTCACTTGTCTTTCCCAGAAAAGGCTCTTTGAACTTTTCTGTAGGTTTGCTTAGTGTGTACTGGTATGTTACTGCAACTTTCCACTTCCATCTAATCTGCAGCAACAGCTCATTTACACCTTCATTAGGTTCTGTAGGAAATTAATGTTATATCAGGACTGCAAATTAATGTTAAAATTAATGATTGCAGAGGTAGGAGGTAGGTGCGTGTTGAGCTGCTCACATACTTTGTGTGTATAAACCAAAGAGAACTGTAATCGGGCTCAGAAAATTTCAGTAAAGTTATTGGGTTGAAAGGACAGCTTGGAACTTCAAGAATGTATTGTATTCCATATAATTTAATCATCTTTGGGAATTGAACTTTGCAGATGTCTTTTGGAAATTTTTGAGGCAATGTTTGGAAATGCTCCCTTGCTAAATCACAGCATGCTGTGGGGTTGGAAGGGACCTCTAGAGATCATCTAGTCCAACTCCCTGCCAGAGCAGGTCCTGCAGAAACGTGCCCAGGTGGGTTTTGAACGTCTCCAGAGATGGAGACTCTACCACCTCTCTGGGCAGCCTCTGCCAGGGCTCTGTTACCCTCAAAATAAAGAAGTTCGTCCTCATGTTTAGATGGAACTTCTTATGTACAAGTTTGTGCCCATTTCCCCCAGTCCTGTCACTGGGCACCACTGTAAAAAGACTGTCACCATCCTCCTGACACCCACCCTTGAAGTATTTATAGGCGTTGATCAGATCCCCCCTCAGCCAAGAGAAGGCTAAGGAGACCCAGGTCCCTCAGCCTTTCCTCATCATAGGCCCCTCATCATCTTTGTGGTCCTCTGCTGTACCCTCTCCATCAGTTCCCTGTCCTTCCTGAACTGGGGAGCCCAGATCTGGACACAGTAGCTGAGGTGTGGCCTCACGTACCTCACTAACTACTTCCCTTAGTAGTAGCAGTAGTAGTAGCTTGGCAGAGGTGAGTGTGTGGAGGGGTTGCTAGTGATGTAGGTGTGGGCACAAGAGCTTGGTACAGATAGCTCACCTCGGTATTTAGGTAGTTTCTCTGTAAGTTTTGCAGCCTGGGTGGATTCTGTGGGAAAGCCACTGCTATGGGTAATTGACTTCACTGTTTTAAAATGAGCTTTTAAAACATTTGGCATGATAGATGGGCTGTATCTGTACCAAGTGGTGTACAAGAAGAGAGCTGTTACCTTAAGAGTATGTAGTGAGGAATATTTCTATAAACCCAAAACAATGGTGGAGAACTAGGTTGTTTCTCGGTCTCCTTACAGGACAGGGGAAAAAAAATGAGTTTTCAATCTGAATGTCATCTAAAAGCTTAAGCTTTTAATTGCAGTTGTTTTCAGAAAAAGGTCACCATGTTGTGTTTGATTTCTGAGCTCATGTAGATGTGTGCCTCCACTTAGGTTGGGAAGCCACTTCTGCCTTGAAATGCAGAGAGTGACAAGCTGAACTTCAGCTGGCCTAGTGATAGCAGCATCTCCTAGGTAATTACAGGGGTTATGGAGGGAAGAACTACTTCCTTGTAACTTATATTTGGCATATTGAGAAACTAGAAAATATAGCCCAGAAGTTTGCAGGCCTGATTAAAAGCCTGTTGAAAAGCAGGCTTGCGTTGTTTGAAATGGTGTGTGGCTGTGTCCCAGAACTGTGCTCGGTGTTTTCAGTGGAATCGTGTGAGGCTGGGTATCCAGATCGCATGAAAATTGAATGAAGCTGGACAACTGGCAGAGGCTGTTGTTTGTCCCCTTCTAGTTTTTCAGTAGCTAAATCCTAGCTGAAAGTTTTTCATTTGATTTAATAATTTTATTTGATATTTGCCTTCTGATTTATAACACCTGATTTTGTTTAAAATACAGGGTTAGAATGCCTGAATCAGCATGTGTAAAAGCAATAAAGTGATTGATGTACTCTACACATTGACAACCATCAATTGGGAAATGAAATGTATTCATCAGCTTGTTGGTCGGATTTTATGCCGGCTGACTTAAGGTTGGGGGTTTTTTGAACTCCTTTCAACTCTTTCGGCAGTTTGCTCTGACTTCACCTTTTTGGTATCGGTTCTGATCTCCTGTAAGCTCGCCTACCCAGGAAGTTGGACTTCCTTTCCTTCTGACCAACACATGGCAAGCATTTCCCTAAAGTCGTTACTCGTTTTGCTAACGTATTTGGCAGCTCTGACATTGCAGTTTCATATAATGCATCTGTTAGATTTTTGGCTTTTCTCATCACAGAGAATTGCTTGTGTTCTTCTGCTTGTTTCATTAATCTTTATTAAGTAAAGATGTAAGCTGTCTTTAATTGAATGTTTTCTTTTGGCAACAGAACAAGTCAAAAGGTGTTTCTCATTAATTTGTTATTCAGCAGGGATAGCCATCTATCTGGATTGAATTTGTGACAATGTTCAGTCCCTATTTGTAGAAATGCCTATGTCGAACATATTTTTCTATGTTTTGCCTACAATATCCTATACGGGCGGACTTTATAATGTCATTTGTCATGTGGCAATTGAGCTACAGGGAGTTGGTCTGTGTTGACAGCATGTCTCCATGTTGGTTTTTCCTCTCTTTTTAGTACAATGTGTTTTATATTTGGTCTTATAAAGTTTTATCGTGCTGTCAAATCATGAAGAAGTGCAGAAATGATGGCTTTTGGTTTTCTCCAGCATGTGATACAAATATTTTGGACAAAGGTCATAAGAAGAAATGCTGACCTTTCTTTTTATGACACAGAAAATTGTACTCAGAGTTTCCTGTAGCAGTTAATTATAGGGCCGTCATTAGCTCGGAAGCAG
Organism: Jacana jacana; assembly: GCA_013400555.1. Lineage (NCBI taxonomy): Eukaryota > Metazoa > Chordata > Aves > Charadriiformes > Jacanidae > Jacana > Jacana jacana. The sequence continues at coordinate 182,134 of VZTM01022854.1, forward strand.
ATTGTATTGAAGAAAAATGAGAGCATTAATTTCAGGTGTTGCACGAATTCTTTTGTCTCCCTTCCAGTTCCTGTGCTTTTAGTGAATTTTTAAGATTTGCTACTTTCTCTGTTGTTTCATGGAAGGTGTAAACTGTCCCTGGGCAAGTGTTAAATTTCATCAAATACAAATGGAATGAACAACCACCTGAGAAACAGAGAATCATTTTTGTTAGCCTATGTGAAGATCCCAAACGAATCTAAGGTAACCTGCATAAAAATAGTGGGTTTAGAGTGATTGTCCTTTAGGTGCGACCCCTTGGTGTCTGTGGCAGGTGCTTTCAGGCAGCTCCTAGTGGAAACGAATTGTTTCCATGCACATGTTAGGAATCCTGTTACCATATCATCAGTAACTCCTAAGCCAGCAAACAGGGTGTCCCAATGTGTGCTCAGTACACGTCTTGGAATAGCATGGGATCTACAGACACATGGAAATTCGTCTGGGACAAAGTTGTTTATTCGGTTTGCCTGCTTTCTTAAAATTTATGAAGAATGCCTGCCATAAGCGTAGCTAAGAACCCACTGTCATCTGGCAGAAATGAAATAAAGCTATGTTGTAGCTGGCATGGTATTGTGAATCTGGAATGACACATTAGTCTGCTTTTCTAACAGAGTTCTTTTTGGAAACAGTTTTTGCTAGCATTTTTAAATTTAGTGTGACATTTTTGAGCATCTGGCATTTGGCAACTTCACTAATAACACTCAAGTGCAGTCTAACAGCTTTTACTGTTGTTACATTTTTCCTAATCTTCAGCCTGACCTTTCTCACTTCATAATATTTATTTCTGTCTCTCTGAGCAGAATCATTTAGGGTGGATTCCAAAGCAAAGCATGTCTCTCTTATGTGATAAATATATTGACCATATTAAAGTGGATAAACTAGCAGTACTTTGTTATGACATGTTATTTTTTCCCAAGGTTTTGTCCCATATGATGCCTGCAAATATTATCATTTTTCCTGTGGTATGTTCCAAAGCCTGAGTGCCATCACATGGCACTTACTCACTAAGCACAGACACTATTAGCTTCATTGTGTCTGAGGTGGCTTCTGTCTTTCAGGCTATTTGCTCCCCTTTCATCAGGGCAGGAGTGTCCCACCAGCACCAGAGAAGTAGCTGAGATTTATTTGCACATTGAAGAGTGTCTTTATTTTACTGTGTCTCCCTGATCCAACTAGAAATATCTGGGGGAAAGAAATATTTCCAGTTGTTCCTCTGTCAGGAATTGTGACGTATTAATAATGGTGTAATTTAATTGGGTAATAGCAGCAGTCTCACTCCAAGTTTTAATTGGAATGGCTATATATTGCCAAAATTTATGGGAAATTAGTGTCAATTCATTTTACCAAATGAATTGTCGATCAGTTGCAATTAATGTGCTGTACAGAGTTACTTCTGTAATGCCCCCAGCTGGTGATGAGGCTCTTACTGCTGTTATAGTTTACCATTTATCTTGACATGATTTTTATCTTTCACTTTTGCTAGATAAAATTTTTTTTTTTAGGCATCTTGAGTCTTCTGCTGTTGCTCAGTATCAAAGATTTGGCCATCAAACAACTGGAGGCTTCTTTTAGAATGGCTGTGAGATGCATTATCCTATATTAGCTGCCTTATTTTACAGAACTTTACCATAATTGCCCATATTCCCCCACATATGGGGGGGGGAGGAGGAGTTTCAGGAACAGGGATATATCCTTTTCTATGTCACATTAAGCATTTCTCATTTTGAACATAAACTGTATGTTAAGCTGTGGATGTAAAGAGATATGGTGGAGATTGTAGTTACCTTTCAAAGTTTTCAACTGCAAGTTTATCTTTAATGACATGGAAAGTTCTGAAGAACGTGGGATGCTAAATACAGCCAGTAAGGACACTTTCTCCATTCTTGTGGAAGATAAAGATACAGGATTCCTGGTAGAAAGCTGTGACTTTCACTTTGTAAAAGCCTACCAAATTAATACAAGTACCTGTTACAACTTGCTCTTTCGTCCCTGCCTCTACACAGTTCCTTTTCCTTGCTCATGAAAAGGTGAAAGGCTATAAAGGAACTTTTGTATAGGCTAGAGATAAGGAGTGACTGCTGAGTAAGCAAATAATCCTTTGGAGGGGAGCTCAAGTATGTGTTTCTGTTGGTTTCAAATGCTTGCTCTGCAGATTAAATAACGCAATGAGAATGACAACCTTTAGGAGGCACTTGGTGTGACTGGGGATTATAATGTCCCGTAACCAGTTTGGTTGTGAGACTGACGTACATGTTGCAGTACAGCAGAACAGCTCACAGTACAGCAGTATTGAGATCTAGGTATGTGAGGATGTGGCAGGTATCAAAATAAATTGTGCCTTCCTAATGCAAGGTGTAGAACAGGGGGTTTGGGAGCCAAATGGGGATTTTGAGGTGTGTGTAGCTTTTTTTTGTTCTATCCAGATGCCTTTTTACACAAATCTAAAGTTTTCATGAGCTATGCAGTTCCTTGTCTAACTGAAATGATTTAGAAAACTCTCAGTTTATTAAATTGATTTAAAAATTATTTTATCTCTCCTGGGAAATATATTCCCCCAAAAAAAGAGATATTAACGGGATTTAAGAGAATCAATTCTGTACTGGTAGAAAGACTGTGTCAATGCTGGCTGTAGCCTCAGGAGGTAAATTCCACTAGAGGGCAGTTCAGAGCAAGAGCATACCAACTTGCTTCAACTTCAGAGACTATTGCTGTGAAGTCCATCCTCTCTGTTTTCAACAGCGATTATCATGTTAAACCTAAAGTATTTTCCATTGTATCTAAACTAGATAAGCCATTAACTACGTTACACTGAACAGGAACCCATAGTTAGGGTTAAGAGTGCGTGACAGCAAATCTACACTTCTGTGTACTGAGTTCAAGTGTGAGAGGGTATTTGGACAAATATAAAATTTAGGTGGCATTTTTATATTTTGACGTTGTTTTATAAATATGTATTCGCACACATATATGTGTATATATTATAGCTATAGTGAGATCTGTGCACTAGGCTGGAAATTATCTGAATATAATTCTGTATTTTCTTGCAAACACTTTTTCATTTGTATTTGTAGTTATTTCTAAAACCTCTGCTCTAGGTTGCTCCATTGACCTGTGTAGTTTACTAGAATAATAATGTTCAACCTTAAACTTTTGTCTAGATAATAAGATCTTTCACTTTCAGAATTGGCTGTTTCTCCCTTAAATTCTTACTGTTAGACGGCTACCTCTTCTTCCAGGCATTTTATATAGCCCCAGTTCCTGGGGCAAAGCATTTCTGATGGCAACAGATTTTGTTGCTACACTAGATTTATCAATTCAGATCAAAAGCAGAATTGTATGTATTTTTGCTTTTTAATCTGTTGTGTTCTGTGAAAACTAATTAAACACTTGTAAGAAGCTCTAATTTTAAACAGAAAATGATAATTTTATTTTGAAAGAAGGCTGTTACGCGAGAAAAGGACTTTAAAATTTGTATTTCTGAAATGCAACCAGATGCATGACTTGTTGCCTGTCACCGTTCCTGAATGTATGCGTGAGGGATGGGCATTTGTCCTTGTGAGAAGAGCGTTGCAAAGCATTTCACAGTTGTTCTGTCTACATACTAAATGCTTATTTTTCAGATGTTTATAAAAGCAGTTGTGTGAGCAGATGTGTTGAGATGTCTTTTCTTTGTTAATAATTGAGGCTAGTACATAATTTCTCACTTAATTCAATATGCTTTTCACTATTTAATTAAACTTGTTCTGAGTATTTATTTTTTTTTTTATTGAGCAAGAAGATGTTTTTGAAGTGGCCCCACATATTTCACTGGTTTTAATGCTGCAGTTCATTCCAGTGAGAGAAAGATATATGTCTAGTTAGAGCCCTTCAGAGCTTTTTCAGGTGCATCCACCGTATTTTATTTGCTAATCCTGTTATGTTTGAAAACGCCCTTATTTTCTGTAAACATAAGTGTTTTTATATATGAAAGGAAACATCACCAGTTGCTCTTTAGGGCCTCACAGTCAGCAGTTCTCAGAGACATGATTTGAAATACAAGTGAGTAAACCAGTAGGTTTTTTGTTTTACTTTCCTGTGAGTAATCAATAATATACAGAATTGACCATGAGAAAAGTATTGAATCTTTTCTTCCCACACACTTGTATGTCAACGTACTGGCTGAAGTACCTTCATATTCCCCGTGACACTGTGTAGAAGTTGAACTCCTCCTCACGTTTGCACACTGTGGATCTGCTGCCTCTAGAAAGATATCAGATAATTTGGATGATTTGTGAAATAAATAGGGGAAATGGTATGGCTAGAGGATATTGCTTTCCTTGGTATGATTTACTAAATATTAGCTGGAGTAACAAAGTGCTTTAACTCCAGTTTGAAGTGATTGTTATTCTGATGCACTGTATATTAGAAGACATTTATGAAGTTTGTACAGAACAGCATTGGTCCAAGTGGAGAAACAGAGGAAGACTATCCCAATGAGTAATGATTTTTAATTGTGTGCTGTAATCGGCAAAGCTAACGTTTAGATGTCACATCTACCAAACAGGCTGTCTGGATATAGAAAAGATTATTAAAAATCATTAAAAGAAATGAGGTAAATCATTAAAAGAAACCTAGGAGATTTGTCGCAGAATATGTTGATACCGTTTTATTTTAATACTGTCCATGCAATATAGAAACATTGCCTTAAAATTGCCAGCTAAACTAGGAATCTTGTCTGTGACTAATATATCCTGTTTGCTCCTGTAATTAGGGGATTTCTCCTAGAGATACCTGAAAAGGGAAAAGAAAGCATGAGAATAACTTTTGAATTATGCTACCTATTTGAGGAGGAGAGACTCTTAAATCTGATCCAAGGGGCTCTGATGGATTCTGTTTGTTCTAATAACAGCAATCAAGCATGTTGCTCCTTCCCTATTGACTTCTACCCTCTGTGTTAGTGGTCACTGGTTCCATAATAGAAAACCAGACCTGACTTTGACCACTTAAGGTCACTACAATGTACAGGCCCAATGGATTAACTGCCTCCAATTTAACCCCTAAATTATTAGGTTACGCTGTGATTGACAGGCAGTAATCCCTGACAGGGGAATAAGATTGGTGTCTGGATTTATTACCTCTTCAGCTGATCTGGCAAGATCTCAACTGGAAGATTCCGAGGTTAGAAGAATGCGATGAGTTAAAGCGGAGAAAAGCAAGAGAGCATCCTTCTGGCTACAGCTGTTAATTCTGTAGCTGAACAAACCTGTATTTATGTAGTTCCAGAAACATTTTTTTAATTTTGCATTTCATTGTTGCAAACTCTTGGCAAACAGGTTGCATGTTCTTGCTAAAGGGACAGCCTTGTTTTGTTTTGAAGGTAGCTCTGTTGAGATGTGGAATAATGTGAGGAAAATAAGGGAACAATTCACGTGTCCAAACCATCATGTCATGATTTTAGTATTGTTTGTATTCAACATCACAAAATTGTTACAGTTGGAAGGGACCTCTGAGGTTACCAAGTCCAACCACACACCTCAAACCCCTACATCCCGGGCACTGGAGCATGCCCTGCAGTACCACCTCTACATGTCTCTGAAATACCTCCAGGGATGGTGACTCATCCACCTCCCGGGGCAGGCTGTTCCAGTGCCTGACCGCTATGGCAGTAAGGCCATTCCTCCTAAAATCCAGTCTCAACCCCCCCTGATGCAACTTCAGACCATTTCCTCTAGTCCTGTCATTCTTCCCTTGGGAGAAGGCCAACACCCACTTCTCTACAACCTCCTTTCAGGTAGTTGTAGAGGGCAGTGAGGTCTCCACTGTCCATATATTTTTATGGCAGAGTCGAGGTATAACCTGGTCCCTAGTGAAAAGCAGTTGGAGGCCTGCAGAGATACAATAGAGCATCTGAAAACATCTGAATCCTCAGCTGACCCAGCAAATTAAATAAGGATTTCTGTCTCAAGTGAATGAAACATAGCATGGCCAGGAATCTGTCTAGAATTAAGATCAAACACATCATCAACCTGCACAGGAGAAATACAAGTTTACTCTTAAAAATGTGCAGGAATGAATAGGGTACAATCACATTTTTTGGTTGTACAATCTGGACAACTTGTGACCAAAAGCTGTTGAGAAATATGAGTTGATTCCTTTCTGTACTAAGATAATAATATATGTTTATGTTGTAATTGTCCTTGATTTAGTTACTAATTGTTCTCATTCTCATTTAGGATATGGTCAGACTGGTCCAATGGTTCAGAGAGGTGGATATGACTCCATTGCAGCTGCTGTTTCTGGTCTCATGCATATCACAGGGCATGAGGTATGGTTCTCAACTTAATGTAATAGAATCTTTGTGCAATACACTAGTTCTTGGTGCTGTGTGGAACAAGTCAGCCTATGCCCCTCCTGAGTCCAACAAGAGGTCTTAACCCTGTAAATATAAGCAAGTGATAGTGCTTTTGTGCTTTGAGTGTCTCACTCTAGACTTGCCAAGCCAATACTTGAGAGACAGAAAATCTAAGGAAAATGGTATCCTAAATCTCCAGCGAATAAATTGACAATTTATGCTATCCTGTTAATGGCCACTTGTAGTCCCCTCACGAGCTTTAATAGACATATTGTTTGCACCAGGATGATTGAACTGTACACATGTGCAGGAAGTCTCACCCATGCTTGGATTTTGATAGTCCTTAAAAAAAGAAGGAATGGTGAAGCCATACAGATAACTCTAACAAAAAGTCTTTTCAGTCATCCTGCCTGAAAATAAGCCAGGAGATGCCATTTGTGGTTCTAGAAAAGCTTTATGTGCTGCTATTCCCACTGATATCCAATATCTTTGGTAGCTGCAGTGGTGCAGGAAACATTACGGTAGTTTAGTATCTGGATTCTGGGGATATGGAGAATTTGTGTCTTCACTTCAGAAAAATGCTGGTCAAATAGGCATTTACTTCAGCTATCTTGAATCGCCTACACGATGGGGGGAATCGCGGTCTCCAAATATCACTTCCCAGCTGAGGTGGCGTTACAAGCCTGGTCTATGTATCATAAACACTAGGCAGTCTTCTGTGGTGGTGCTCCTGAGGCTCTGGAAGCAGTAGTGCAGATCTCTAGTGCATGAAATTTGCATGTTCTGGGTAAACCAGGAGTTCATCAAATTTCTCTGCTTAGTGTCACATGTTCATGTTTGAGTAGATTACTGAATAAGTGCAGGTAAGTTGTATTATTAGAGTAATATTCCTCAGTGGCCATTATGAAGATGGATTTTATTAAAAGATTGTGTTAAGATCTGCGCTGGAAATCCAGATGTTTGCATCACCTCACCAAGATTGAGGCAATGTAATCATAGGAATAATTTAATCATTGTTAGTAACAGTTCCGTCTATTCACTGGAGGCTTTTAACAGTTCGTTCAAACTTAGTCATTCTCTTGCATGATTAAAATAAACATGCTAAAACTTGCTTTTATTTTCCTTCATTTGAGGTTTGCCATATATTATTTAATCAGTTTCTCAAACCCATGTTCTGAAGTATAGAGGGACAGTTTTGTTTCAAATACTTAAGTGGTCAGTGACTCCAAAGAAGTAAACGTGCCTTCTGCTGTTAGAGTGAAAATTTACTCTGTGGCTTTAAAATCTTTAAAATCATGCTATATGTTTGAAAAGTTTGAAAGTTACTTTAAAATATCAGTGTATTAATAGTAAAATCTTCCGTGTTCTACACTTAGGCTTATGTGACTCGGTTGTGTTTAAAATTCCACAAGAAAGACTAGCTCTGAATAAAGTAGAAGACCTTGTTTCAGTCAGCATGTAGAAAAGTGGCCAAAATACAGAGAAAATAATCTTGCTCACTTTCTCATCCTGTTTACCCTGATTAAACCTTGAAGTATTTGTTGGCTAGGCAATAAGAACAAGGAGATCATACCCTACAAGCAACATGGTCGTTTGAAGCATACCTTTGCAGACGAGGGGATGGCTTGGTTTTGTTTTGGTTTTTTCTTCTTAGATGAAAATGGAAATGCAAGTCTTAAATGTGAAAAAAAAAAAAAGAAAAAAAAAATCCAAGTTAAAACAGGTGATACTGGTTTTGTATTGCATTGCAGTAGCTGTAGATAATCAGTATAATGTCATCAGTGCAACAGCGGTAAAGGAGCCTTTGGCTGGGCTTGCAGGGTGGTCTGAGAAGTTACCAACTGATGCAGTAGATGAAATGCAGTGAATTTGAGCAGCAGCAATAAAACACCTACCTGCAGCCCTGAGGTGCTGAATTTTGAGGTCTGCTAATAGACATTTACCACTCCTCACAAAGTATTTTAATAATAGGGTTCTAAAATGATGTCACGTATCTGCCATTTTTAAAATCGGTAGAACTATAGATTCCATTTTTGCTTAGAGAAATCTCCGATTTTGCATTTTAGTTTGTTCCAACAGCCTGATTTACTGATCTAGTACCTCGGAAAGCACTTTACTGTTGCAGATCACATAACTTGGCTACTGAAGCCATGCTGCCAGTCAGGACAGTCTTAATAAGCCATGAAATCAATATATTACTAAGCACAGGATTTTAAGCAAAACTTAAGCCTTTAAGTTTGTCACATATGTAACATTCATTTTCTTCAGTACTGTATATTTCAGTTAACACTATAATTTTTGACATCTGTAAAAAGTGGAAGAGATGATGGTTTCTGACTAAAATGTCTGTATTTTATCCAAGTTATCTTTTTATTACGGAGACAGAGATGGTGTAGTATGAATGTGGAGTGTGTGAAAAGGACACAGCAATATCACGTTTTATACTGTGAAAAAAAAAAAAAGCACAAAACTCTTGAAAGGGAGACAAGATCAGATGCTTCGTAGATCTGATTTTATGATCTGCAAGAAGTTTCCTGCATAAAGAATTCCTGAAGATCTTTGCTTTTTCTTTTTTTTTTTTTTTTTTTTTTTTTTTTTTTTTTTTTTTTGCTAGGAAGCAGTTGTTACTGAAATGACTCAAGGCTGATTACTTTGAAATGCTTCTGAGCAAAATTCTGCCCTTGCAATAAAACTACAACTTCTGCAGCATTGCAAAGCGAGGCACAGACATCTGCCCTTGTGCCACGCTGCTGTTGTTGAGTCTACAAAACCAAGCACATTCAGAACGCTTTCTTCAAGCTGTGTTCTCATGGGGCGTGGAAACCTGCACGGAACTCAACCTCCTGGGCATGTACCTGATCACTCCTGTATTAGAAACGTATGGCAGTTGTGGGATTTGAAATTCTAGTGTGTTTATGAAAATTTACAAGCAATAGTGGGAAATGTCTTGTGCAAATCTGTACCGCAAACCCATTTTGAATGAGGGTAGGTGCTTCAGGCCACATTCAGTTTTTCTCTACATAAATTAAAATATGCTAAAAGGAGAGTTTACACTAATGATACTTTTATCGTCCTAGATGACGTAATTTATAGGTATTTCCTGATTAAATGACACATTCAAGTTTCATATTTGATGAACAGAAATATTTTACTTAATGTACTCAGATACATCAGTGCCAGATGACAAGTTCTTTGATGAAATTTTCTATGACTCATTAAGGCAATAACTTTAATTAAATAAAGCCCAATTTGGATACCAATCCCTTTTCATCTCCTAGTGGACTATTGCACGCAGATTTCAATATTCGGGGAATCTTTATGGTGGTGTGTTATTTCTTGCTGAAGAAACACTTTTGTTTTACTGAATGTGAGACAACAAGATGTGATTGGGATCTACAGTACCAGAGGGGCCAGTCTTCAGCTTAAAACCAAACTGCAACAAGAGTACACATGGTATGTAGCTTAAAGCTGTTGAAAAATACAGCCGTTGCTGGTTCATATTAGCTGCAGCAGCTATTTCCCATCTATAACTAGGCCCTAGGATACTGTTATCAAGCATGTCATTTCAGAGCAATTTCCATTTTTAACGGATCACTTTTATATTACTGATTTAAATTTGGGAAGAGGAGTTATGTCAAAGGGCAAAAAACCCAACCAAACAGAAAACCCACTCAGGAAGGGAAGCTTCCAAAATGTATTGTGGCTGTCTCTGGGCTAGAAGGTTTGGTTAACCATTGACAGATGGTTAAGGAATTTAACAGTTAAACAGTGAACACTAGGAGTAAAAGTGTAAACTGGTGGTAAAATGGAATGATAGCAAAGCACAGCAACGGAAGAAAAGCTCTGGTCTACTGGAGTAATCTTCACTTTTTCAAACAGGCAAAGGGCACATCCTGGTGCTAGCCCTAACTAGGGTTCAACCCAGTCCTGGAGGCCTACACAGAAGCTTTTTTGGTTTTGCTTAAAGCATTATCTCCATGACAGTTTTCCTTCTACCAGAAGAACAATGTCACTTTCTCCTGACAGGAGTGGTGTCAGCTGCATTTGTTACTTTGAAAATAATTTGCTGGAATAAAAGGTACCGTATGGATGCTTAGTCTGCTCAGGGAGCTAGTATGACATTAGCTGCACAAAAATACCGCTGTGCTGTCAGAAGCTCTGTCTCAAGGAGGGTATTCCTCTGTGTGTAGAGCTTTATCCTTCATCTAAAGCAGCTTCTTATCCCTTGGTGTGTGGAGTGGAGCTGAGAACCCGAGTGACTCCCTTTCACAGTACTTACAGCTGCACACCCTCTCGCAGAAAGGCTGGTTTATGGAGCGGAAGGACATTGGAAACGGATTAAAGGGTGAAAAATGGCAGCTACTCACACATCTTGGTAGAAGGACTAAGGAAGAGCAGAAATTGTGTGGACTGCTGCGGAATTATAGGTCGTGGAGTGTTAACATGAAGTAAAACCAATGTGTTAAGCAGTCGAGCCCGACGCAATCTATCACGTCGGGGTCACCATAAATGCCGCGGCCAGGAGCAGTCGAGCCCGACGCCATCAATCAGGAAGCCATCAATCCGCCATTCCAGCCAGCACCTGAATCCGGAAGCACCAGGGAGCACCCCTCTCAGGAAGCACTCACAGTCGGGAAGCACACATAGTCGGGAAGCACCCCCCAGGCAGCACACCCATCGTTCTACAGTTACAGGTCCTCATTCGCTAAGCACTACATTGCGGATAGGGAGAGGGGTATTGTCCACGAGCTTTCCACACACTTTCCACAGGCTTAAAGTTGCCCCATGATTGGCTACAACATTTGTGTCATTTGCTGTTTCCCACACTTTGTTTCACTTTCACTATACTTCGTTTCGCTTACTTCCACTTATTTGCATATGTGCCCTCCCAGCAACCCCCTCTTAAAGGGCCTGCTCTCAACATTAGTGTTAGTAGTTTGACTTCTCAGATGTAGGAGTGTTCTATAACAGGACATGGTGAAACTATTTGTAGAAATAAAGATTAACTCTTTACTGAGGGAAAGAAAGCCTTTGCTTTGAAACATGAGGTAGTTTAGTACTTGATGAGAAAAGTGCTGGAATCAAGGCTTGAGAATACAAATCCATATGCAATGATCTATTAACACAGTCCTGATTTTTATATCTTCAAAGTGTAGTTTTCTCCATCGAGGGTGAAATTAACGACACTTTGAAATGAGTGGGAACTGTTTTCAAACTAAGAATGTTGCTGCACATCTGTTTGCAAAGCCTTGTCTTTTTTGATTTCTTCTCAGCCCAGTGTCTTGGCTATAATGAAGAAAGAGGAAAAATTAACAAACTGAGAACTTACAGCAGATGATACAGAAGAAAAGTTTTGGTTTGTTTTTAATTTGTATTTCTCAGTGATAGGTCTGATGAGCAAAGACCTTCTAATGTGCTAATTACTTTTCTCAGCAGGCCTATGTGTATAAAAATTTATACATCCCTTCCTGTTCCCCCCCGAGTTGCGTACAAGTACAGTGGGAACTGGATGGAACCGTTGTGCTGTTCTTTCTGCTGGGAAGCTGGAGTAGCTTACTTAGTGTGGAGAAGTGCCAAAGAAAAAAGTTCAAAAAACAAGTGCTCCCCTTAAGAATGTATAGTTCATACATAATCCTTAGTATCTAGGGTATAGTTTGTCACAGACTAAGCCTTACTGCAGTTTGAATAGCTGAGATTGTACCTGAGGGGTTTTTTAATTTTGTTGTATTTAATGCAGATGTTATCATTTTATTAGTCACATTTATGATATGAATAAAATAGAAGCCATTTCCACCCTATATACAGAATATTTTACTGTCCCAGAACGACAAATTTTTTTACCAATTATACTGATTTTAAATTGGTTTATGATAGTCTTAGACGCTGAAACAATCTCATTAGTTTTGCACTGCTATTTGTGGACTGGACTTCAAGGCAAGCAACAACTGCTAGAATCTGATGTCCAAGCTCAAACCTTTCAGAGCAGGAAATTGGAGAATATCTCAGAAGAAGCGCTGTTAAGCTTGTATGATAAAGGCCTGCCTTGGCTGAAATTAGAAGGGCATTTTGCCATTGATTGCGGAGAGGCCATATTTCATGCCAGTGATAAGGGATGTTATGGTGTAAAACGAAGATTCTTCCCTTGCTGCCAGAAAAAAAGGTGGGCAAACTGAAAAAGAATATTTGAACCAATGAATTCACAGTGATTCTTGGTCAGAAGATGAAGAATTTGAACATATTTGCTGGTGTATCGTGCGCATGTGTAAACGTAACAAAGTTGGTTTTGTTTTCTCACTAGAAGCTTGGGGTGCGTGTGCTGGAAAATACAAAACTGGCTGGGGGAAGCCTGGGCGAGGAGGGAGAGAAAGAGAATGAGAATAGGAAAGCAATAGGGTTCTGTCTGTTACAGGCATGTACCTGTGTCAGTGAGCTGTGGAAACCCTTTAGACCTTTGGTTTCCAGGCACAATGAAATTCAGTTTTCACTGGGTTCTCTTTTCTCTAACAGTATCTTGTTCCTTTTTTTCATTGGTGCACTTGAAGCATTATGCTATTAGGGCAAAAAGCAGCAAAACAAATCAATCACGATTTGCAGCCGTCTGCAGCATCACAAAATTAGAGAACGGTGTAGATACTGCAGGAATGTGCAAGCTGTTGTTCTTCAGTGGCTGTACTGACATTTCAGTTGACTCAAGGATGCTCTTATTTCTTGCAGGTTGGGATACAGAAACACATCAGCACTTTTTCAGATGAGCGGTGTAATTAGTGCTGTATTAAAAACTNTGATTCAAACGTGGTTCTGCCTTCTGACTGGATTGTACTGCTTTCTGGTTGGAGAGCTTTCTGAATAAAGCTGAAGCTGATCTACCAATCATCTGGATTGCGTCTGGCTTCACTGCTCCTGGCCGCGGCAAAAACTAATGCTTTGTCTCTTGTTGTTTCTGTCCTTGTTTTGTTTTGTTCTATATCAGAATGTTTTCTGTTTTTTGTCTCTAGGGTGGTGAGCCAGTCAGACCAGGAGTGGCCATGACAGACCTTGCTACAGGGTTGTATACGTATGGAGCGATTATGGCCGGTTTACTTCAGAGGTATAAGACAGGGAAAGGACTGCACATTGACTGTAACCTCTTGTCATCGCAGGTAGGAGTTGGAAAAGAATTACTGTTCGTTGTGTAGATGTTTGAACCTCAGAATGCCATTTTGGCATTAATTAATGCAAGTTAGTGCAACTAACGGCAACAAAAGTGATGACAACAATGGCGTTAGTGAGAGCCTGCTTATTCTGCCACTCTGGCAGTCAGCATTTTGTGTGACATGGTTATAGTTACTACTGCATTACAGTTGGTTTTCAGTTTTTACTACAGACCTCCTTCTTCTTTAAAACCATGGGTTAATCAAGGTTTATAATATCACTGAGATTGTAAGTAGCAGTTGGAGTAGGGAATTTGAGAGAGACCAGCATAAATGGTGGAACTACTGTTGGAAGAGGGGCCTTGGCACTGAGTAATATTACCACCAGAGTGATTGACTCTGAGTAATCGAGTATGACCCAAGTATCAAAGCAATCTAATCCAGGAAGTCTGCCTTTGGCTCTGGGAATTAAAGAGTAACGTAAGCCTGAAGATAAAGCATTTGCTCTAGGAGCATTAAAGGCAAATCTCAGGAAAATCGTTAAGACAGAGATGTTTTGATTATGAGAAGTGCACCATATACCATGAATAACGAGAACTCTGATTTGCTCTTGAACATTTCAGCACCGTTGGTGCAATCTTTTACACTTCACAAGAAGGAAATGATGTTGGTATGAACCACATGTGATTGGATGGTACTGTGTCTCAGTGATGTGGATAACTGCTGGTAGCAAGAGGGTACATGGTGTGTAGGAATTTTTGAGTACGTTTTAAAATACACACCAGTACTGTGTGCGATACTAACCAAAGCTACTATAGTGTTCTCTTATTTTTGTCTTTGTTCAGTTTTATGTTTCTTCACGTTATACCTGTCTGTACAGTTGAGAGGTGATACAGTGCCCATTGTACAACAAGTTGGCCCTGGTGTGAGCAGGAGGTTGCACCTCCAGAGGTTCCTTCCCGTCCTCCCCCCTATATCACTAGGATAATGATTGAGACTAATGATTGAGTTGCTCTTGTTTTAACACATACTGCTTTTGTTTTAATACCTGCTGAAATCAGACCTGGAAAGGAGGGGAAACCCTTGCTTAAATCAACAAAGAATTTTTCATTTGTTTCAGAAATGTGTCTAAGGACTGAATTCTTCATCATACTTATGTGTATTTGTAAATGTGGTGTTCATGTTTGACAAATGTGATAAGCAGTTATTTTTTTTAACCATTTCTAAACATCTCAAGTGTCTGTTAAACTCTTGCTAAATATTTTGTATATATACAGAAGTATTTTTTTGTTTAATGTGTCTGATAGTGTTGTATAGCATGACAGCTTCTACTTGATCTTTTCCATTTCTAATTTCATTGAAAGGATTCCCAGCATTTTCTAGCAATTTCCAGACACATTCTATTATTTTTGATTCCTTGTTCCACTGTCTTTTTGCTTTTCTTAGTGGAGCCTTCTGGATTGTTGTTTGCTATTTTACCAAGTGCTGAAAGTAACAGGAATTAGTTACGTGTTGCTGTAACTCTTTTTTATTTCACCTTTATTTAGTTGCCTTATTTGTCTTTATAATCTTTTCCTGTGGTTAGGACAACTTTGGCTATGAACAAAAGTGTTCTCACATTGCAGAATTTCCATCTGAAGTTCCACGTCATCATCCTTAGGCTACTCAGTAGCATACACAAAAAGCAATGAAAACTCAAATAGATGTTAGTGAACAAGGCACAACGTATGGTGTTTGATTTCTACGTGTTTAGCTGAACAAGTACTAAATGGTGAAGGGATAATTTAGTGCTTTTAAAAAATATTAATGCATTGCATGCTTGTTATTAAGTTATAATCATCTAAAAGGTATTAAGTAATTCCATGCATGCACACTTCAGTGCTGAGTAAATTAAACTGACATAAGGTGATATTGTGCAATAAAGTATGTGTATAAGTTGTTACTCAGAAAACACTCTTTTGTTTTAAATAACCCTATTATTTCAGTCCAAATTAACCTTACGGTGTTGGCCCGTGACTGTGTGTAGCATCAGTAAGTTTGCAGATGACGCTAAGTTGGGTGGGAATGTTGATCTACATGAGGGCAGGGAAGCTTTACAGAGGGACTTGGATAGACTGGATCGATGGGCCAACATTACCGGTGTGAGCTTCAACAAGGCCAATTGCCAGGTCCTGCATTTGAGCCACCCCAACCCCATGGATGGCTACAGGCTTGGGGCAGTGTGGCTGGAGCTGCCTGGCAGAAAAGGACCTTGGGGTGCTGGTCAAGGGGCGGCTGAACATGAGCCAGCAGTGTGCCCAGGTGGCCAAGAAGGCCAAGGGCATCCTGGCTTGTATTAGAAATGGTGTGACCAGCAGAAGCAGGGAGGTGATTGTCCCCCTGTGCTCAGCACTGGGGAGGCCACCCCTTGAGTGTTGTGTCCAGTGCTGAGGTACCAGAAATAAATCCATGTGATAGATCCCATTTTAAAACTTGTTAAAATGAAAGAAGAATGTAACCAAGAGCTGAAGCTCTCTGAGTACATTTAGCTTTCCTGGTTTGTTATCTTTCTTTTTGTGAAACTGGTTGTTACTTGTAAGTCTTTAAGGGTGAGTATACTAAGGAAAAGGAGCTCAAATCTAAAAATTTATGTAAAAAAAAATAATTGCTCTTAGAGTATTTCTGGTGGTAATGTGTTTTTCAAAAGGTAAGTTAGACAATTACAATGATAGCATCAGGTTCTTGGAAGATCCATGCCTTCAAAGGGATTATGATTTTACATACTGAGCTGAGAGATCTGAATCTAGCTCTTCCTTGTGTGATGAATGTTTAAAAAGTATGACCTTTTGAAGTCTCTCACGGGTGCTGACAAAACAAGAAACGTGAAGTTGTAGACTTTTAGTTTGTTAGGTTCTTCTTGCAGTTGGTTAATGGTAGGATCTATAGGTCAAACAGTTGTACCATGATAACGTTTCCTTCAGTGTGAGTTTCACTGGAGTGTAGTAGGTTTTAATAAAGAAAAAAGGAATCCTATATTCTGTGTGTAAAAGAAAAGCATTACTGAACTGTCTTCCTATTAATAGTGTACCAACAGCAGAGACCTGTATGAAACTTTTGCCTTTTTTCAGTATTTCATGCACTGAGCTAATATAGCAGCATGTTTGCACCGTTTGCCCATCCCTTCATCTGAACTGGGAATTGTAAATGTAGGCTATACATAACTTTTAACTGAGCAGTGTTGATGACTTGGACTATATCGGATGGAAAAAAAACAACCCCAGGAGTTAAGCACTTAAATAATTGGAAATCCCTGCAAAATGTTTGGTTTCTTCTGCAACAAAAGCCTTATCGTGTACATGTCCACCTGTGTTGGTGCTATCATTTTACTGCATGCCTTATAGAAATAGAAGAGTTTTTTTAGTTCTGATTTGGAGGGGGGGAGGGAGAGAGGGAAGGAGGGAAGATGCTTGCGATATTAATTTTCTGCAAAGGTATGCAAATGACAGAGAGCATTAAATTATTTCAACTGCCAATGAAAATGATCTGAAGCTTTTCAAAGAAATATCCCCCTGCCAGTGTGTTTAGTCTTTAACTGGTCTGTGTAGTACCAGACAGTAAGTGGAATCCTGTTCCCTAAGCTAATGTTATTTTTAGCATATCTTAGAAAGATATTTTCTTTCAAATTCTGTATATCAAACCTTTTTGCCCTATAGCTTTATAGCAGCTTAGTAGTACCAACAAGGATATATATCCTCACAACAGGGTTCAAGGATGTTATTGACAAGAGAGATACGATGACTGCTAGGATGCGGTTTTGCAGTGAGCACTAACCTTCTATATCTCTCATCTATAAACTTTTAACCCATGTCATACAATTCCTTTGAAATTTTTTACTTTTAGATGATTTACAGTTGTCAGTCCAGACCTTTCAGCGTCAGCATCTAAATATAGTGTCCTTTAGATGATGCTAGTAAATAAGAAGGAAGTGGGTTTTGGATTTGGTTCCAATTATGCAATTGTGCCTTTTCTTCTGTTGTGGCTTAAAAAAATCTCTTGGAAGTTTTAATGTATCCTTCCTGTATTTAATTGCAACCAGGCTCCAACAAATACTGTAATAAGTTGGTTTCTCTTGGATTGAAAAGCTGCAAGAAGTATTTTACATTTAACATTTCTTCACTTTTGGAGTGTGTTCCCCATCCTTCCCCTTCCCCCCCCCAGCAGATTCCACAGGCGGGATTATGTGGGTAATATTGTTTATATTTTATGATTGCCCATCAGACACTTCTCTGCTTCTAATTACTAAATTTTACTGAGTTAGTATTTGCCGTAGCAAACTCTCAATCTTCAAATTTTAAAGGGACCTTAGAAAAACCTAGCAAACTGGTAAAAAATATTTCTGTATTCTGTCTGTGCTTTAGGTTTGGCATTGAGTTTATTGGGATAAGGGGGAAGTTTAGAAACAATTAGGTTTTGTTTCTGGATTAGTTTTTCCCAAGATGATTGTGTTTAAGGCCTTGTCTATTTAAGGTGCTTTTAGGGCTTTCTGTTTGGGGCTTTCATAACGTACCTTTTCCAAATTATTGAGGATAGGTGAAACGGGTAAGAATCATGTACTGCCTGTGGGGTACAGATGGCGTCACAGGAACACTGTGGTAAGTGTGTGGGAGATATCAATCTTGAAACTCAAATACTTTATCCTGTTTCTTCTCTGGTTGGTAACAGAGAGTTGTGAGTTAATTGACTGAATACGGAAAGAAAATCTGCTTTTTTTAGCGGATATTGCTGCTGGTGATTTTGGAGGCTAGCTAGTTGTCTTCTTTTGGATATGGTTTGAATAAGCAGCTCTTTTTTACAGGCTTATAAAGCATCATCTCTGCGGAACATTGTATTCTTAATCTCATTGTAAAAACTGTATGGAGTTGCTGTCTTTTTTACTGTATACCTCTGATATGGAAAGATAATAAAATGTGACTCAATGCGAACACGTCTTTAAATATATACTGTGCATTAAACACTTGTCTGGCTCCTATTCTTGACAATTTCCATTGAGGACATTGGTATAACTGAGAACGGAGCATATCCCTTGGGGTTTGAAGTAGCCAGAATTTTACTGAATAGCCCAGAAGACAATAACTCAATTTATTACTGGCCTCTGTGGAATTTGTGTTGTGATCTCTAACAATCAGTAATGCAAAAAACTGTTGGTAGATCATACTCCAACTGGATCTTGAATTTATTTAGTGGCTTTCTTGACGCGGTAAACAAAGTTTGTACCCAGATTGCAAGGGAATTCCTTCTTGAGCCGCTATCTGACAGTCAATTCCATGTCTTTTTGCCTTTGCCACCATTGTTCTTGTGCTAATGAAACTAAGCCGGAGTGCACTGCAGCTTCGTTTTCCTGTCTTGAGCTACCTCTGTCATCAATTAGAGAAAGACCAGGAAGAAGGTAGAAAAAATAATGTCTATTCTTATATATGGAATATATAGAAAAAATGAAATAGGCTGCCTGGAGCGGGTAGCGGAGAGAGTTTGAAGACAAAGACAGACATTTCTGTTAATGAGTTTATTATTTAGATGACCTTTGAATAAGGATGTAATTCTGGAAATGGAATCAAGATGTTTGTTGCAGCTTATTATCCACCAATCGTATTTTGGGATCATGTTAAGTCATAGGAGAAGGATAAACAGGGTAGTTCAAGAGAAATGGAAATGATTTAAGCGACTAGGAGCAGTATAAGCACTTTTAGTGTACCCCAGAAGCTCACCTCTCCCTCTAAACTCATGGGATCCTTTAGAAGTCATTCTGTAAGCTGGTCAAATTTGGATAGGGCCTTTCAACGCCTTATGCACTATTTATTTATGTAAATAGCATGGTAAAGAGCTGGGATTTGATGGAAGAAGTTTCAATTTTATGTCATGGAAAAATTTTACATTAGAAAACAATTGATTTCTTTGTGCTGTGGAGCCTCTGGAAGTCTAATAAACCTTAATTAAGTATGTAACTTTTGGATATGCTGATGGAACACTACCTACATTTTAAAACTGCTTAGTTTAATCACCTCAGCTCTGATTGGAATTTCTCTGTGGGTTATAATTTATAAAAATGGTAACGTGAAGGAGGATACTGAAGAATGCTTAGAAGAGCACTCTGCACAGTGGAACAGTAGGTGTTCATTAATGCTGCAGAGGCACAGAAAGACAGTCTTGTGCACTGTAAAACATCCTATTTCAAGCATTTCATCCCATTGTGTGGGCTTGTTTCTTGTGTCAACCCTGCGGAGCATTAACACATAAGTACTTAATGCGTGGTGGCCAGAGAGCTTTCAGTGTTAGAACTAATGCAGTGTTGTTCTGCTGAGAGCATACTGCTAGGACCAGAGGACTGCCCGGACTAATAGTGGTGGAATATGTTCATGTTTCTCACCCAGCCGAGCAGACAAGGCTACGGTGCCTCCCTACGCACCAGGTGAGGACTGGCAGGATCTACCTGCCTCCCCTGCTGCAAAGAGCTGTTGAAGTCAGCGTTGTGCCTTGTTTCTGTGGAGACGCCACCTTGTTGGGAGCAGACAAACATACTTAAGGTTCTTTTTTTCTGTGCATGTGCTAACGTTGATAAGCGTGGAGACGAAGTTGAGTGCTGTAAATGGTTAGCTGTATGGATATTTCACTGTAAACAGCACTGGTTGTAATCACGAGATCACGAGTGAGAAGTGCCTTACTGCAGTTTCCTTTGGATCTTGGCAGCTTTGCATGGAAATGCGTTCTCATTACTGATTAAATAAAAGAATAGAATCCTTCATAAAGTGTAAGTGGCATCCATGTGGAGCCACAGGATAGACCCTATTACAAATAATAAGAAAAACTGCCATAGTTGCTCTGATGCCTGATTTCAGAGGTGAGAAAAATCTCTTTGTCTGGGTTGTATTTGTATGTTTTGCTCTTTTTATTCTCGTTTATCAAATTTAGCTACCGTTTTTAAACTCAATTTTTTTCTGTGTTTTACAAGTATGCTTGCAGTTCCTTGCATGAATAGCAGCCACTGTTAGGAACTGAAACAAAGAAACTGGACTCAACAGCCAAAGTGACTATGAAGTATACTTCAGTGCAGAACAAGAAAATGTCTTAAAAGAAGGACAACATTGTTTAGGATTAGTGAAGTGAGTACAATTTGTGGGACTCTACTATCACTACCCCCTTCTCAGAACTTGTAAACGGTCAGTGCTTCAACCACAGGAATCATAGAATTGTCTCGGTTGGAAGGGACCTTTAAGATCATCTATTCCAACCAGCAACCAAGCTCAATATGTAGAATTAAAAAACAGATGAGTTATAATTCATATTAAATGCACGGGTTCTTGGTGGGAAAGACTATAATTAAGGTATAATATAGAAAGTGTGTTACAATACTAAAAAAAAGCCCAGCTATATAAAATGTAGCACAAGAAAGCTTTTGCAAGTTGAATTGTGCCTGAGCTTAGCAAAGCTGTATGAAAATGTGGAGTGTAGTGCATTAAATATTTCAGTGGATGTATCTTTTTTAGCTCAGAGAAGATGAGACTTGAGGAAATGATTGTAGAAGTGTCATCTATACTTAACATTTTCTGATACGTCTGTTATCAGAGTCTGGTTTTATTTTTTATAATTTTGCCAAAGTTTCAACTGTTCTGCCTGAATTTTTCATGTCACGGAATTGCCAAAAAAGTGATTTGTTTCAAAGTTACTGTTAAAAGGATTCATCTGTTTCCAGGAACAAGTTATGGGAAAATATGTTGATGGGCTTGGAATTTTTTTTTTGTCTCCTGAGAAACTTGGTGCCTTTGCTCTTTGGAGTGGGGATCTCAGATTTTGCAGATGAATCATCTTGGCTTCAGGAAAGTGTCTTTTGAATAGGAGTTGACGGTGGCAGAAGGTGCAGTGTGAACAGTGTGTGATGTGCATAAAGGCTGGTAGGGACTCTCCAGGAGACTGAGTGAAGTGTTTGGGCTGTGTATTCCTGAGGAAGTTAAAAGTAAATATTCAGTAAGTACCTACTAATTAAATGTGTCAGACGTTTGATAGAAAACCAGTTTAGGACCATATGATTAAGATTTGAATATTCGCTCACCAAGATTTTGCACAAAATTTACAGACCAATTTTGGGTTTCTTGGTTTTTGTAACCGATCTTTAGCTTTTTTTTAATTAAGTGATGGATTCCTTAGAGCTGTTCCTGTTTTATTATGAAGCTGAAACAGGAATTTCTCGCTGACTAAAGTAGTATGTTTCTTCACACTTTCAGAAAGAGCTTATAAGTATATCATTTTCATTCTGAAAGTGTGATTAATTTAAAAATGTTGCTTTCTTCAACTGGAGCTTGTTTAAAATAAATTTGTATTTTTTTGGCTCTGTCCTGCCAGTGCTAATAAATTTGATGGTTGGGATTTTTATTTCTGATCCTCCACCTAAAATTCATCCCTGTGTGTATAGTTTTTTGGAGTTTGTTTGTTTTTGTTTTTGTTTTGTTTTTTAAGGAGACTTAGAAAAGATAGGAGTTACTTAGTGCTGAGTAACACATATTTTTGAGATTTCAAGTCCTACGTCACTTATTTGCATCAAGTCTTTGCTACTCTTAATACTAATTTAATCTTAATCAGGAGATGATCTCCACCCTTTGGGAAGCACGAAAGTGTTCGTTCTGGTCTTCTATAAGCTCTAAATAGCTCATTAAAAAATTCATTTGTAGATCAGTCCTTTTTATTGTTGTATTTCACTGAATGGAACTAGCAGTTGTCTGCTATACAAATGCCTTCTTTTTGTGAAGGTGCCTCACATTCTCTATATTTATGTAATCTAAACTTTATGGTTTTTTATACAGCAAATCTGTTTTCAGCTATCATTTTCACACACAAAAAAAGTATCTGCACAATTGTACACTTTGAAGCCTGTTTTGCTCTCTTTAGCTTTCTTCCCTTCTGACAATCCATGTCCAATATTGGGTTTTCAACTATGTCACCTTTGTTTTTCACATTGCTTTAAATCGAAAGAGGGGAGATTGAGATTAGATACCTGCCGCGGCCACCATAAATGCCGCGGCCAGGAGCAGTCGAGCCCGACGCCATCAATCAGAAAGCCATTCCAGCAAGCCCCGAATCAGCAAGCACATACAGTCGGGAAGCACACAGGAAGCACACCCATAGTCGGGAAGCACCCCTCAGGAAGTGCACATGAATCAGGAAGCACCCAGGGAGCACTCCCAGGATGCACACATTCAGGAAGCACACTTACAATCGTTCTACAGTTACAGGTCCTCATTCGCTAAGCACTANCTGATTCCTTATTTGTGGCTGGGATTATACCATTTGCTGATGCTTCAATGCAAGGAATTTTCTTTTGAGATGGGTGGATTCATGATCATTTCCATTAAAAGAAACCAGCATCACTAGAAAGAAACCACCTTTTGCCTAGAGCACTGTGTTCATAACATGACCACAGACATTTTCATTTCACTTTCATTTCCAAAGTAAGCCTTGGCCTACGTGATAGTAGTCTTGCTTTTTTATTAGCTTTTGCAGACCTCTTCAAAATCATCCCTGAAGTTTGCTGGTCTGGAAAGCACAGGTTGAAAGCAGCTACAATACTACTGGCTCTTGAAGGGGAGGGGAAAAAACTATTCTGGAGAGAGATTGTGGGACAACAGTTGTGAATTCAGAAGGCCCGACCTGCTGGCTGGCATGGATGCAGGGACACCACTGGTGAATTTGTTAAATCTTGCTCCTTTTTGAGGAATGGCTTTGCTGTGTACCTGCAGTTGAAGATGTCTGCCCGGTCTGTGGGTATATGGTGCTCCTGAGCTGGTTGTTAGCCTCTGCAGAGTACTGGGCTGCATGCTAGATGGGAGTCCCTGACATGCCCAGGCATAAGGTGATGTTTGTTGACACCTCCTGGGAAGGCTGTGGCTTCCCGCTTGGGGCCCTGTGGAAATGGGCAGCCTTGAATTGTGGCAGCTTTCTTGCAGAGCTCTTGGCAAGGCTGTGGTTCCTGCTGCCCAGTTCCTTCGTGCAGGACTTTGAAACGCAGTTGCCTGCACAAAAGCTGGTAGAACTTTTGTCCTACCATTCATTGTGGTGCGATGCCGTGTCCTGAGCCAGTTGGGTCAATGCTTCGGATGGAACATGGAACGCATGCACTACCTATTGTTCTCAGGTAAAGATTTGTTTTTTCCATGTCACCAGTGGTACCGAAAAGCTGTAAGTGGAAGACTCTTGGCTGTTGCACAACAGAGGGCACTGAAATATTCCAGGATTATTTTTTATACAAACCCATAGATTAATATTTGGGTTACTGGTTCAATAGTGTAGTGTAAAATCAGTTACCTGTGCTGCTGTAAAATCTGTATCTCAAAGTTCCTATAGGGCAGTCTGCTTTAAGAAAAAGTCAAAAAAGAATGAGGGGAGGCAAAAATTAACTTGGCTAAGAGTCAAAACCTTGTTAAGACACATGGCAGGAAAGCAGACACAAAATTGGAGGGAGAAGAAAGTAAAGAATATAATTAAAATGTTACTTTCTCCTCTTTCCAGTTACCTGGAAAGGTTAATTATTCATATGCACTTGCTGAAGTTGCATGTAGATGATTGATTCAGTGAACTCATTGTAATAGATTGTTTGATGTGCTAGCTTGAAAAAAATCTTTTGAAATTCTGTCTCTTTCCTTTGTCTGCCTCACCTTGTGGCTTTTAATATCTTGTTTCCCATCTGTCTGATTCTGTCATACGCTGAGCATAACTTTTCAGACCATAATGCAGCTCTCTTTTTCTTCTGGTTTAAGTAAGTCAGTAATACAAATACGTGATTTGCCCGTCAACACTAATATCGGAAAGGAATGTTGAAATGTGCCTTCCCTTTATTGATGTGAAGTAAAGCAATGCTTATCTGTAGATATTTGATAATACATATTTACAGTGCTGAGATCTGTCTCTGCAAGCAAAGGAATACAGAGCTGTCTGTATCGCTGTGTTGTATCTGCTTTAATGTTACCAGCCCAAAGGTTACTTTTAAGGATTAGTTCTTAATTAAAGGAGAAAAGAAAGGGGTATATAAGGTTTCAGGAAAGCAGTTTTAAATACAGATTTAAAAATACTTAACTGAGTGTGTAATACAGATGTACCCAAAGTGTATTTTGAGAGATTGTATGACAAGATATTCCTAGTGCGAGATGTGTCCCTAGCAATGAGGTCCTAACTGAGTCTTAGATTACAGGGGAATCTGGAGAAATAGACTTACTTTGTTAAAAACCTTTTTCCTCAGGGATATAGTGTTTGTAGAAATGTTTAGTTTGGGTATCTTTTTTTTATGCTTTTAGTTCAATAGTTTGCTTTAAAACCGTGAGGTATAGGTAGATGAATTTTTTGTGTTCTTTATTAAGGACATAAAATGTATACGCCGAAAGATTTTTTTGGGTAGTGCCTTTTTAGTGAAAGTAAATCTTTGGCTGAGACCAGAGAGAATGAAATAAGCCAAGAAGAGAGGAAAGGGGAAAGCACAGTATTCCTAGGACTGTCTATAAGAGTTTTGTGGGACAGTACAGATAGAATCATCTTTTAAATCTGCTGAGTTCATCAGAGATTTATAATGGAAGTGGCAAAAGGCCACAGAGCTCACAAAAGTAAGTGCCTTTATGCATGAAACTCAAAGCACCGGAATATTTGCTGTGATGTGGTCAATACAGGTTTACTTGGATGACGATGATACTACTTCTGCTACTACTACTAATTCTCTTTGGCTGGCTGATTTGACCACGAACAAAGTACCCACCTCAGAGAAGGGAGTCAAAGGGAACCAAAAGCCTTTTCCCCTCATGATTTATTGAAAAACCAATAAGTAAACCATTTCCAACAGGATACATAGGCATCTGCATTCAGGCAACTGGTTGGTACATTGACTGATGATATGTTGAACTGAGGCCTTGACGGGAGTTTTAGCAACTTTTAGTTCGAAAATTTCTCAGTCTTTACTAAGCTTCTGATGTCCTGGGAATTTGCCATTCGTTGCTACTGGAACAAGTCTTTGAGCAGGAGCTTTAGCAGCGCAGTTCCAGTGTCGAATGTGTGTTATGTTTTAATTCTTCTTTTCCTACTGTACTGTGAACAGAGTTCAGTTTGGTGTAGGGTTTCCCTCCACGAGGGTGGGAAGTTAAACGCACATATCGCCAAGGGCATTCCAGGTGTCAGGAAAAGCCCATTGTGCTGGGTGCACCTCACTGGTCAGTGAAATGTGTGTGGAGTGCAGCAGCCCTGTTCCATTACACACTAACCGTACGGCAGAGTATCTAATGATTAGTATTTCATCATCACACATCGCCGTTTGTCATTCGTTCAGCCCAGCCTAAACCGTGACAGTGAAATGTAAAATAACTGAAAAGAAAATTGGTTTTGTTCTCCCTCAGCCCGGGATACGGTTTGCTGTGGTAGAGAAGAGATCGCTATGGAGCGTGACCCCAGATTGGAAAACAACGGGCATGATGACTCCAGGGTATCTGTTATTCATAAATAACATGCTCCCCTGACTCATCAAACTCTCTCTGTAATAACTGTGTGTTTCATTCTGTGTTGCTGAGGAAAGTCGCAAACCAGAAGAAAAAATCCTTTCTGCATACCTTCCAGATCAGTTTCCTTAATTGCTGAGTTTTCCTGGGGCCTGAAAGACAGACTGGATGTTGTTCAACATTTTAGCTGAGTGAAGTGACGCTGGGATATAATAAGCTGCTGCTGAAATCCAACTGCAAAGGTTCTCCAACATTACTCAGGAATAAGGCATTGTATTTGTAGTTAGTATGTATGGACATAGTTTTTGGTAGCAGTTAAATTCTTATTTCACAGAATCGCAGGAACTCATCCAGGTGGGTTTGAATGTCTCCAGAGAAGGAGACTCCATTACCTCTCTGGGCAGCCTCTGCCAGGGCTCTGCCACCCTCACCTTGAAGGAGTTTATTTGCTGTATATCTTCCTAGGTTTTCTGCTGGACTAAATCACTGTATCCATGATTTACAGTTAAATATTTGCTTTGCTTTAACTGAGAGAGTGACCCATTCACGTTGCCTTTTCAGCCTATATGGAGAAAGGAAAAGAAAAAGAAATAACAATATTTTTCTAGAAATCCTGATGTAATTCACATATTGGAGTGTGCATGGTTGACTCTGAATTAATTACTGCATGTTTTGATGTACATTAGATAGAATAGTAGGCATAGAGTAGTGTAAACACTTGGGGCATTGTAGTAAATTTCTTCCATCTAGGGGAGAAACATGAAGAAAATAATATTTTGGGAAAAAAAAAGATGACATGACCTATTGCTTAGGCCAGCAGTTGCACTTTCTGGCACAACTAGTAAACAGCATAAAACAAATACACTGCGTCTGGTGAATGTGTGACCACCCTGAATGCTAAATGTAATGCCTTATTGCATTATGTGGCTTCAGATACACAGTCACAGGCTGTATTCTCTTGAAGAAATTGGAATAACAGAACCACTGATCCTCATGCATTACTGCGTCATAAATGGTCACTTCTTTTTCCAAAGATACATTTGTGCTTACAAAATGTACACTTGTCCTCTCAAAGTTTGGTTTCTGAATTAGTGTGCCATGTTCTCCACAAAATTAATCTTTTTCCAATTTTGTCTGTCTGACTGATAACTTGATAAATCTCTCTTTATCTTCTAATGGCAGATGATTTATCAAGGCCTACCACTTAATTAATATTGCAGAGCATGTGGGGAGCTGAAAAATTCACAAGTGTTTTCCATAGCTTAGGCATGTAAAGTGAGAAGCATAGGAGGGAACAGAAAGATCATCTTCTAACTGAGAAAAAGCCATTGTGATTTCAGCATGGGATTGAGGGTCAGGAAGTGGCGAGGTCTGTCCCACAAATCCGTCATGCTTCCCACCAGACTTTGGACAAGACACTGATTATTTATTTATTTTTCTTTGCTGCAGTTGACCATTCTCAGAAACAGAGTAATACTGACTTATCTCTTAAGGTAGTTCAATGCTAGATTTGTCTGGCGTTACTAGTGTTATAGGACAGGTATTAGTTTTTGAGTTTATTAAGGTGTAATTATACAAAAATTCCATGATATAGATGCAACCTGATTTTTTTTCATAATAAAAAGTGTGTATTATACAGACTATATAGAAGATACATTTGTGACAGAAATATTTTAACATATCTGAAGCACATATAAATCTATGGGAATCTCAGAGAAGTTTCGGCTTTCCTGAATACTTTACTTTTTCTCCACTTCCAGGTTGCATGTCTCACTCACGTAGCAGCTAATTACCTGAATTTCAAAATGGAAGCAAAACGCTGGGGTACTGCTCATGGGAGTATTGTTCCATATCAGGTAAGCAGAAAGCATTAGGGTTTTTTGCTCTTGGAATTTGGGATTTTGTGTATTATGAGATCGAGAACTGACTGACTTTTCCCGTGACCTGCTGAGGCCATGCTAATTTATGGAGTCTTCAACATACATTTAATTTTTAAAAATCTATTAATTGTTTCATAGTTTTGGCACTTCTCATCAAATAGTCACGCTTGCAACTAACTAGTCAAAGCCTGGATTTCTTAATTTCTGATCTGAGTCCTTTAAATACTGAGAGGAACACTTCCCAGTGTTTGTCTGGGAGAACTGTGCCTAAATATCACTCAGTTTATTTAGCATCTCCTTTTTTTTTCAGACAAAGTGAGGGAAACTTGATGTATTGTCCTCTTCCCAGAGATAAAAATGGTGATGATCATCATAACACGACAAGATTTGCTGCTTGGGGCCATAGAAACTCTGAAGCAAAAATCTTCCGTCATTACACAGCACATTGTCATTGGATACTGTCACAGCCAGGCCTCCTCACCTCTAAAACCAAAATCAGTTTGTTTTCTGAGAGCTACATCTCTTTGAGCTAGGAGGAGACTTTCTTTCTCTGGTACATAACACTGCAAAGTCCATTGTCTTAGAATAGAAACATAGAATGGTCAGAGTTGGAAGGGACCTTAAAGATCATCGAGTTCCAACCCCCTGCCCTGGGCAGGGACACCTCCCACCAGACCAGGGTGCTCCAAGCCCCATCCAGCCTGGCCTTCAACCCCTCCAGGAATGGGGCAGCCACAGCTTCTCTGGGCAACCTCATAGTAAAGTATTTCTTCCTAAGATCTAATCTAAATCTCCTCTCTTTCAGTTTAAACCGTCACCCCTTGTCCTATGGCTCCACTCCCTGGCAAAGAGTCCCTCCCCATCTCTCATGTAGCCCCTTCAGATACTGGAAGGCTGCTCTAAGGTCTCCTGGGAGGTTTCTCTCATTCAGGCTGAACAACCTCAACTCTCTCAGCCTGTCTTCCTAGCAGAGGTACGCCAGCCCGCTCATCGTTTTTGTTGCAGTCCACTGGACCCATTCAAAAGGTCCTTTCTATGTTGAGGACTGCAGAGCTAGACACAGGAGTCCAGGTGGGGTCTCACCAGAGCAGAGCAGAGGGGCGGAATCACCTCCTGTGACCTGCTGGCCACGCTTCTTTCGATGCAGCCCAGGATGTGGTTGGCTTTCTGGGGTGCCTTGTTTTGGATTAGCTAGAATAGATTGCAGATGATCTCAGACCCATGGGGAGCTGTTACAGCTCTTTCTGTAAGGCCAAGTTTGGTCCCTCAGTGCTCCTGTCCTGGGTGTAGGGCAGGATTGTGCTGCTCTCTAGCTGGCCCGCTGTAGCAGTATGGCTGTGTTTGCTGGAACCAGCTCTGCAGCACCCAAGGTACCCAGGCACACGTGGTGTAGGCAGTTACATGCTGCTGCTTCTGCAATGTGACCTTTTGGTGCAGCTCTTTGTGAACTTTGGTATGTTGAAAGTACAAAACTGAGCTGAAGTGTCTGAAGTTTGTATAAGCAAAACCAAAAACCTGACTAAACAAAACATTTTAACTTCACCGTACTGCGTTTGGCTGA
Organism: Jacana jacana; assembly: GCA_013400555.1. Taxonomy (NCBI): domain Eukaryota; kingdom Metazoa; phylum Chordata; class Aves; order Charadriiformes; family Jacanidae; genus Jacana; species Jacana jacana. The sequence goes on from VZTM01022854.1 coordinate 211,572, forward strand.
GTAAACGGGACTTGCATTCCCTTATCTCCTTTTGCCTTTGGTTTTCCACAGTCAAAATGAAAAGAAATGTGTTAATTGAATATCTTGTGCTTCTTTTTTCATAAACAGCTCCCTAGATATACAAAATTTGAGGCGATTGTTTTAGCTTAATCTTCTGGTTTAATCTAAATTACTCAATATGTAAATAACTATTTTTTCTAATTCCTATGTAGGCTGTGATTCCTTTGTTTCTGTCTGCTGTTTCTGTAGCAGATATTAGAAATACCACATCAGTATTACAAACAAATTTAATCTGAAATTTTGTGTTCATAAACCAGAAACGGGGGTTGAGTTGTGTGTGTGTTTATGGCTCATCTGTTACCATCCCATCAGCTAGCATGGTTATAATTCTGATTGTAACCATGAGTATATTCTGCTTTCTAGAGTTTATTTTTTTGCATTACTAACATAAGCTATACTTAGACTGCAAAGCTCTTCAGAAGTTGGGTTAGCCCTCACTGCTACTGTTGTTCTGCTTCTGTAGTTGCTTCCATACCTCATGCGTAATATAGCTTAGGACAGAGCTCTGAAACCTGACTTTCATTTGTCAGCCCAGGTATTGAATGTATTGTCTTTAGCTCACTAAACTTACTACGTTGTGTGGCAGTGATCATTTTTACAAATATCTATTTTTTTAAGATATTTTATGCAGGAGCACTAAAATTTGTTCAAATAATAAAAATCACATTTCGGAAAATTGGATTTCAATATATACCAGAATAAGTACGTGGTAGCAAACTGTTGGGTTTTTTCTTACGTCCTCAACTTTATTTTGTTTACATCTGCTGTACTTGGATTTTTCACACAGTTAGTAAATTATAACTTTGAAGTGATACAGAGCCTACAGTCCTGCTAAGAAGTGTCAGACTGTGTTGAAGCGTGGAATATTGGATAATCCTGAGAGATCCTTTTATAGATATGTAAAGGGCAAAATCTGAACAATTTAATTCATATTTTGTGTGACAGAGGTCTGATCAGAGTCATGCTAGAGTACTGATGAACACATAGTAAAAAATGTACGCAGGAAGCATCTTCAATATGTACACAGATAGTACTTTTCCTTTGCTTCCAATTGTAGTAGGTAGTGTTGTGCTGCTGTTGCACACGGCGGGTAATGTATATGGAATGGTGGTTTTAGCGTTCCAGCCCAGTATGAGGAAAAACTCCTTTCTGGTGAGAGTGTCAGAGCCCTGGCAGAGGCTGCCCACGGAGGGTGTGGAATCCCCTTCACTGGAGACCTTCAGGCTCCACCTGGATACAGCCCTGAGTGCTGTGCTCTGGGCAACCCTGCTTTAGCAGGGGAGTTGGACTGGGTGATCTCCAGAGGTCCCTTCTGACTCTGACAATTCCCTGATTCTGTGATTCTTGACTGAAAAACTGCAGCATAATTTACCCATGAATGTGTTCTCTAGATTGACCTTTCTTGCTTTTCCTTGTATTTACAAACATTAAAATTGAGCATTAATGGGCACATGGATTTTCTCTTTCCTGAAATGACCAAGGTTTTGCATCTCCTTTGAAAATCTATTTCTGGTCTGAGCAACAAGCTCTTAGTAAAAGAGAGATAAAGTTTGGTGTATGAGGACTTTCATATTCTTTTAAGAGTTTTCTCATTTATTGATCACATGCTCACTTTCTGGCATGGTGAAATATCTGAGTTTTCAGTTGTGTGTGCTCATCACCAGTACCCAAAGGATTTGAACTACTTTTGAATGTACAATCTTTCAGGGTTCCTGTAAAGCTGTCTGTGAAGGTTTGCCATAGGTCTTCAATGGAGGTGAGCTTTGCAATGAAGATGAAGAGGCAAAACAAAGATGAAGAGCTCTAGACTCTAATCAAACAAAATCAGAAAGAGATTTTTGAGTGCTGAACCCTTCATGAGAAGTTCTCTGCTTTGAGCTTATCTGCTTTTCAATCAGAGTGGTGTAGTTTGAATAGATCACACCTGTGATAGTGTATGTAATCAGATCCCAATTTGCTTACTCTCAAGTGTTAAAACACAAACCTTGAGTTCTGGGCCGCATCTTAAACATGATTTCCAGTTTCTTAAAACAAGTTTCTATAATGAGACACCTTGTTTAGCTACAGCTGCTTCATGACTATCCAGAGGAAAACAGGGGCTTAAAAGCATCCGGTTTACATAACTGCTGAAAAGTAAAGTTGTGTTACTGTATTTCATGTGGGGTGATAAGGTCTTCCCTCATTCTTGTGGTTTCAGCAATGTAGCTGCCTTGCCTGTACCATGCGTGAGATCTAGACATTCACTGTACAGTTGGCCTACTCGAAATGAATATTTGTTGTCCTGAGAAAGTCTATCCTAACCTGTGTGTTTACAGGATGTTTCCTGTGGCAGTTTAGGAAAGACACATGGACATCTGGCACCCAGACAGCTGGGCAGAGCTTTCAGAGGCAACCTTTGAGCAAATGATGTAGGGCTCTTTTCTCTCAGGCCATAATCACGAAAGTCTCTTTAGAAGCTGAGAAACCAAGTTCTTACAGATAACTTCTCCCCTCCAGTGAATATGATACTATTTCTGTTGCAGATCTGATTCTAGGACTTATGTTGTCTTCTTGAGTGTACCTCAGTGTGCTTTCATAATATGCAAAGAGTACAACTGTTCTGCATAGAAGTTGAAACCACATCAGCGAGGAAATGTACTTAGCACTGGTGAGGCCCCACCTCCAGTGCGGTGTCCAGTTTTGGCCTCTCATTGCAAAAAAGACATTGAGGGGCTAGAGTGGGTCCAGAGAAGGGCAACAGAGCTGGTGAGGGGTCTGGAGAGTAAGTCTTGTGAGGAGCATCTGAGGGAGCTGGGGGTGTTCAGCCTGGAGAAGAGGAGGCTGAGGGGGGAGACCTTCTTGCTCTCTACAGCTCCCTGAAAGGAAGATGTAGCCAGGGTAGGGTTGGTCTCTTCTCCCAAGGAACAGGCCATGGGACAAAAGGAAATGGCCTCAAGTTGCACCAGGGGAGGTTCAGATTGGAGATTAGGAAACATTTTTCCATGGAAAGGGTTATTAAGCCTTGGGATTGGCTGCCCAGCACCATCCCTAGAAGGTTTTAAAAGATGGGTTGCATAGTGCTTAGTGACATGGTGGTGGGTTTCTTTGGGGTTTTATTGTTGGGTTATTATTTTTTTGTTTTATCAGAGTTAGGTTGGACTAGATGGTCTTAAAGGTCCCTTCCAACCTAGACAATTTTAGGGTTCTCTGATTGTATGAAATTATTATTTTAATTAATTATCTTTTCTGTTGACTGACCTGTGCATTTTCATAATTCATCAGGCCCAACATTAATGTTCTTTATATTCGAGCATCATGTAGATTCCTTAAGCATCAACATCTTAATGTGCTAGGCATAAAATTCCCTTCAAATGAGGAAGCTGTCTCTGTGTCCAAGGGCTCGCATTTGAAATGTGTTATGAAAACCAAAGTGTAAGTTCATAAGGAATGGAAAGGTACGAGTTAGTAGGAAGATGCATATAGTCATAGATACAAATATCTGCATTATTTTAACCCTCTGCATCTCATACTTTTTGCTTGTGGGATTTCATCCTGTCCATGAGTCTTACAAAGAAAATCCCACTCCTGAGTGGTGCCTCATCACAGGAATGGAGAAACGCAATAAGCTGTTCTTACCCGGTTCATCCTCCGGAGAGGCATTTCGGACACAGTCACAGTGTGCACCACCCTTCCTAACTCTGCTCTGGAGAACTTCACAGATCGTTTCACGACTCTTTTTTTGTTTGTTTTTTTTGTTTCTTTCTTCCCCCCTCCTCCCCCCCACTTCTAGTGTGCAGGGCAACAGAATGATGTCAATTGTTCAGAAAGTTCAGATTGCTTATTTCACACAAGAATGGTAGTGTGTTTTTACACAAGAAGTGCAGTCACCTTCTTTTCTGTCTTTATGTGTTTTTAATGGGGAACTTCTGTGGTTCATATGTCTTGGAATCAAAACCAACAAAAACTAGAGCTTGGGTTCTTTCAGAGTTTTGTTTTATGCATGAAACTCTGCTCTGTAAGTAAGTCCAAAGTGGATGTTTCTGCTCTCTAATGGCTTAATCTAGGAGAAGATGGGATTTATGCACAGGAAAGAAGGAAAATACAGGTATTCTGGGGGGAGTTCTAGATTCAGGAAATGCAAGATGATTTTACTCTGTGAACCTTATCTACTTAATACTCACCAGAAATATTTAGACTGCCTTGGGGGTCCATTGTCCTATATTGTTGTTCAGAACAATGAAATATCACCGTTCAAAGTATTGACATGAAAATTTCACTTGATGTGACATGAAAATTAAATGTATACACAGATCAACTGAACAGAAACTTTCTGCTCTCAAGCAGCAAAGTGTGCTGTCTCACTGCATGGTTCCAGTTTCCAAAGAGCAGTTGGACCATCAAGACACGTGTCGTGACTCACACGATGAACACCCAATATCTCAGATACTTCAGTGACCTAGTGCATCTCCCTCAACCTACACGTCTGGGTCTTAAACAAGCTGCTTCCTTTCTACCTGTATCTTGTCAGGCACAGAAAAGAGAGCAACCAGAAGGCCTGTGTCACCCTGGGTTCTCTAAAATAAGGTAAAAAGAATATAACTTGTAGGACTTTAGCTTCTGTCCTCCTATTCAGACAAATTTCTATTTGTAGATTTCCTTGCTAGATCCTTCAGAAGTGTCTAGTCGCTAATCTAGTCCTATGACTAGACTGGGTAATGGCTGCACACACACTTTCCTGTCACTGTGGTTGTAAGGGACTAGGGCTGGTGCTCTGCTTGTTGAGAAGTGCTGGAGTAGGGAGGGATGCTGTTTCCTTGCTATTTTAGTCAATGACAAGGTACAGTAATCGTCTGTGGGAATCTGTGCAGAAAGCTGTTCCTTTATGAGGAATGGATTCTAGTTATTCAAACCTGACACCGCTATGTTGATACCTTTCTGTTGATCATCCTTCAGAGGGTTGTCAAGCCTCTCTCCTAGGCAGAACAGCTCTCTGGAAAGCAAACCAGCAGGTTTGCCTTAGGCAGTTTTAGATACGTGCTCAGTGTATAATGGGAGATGGAGTTGCAACTTCATTCATATATATCCTATCCTGTCACAGAGGCAGTACTTTAAAGAACCTGACCTTGTATTCACATAGAGTAGACAGCTTTTTACGTATAGACAGGAACTTTGCAGAGGAAAAAGAAATTAATTTCTAATTTTATACTTGATACTTTTTTTTTTTCCTGAAGGAAAACCTCTTGCACCTTTCTATTTTAATTAATGCCTGCAAGTGGTTTATTTTTTTTTTATTCTAGCACTTTGAATTTGCAAAACAGATATGGATAATCACATTTCCTGTTAAGGAATGATATCTGATAATTGAGACAATCTCATTTTTGGTCTCCTGGGAAACGTCACAGACTGTTTTGTGTCTGTCATAAAACATTTTAATATGTGTACTTACATATATATTTGAACTTATATATGTATTTACACTAATTTAAACTGGGTGTATCTTAAGATTATTAGTCTGTCCATTTTCCGTGGTCACAGGAGAAGAACTCTAATGTGAAAGTAGGATCAGAACAGAGCGGTACTGCTGCTCAGTATCACTTAGTGGACATACTTCTCTTTTAGGTATGCTATTCGTTGTTTCCTCCACGGTCATCCATGGCTGGGGCAAGTGATTTAGTTTGTATTAGTCACAGCAGCATAGGTAGCCTACAAACACGTTGCAGGTTTACCAGACATTACAGATTTGTATATCCGCACGAAATTTTAATTCTTTGGAAGGGCAGCATAGCAGAGCCTTGATTAGTAGATTGCTTTTCAAGTTGTAGCTGGTCAGAAAGAGATAAAAGTAGGATCAGTGGGCTTGTAGAGGAGATTGTGACTGCAGCTGGATCAGCGCTCTCCTCTAATCTGCTCATTGGATCCGGGGCAGAAAAATAAACTTTTTTTTTTTCCCCCCTGTGATTTTCAGAAGAGCAAAAGCAGTTTCATAGCCATTGTATATACAGTGCAGCCGCTCAGAAGCTGAAATATGTTTAAGCAGTCTGAAAGAGAACTCAGAAGTCCATGTGCAGCAATATCACCCAGCGACTCCTGACGTAATCATCCTACGTGTATAAATAGCTTTTTGTATTGCCATTGAGCTAGAAACTCTCATAAAACAGCACGATCCCTTGTGCAAGGTATTGTACAAGCAGGACAAATCAGCTCTTTCTGGTCAGTAATGGGGAATGAAACCCAAAGGAATTACTTTAAATGATCAAAATGAGTAAGGACTTTGGCAGCGCTCACAATCTTTTAAAGCTATATATTTTTAAGAATTTGAGGATCTGGTGATTTATGGTGAATAATATTAACTCTTGGGGCACAGGAGAGATTAAGGCATGACCACACGATAATACTATATTTTGTCTTTATGAAGACAAAAATTGAAAAAATCCACCCAAACCGGGAAAACTCTAACTGCTGTTTAATTGATGTTCAGGTGCTTGCTTTTACTATGTGAAGCTTGTATAGGTTTTGGAGGGAAAATGCTGATTGTTATGGAGGGGTATGTCCACTAGATGTCATTCATGTAATCTAGTTTTTGTTGCAGCATTTATTTCTAAGGAATGATGTAGGATGGTAGATACAACTTATCAGCTTCATTATCTCCTTTTGCATATGCAGTGCTTTTGACTTCATATATATGTGGCATATTACAAAATAATATTCCAGTTGTCTCTGTCGTGGGTTTGACATGTCATTTGGTCTAGAATATCTGTCTTTACATGTTTTCACCTACAATTACATTATTGCATGAGTAGATCTGTTGTAGAAGAGCACACAGGTGAGCAGTCTGTAGTCTGTAACTGCTCTGCAAGGAGAGACATCATAGAATTGTCTAGGTTGGAAGGGACCTTTAAGATCTTCTAGTCCAACCAGCAACCTAACTCTGATAAAATAAAAAAAAACACCAAAACCCAACCATCACTAAACCAAGTCACAAAACACTGTGTCAATCTGTCTTTTAAATCCCTCCAGGGATGGTGCCTCAACCTCTTCCCTGGACAGCCCATTCCAAGGCTTAAGAACCCTTTCCCTGTCAAAATTGATCCTGAGAACCAATCTGAACCTCCCCTGAGGTAACTCGAAGCTGTTTCCTCTTGTCCCATCGCCTGTTCCTTGTTTCTCCAGTGTTTCTCTATTGGCCTTTTCTGGACCTCCTCCAGCCCCTCAAGGTCTTTTTTTGTGGTGAGGGGCCAAAACTGGACACAGCACTGGAGGTGGGGCCTTAACAGTGCCCAGTACAGGGGGGATGATCACCTCCCAAGTCCTGCTCACCACACTGTTCCTGGCACATGCTAGGATGCTGTTGGCCTTCTTGACCACCTGGACACACTGCTGGTTCATGTTCAACCCACAGTTGACCAACACCCCACCTCAGTAGAGAGGTAAGGATATTATGCGCCAAAGGAGACCAGAAGTGTCCTGTAACTAATATAATTCTATTTAAAATATATTCTTTATAAATTTGTTACACCTCAAAGGGCAGGTTTTTAGAAAACTGGGTATCTAATTAGGAAAGGTGGCTCAAATTTCTTAAACTTACACAAATGGATTTAAGCGCTCACAGATCTTAGCTGTAGAACTGTGCTTACAGTGCTTGATTTGTGCGAATTTATTGATATCTAAGGCATTTAAAGTAGAATCACTTCAATCCAATGAAATACTCTGTGTGTGGAAAAACCCAAGGTGCATCTGACCACTTGACTGGGTGGTTTGGTAGGATCCGTACAGATCCTGTATGTCTTTATTAGGAAGGAGTGCTTACACCCCCCGCCTTCTTCCCACATCTTTGTAGTATGATGTATGTTACTAATTGCCAGAGAGCTTCTGGGAAGCCATATCTGTTCTCTCATTGAAGAACAACTGCTGCAGGATTGGCCTGTGCTCCTTCCCACTTTCAACTTGGAGTAGCTACAGCAAAACTGGAAGCCGGAGATCACAGCTTTCTCCAACCTCCCTCTCCCCTTCCATATGGAATAAAGAATTTCTCTGCCCTGTGTAGTCAGCCAGAGGGCAGGATGGGGAAGTGATAATCCTCTTGGAATGAGGACTTGCATGAAAAATGATAAATGCTACATTGCATGGGGATTAACACTTGCTTATGAACTTGCTTTTAATGGAGTGATGCTTCTCTTTCAGCAATGTGAACGTTCCCTCTTCTTGTAGACCTGATTAGGAACCTTTACCACTGTTCAGCCAAAAGGGAATCATCTGCCATCAGAAACTAACTAATTTTTTTTTTGGTTGGAGAGCTTATGATATCCTGTGAGGATGTTCGCAGAGTGGGTCAGTCTGTGAAGCACTGAGGTGTTTGAAGCTAATTTGGCATCCTAAGTACTTGGTGTCAAGCACTGCATCGTGTAGATTTAGTGTTGACCCTGATCGCTACGTTGCAGGATGACCCCTTCTTTTCAAAGTGCGGTGACATGTCATGCACATCTGGTCATTAAGTTAATTTGCAAGCACTGAAGTATACTAATAAATTTGATGTGGACTATATTAGTGCCTCTAAAATCTTGCATTACTGCTACAATAAGCTTTAGCTCCACTGGAATAACGGCCATGGTCTTCCAGTACACAGCTTCTGGGAATTTAATTGGAAGTGTGGTGCATTTTTGAGAGAGCTTCTGTTCTATTTTCCAAAGTGGTACATGCACTTAAAAAGTCTCAGTCCCATTGCCTTACTAAAGCATTTGAGTATTAAATGTTAAATTGACTTATGAAGATAAATTTTAAATTACTGTGCATTTTAATGCTGTTTCTCATGCCCTTTGCTACATTCTGATATAATGTTGCTTGATGACAAAACAGGTATTTTTACCAACACTCTCAATAATAAAACTTCATGTTAAAAAGACTGACGAATTGTGATCTAAGGCTTTGTCTATTATTAATCCTCTATTATTACCAAAATTGTTTTGATTTACTTATTTAAGACAAGCAGGACTTCTGCTAATAGGCTTGACTTCAGTTGTATTGAGAGTGATAACAGTGAAGGTGAGAGAGGAGTATTTTTTTAAAGGAGTTCTCTGTTTTGACAGAACCATACTTCTTGACCATCCTTTAAAACAGTATTCGCTGGCTGGAGACTGCTCTTATAATACAAACTAAGCTAGAGAAATCGATCATGTATTTGTGTCTAAGGGGATCTCAACCATTTCTATCTAGTCTACACCCTCACATTACTTCACTTATACCCAAGATACTCTTGACAGATGCTTCTCCCAATTTCTCTTCACCAGAAATTTTGAAATACTTGCTTAAGTAATTAGCTCTCTGCGCCCACTGAGAAGAGGAAAAGAAGTAATGCGATTGTCAGCAAGAAAGACAGAGCCTGGAGGAGGCTTTTGGCTGTATAGTGGCAAATAGCACTGCATCGTGGCAGTGCATCACCATATTGTCTATAGCAAGTTTTTACATTTAGAAACTGTATGTAGAGCTCATCTGCAATGTTCTCTTCCCTGGTTTGTCTCAGGCCAACTCATTCTTGTTTTCCCCAAGGTTATATATTTTTAAATCTCCTGTGTTTTGGGGTTTTTCTCTCTGCAATGATTCCCACTTTGTTCACCTCTTCAAGTGGTGTGTCCAAATCTGGCGAGTGCCCAAGATGAGTTCTTCAGGCTTCTGAGTAACATGATGACCTTTTACATGCTCCTAAGATACCTAAGAATAGTTTGCTTTCTATTTTAACATTGCTGTATCTCCTTCTCAGATGTCCAGCTGCCAGGGTGGGAGAACAGCACATTAGCGCCGTAGCTCTATGCCTAAACGTTGCTAATTAGTTACCAGAAAGAACTTGTGTTTGATGTACTATTAGAAGGTTCTTGGGATTTCTTTGGCTGTGTTCCATGGCTTTAGCTAGTTTTCACCATGGGTCATTTATAGAGAATGACTTCCCATCCAGTGAAACCTGCAGAGATGAGGTCACTCAGTGCTGGAGTATGTCCACCTGTGGGTTTAATGAGCTTTTTGCACATTAGTGTTACATCACTGGTCATCTTCCTTTTCCTGGGTGTTTCTAGGTAGATGAAGTCTGAGATTCCAACTTGTATTTCATATTTTGTAGTTTGTATTTTCTATGTTTATGTTTTAGAAAGCTGCCAGGGTAAAGAGTAAAAGCTAAAGTATCTTGGTAGGAAGGCTATTCTTTGCTAGATAAAAGTAAAAAACAGTCACAGGGTTAACCTTTAATTTGCTGTCCAACTGATATGCAGTCAGTTAATGTTAGTTGTGATTGTTTGTTGGAACAACCCATTGTCATGTGGAATGTCCATAACAATAAACAAATAGGAACTTGGTGTGTTTTCAAGTAGAGAACTATTAGCTGAGTCTATGTAGCATACTTAAAACCTAACGTGAAGGCAAGGAATATAAAATATTATAAATACCAATGTTAGTCTGTATGATAACGTCTCTTCTAAGCAGAGACAATTTTTTGACCTTGTCAAATTTATCCTTGGCATATGTAGTTATGATAGTGGCTAGAGACTTTTGACCATGAATAATAGTTGTAACAATGCAACAAAGCCTTTTGTGGTACCCACAAGTTATTAGCTTAGCTCATTGGGGCAGAGACTGCATTTTAATTTAGTTTGAGGCTTAGAACAATGGACCCTGAGTCCTATTTTAGTGCTTCCACAAAACTGCGAATAATTTCTTCCTCTTTTCTATACGAGTTTTTACCGTATTTTATTTTATTTGAAGGTTTTAAACATAGAAGTGAATGTTTAGAAGTAATTCTAGGATTTCAGTTAATTTTCCTGATGTTAACCACTTTTACATACACCAGTTTTGTAAAGTTGGAGGATAAATGAGAAGTAAAAATGACCCTCTCATAACTGCTGGAATCATGAAAGAATCTCAGGTGTGTTTAATACACGGAGTGTTTACTGACATATTAAATCCACAAATGAGGAGGGGGGCCTTGGGCAGGAACAGTTCCATGTATTAAGAATCTGATCAGGTAGCTCCTTTAAGAGAATGTTATTAGTGATACCTCTTAGCACTCATACATAATTATGCTATCTTTTCACTGTTACCTTTTCAAACCCCTCGGAGATCCTTAAGTAATTTTATTTCCTGCCATTTAACAGTTTTGAGTAATAATGAGGAGGAGAGGAGAAAACAGTTAGTTTCTTAAGTACTGGGTTCTGACAGCAAGGGAGAATATTGGTGGGTTTTATAGTGGTTTCCTGTGCATCTCGTGTGAGCTTCTTCCAGCATTCATCATAGAAGCCTTTGTCAGATTGAAAAAAGATAATAGAAATGATTTGTGGTCAAGAGATTGGACTGAAACTCAAACATGTACCTCTACATTTGCTTGCAAAATAGGGATATTATTTCTGGTTTGGGTGCTTGTTGCCACCTCATTTAATGTGAGGCTGCTTTTTGGGTGAGAAACTGGTTTTGATACAAGACAGAGCAGTTTCTTGAAACTGTCAGATCCAGGTTGCAGCAAATAAGGGAGTGGTGGGTACTTCCAGAATTTCTGCTGCTGTTTCTTATTACATTTCTATCCATGCTTTGAGATTGACTTCTGCTGTTGTGATCTGAGCTGGCCAGTTTTGTGTCCTCCTCCTCCGTCTGTGAAAGAGTTGACCTCTTCCTCCTTCTTCTCTCCTGTTTGGTCTCTGGTTGAGGAGTAAACTGTTCAAGTGAGGTTATTCCTGTCTTCCAGGCTGTGACTGTGTGCCAGTTGAACGGTGAAATGTCAAAGTTACATGAGCTTGTTTCAATGCTGCAAGCAGGGAACAATCATGGAAAAAGAGTCTTGGAAGGGGCTATCCTTTCTCCATGTGAGATCATTTTTAATGACGTTGCTCTCTACAGATACTTGCCTGACTTGTTCTGGGGCTCCACAACCTCCGCCTCACAGTTTATTTTAGTGCTTCCCTATTCATTATCTCTGTGGCACAGAGGGCAAGGAGTGTGTAAATCACAGCTAGGGAAAGTCAGTTCAGACATTAAGAAAAGCTTTCTTCAAGAAGGAGAAGCCAGATTCTTACCTCTTCAATAGTCTTTTGTGACCTTATGGACTGGTTTGTCTTAGTCTTCTCTAGGCTAAACTTTCCCAGTTTGCTTAGTCTTTCCCCTGAGAACATTCTTTCCAGAATGTACTGCTATTCTCTGTGTTTTCTTTTTGGAAGACATTTTTGTGGCATCCAGAACCAAATACATTACATTACTCCAGACCTGGTTTGATCTTGAAGTACAACAGATTATTTCATGAATCTTCTGAATTCTGCTGATGCTCTGAAATGCCACTTAAATGTTACCCTGCTGTTGCAAAGGAGCTATGTGAATCATCTTTACTTTGTGAAGCGTAAATTCTTGATCCTTTTCTCTTGTACGTGGATTATGCACGTGAATGAATTACTCATGCCTAATTCTAGAACCTGCCTGTTGTTTTTCCATTTTGAATTTCACCCTCTTGCTTTTGGACTTCATCTCCCTGTTAGTTGCAAACATTTTTGGTTCCGTCCAATCTGTCCATTACTTGCAGTTCCTTCTAGTTCTGTTGCACCTTCAAGTATGTGGTTTTTAATTAGAATATTGCAATGATCCATGAACAGTTGATAGTATTCTTTCATGTTGACAAATCATTCATATCTCCTTTAGGTGATATCCCACCAGTTGGTAACCCTGTTTAGATGGCCTTATTTAACTTGTAATGCCCTTCACCGCAGTCTGCTGAGCAGAGACATCTAAGTTGATTCTTCTGTGCTTTCACAGAATCAGGGAATTGTCAGAGTTGGAAGGGACCTACAGGTCCAGTCCAACTCCCCTGCTAGAGCAGGGTTGCCCAGAACATGTCACTCAGGGCTGTATCCAGGAGGGGCTGGAAGGTCTCCAGAGAAGGGGACTCCACACCCTCCCTGGGCAGCCTCTGCCAGGGCTCTGACACCCTCACCGGAAAGGAGTTTTTCCTCATACTGGAATGGAACTTCCCGTGTTCCAGCTCATGCCCATTGCCTCTCGTCCTGTCACTGGGAACAATTGAGAAGAGTCCCGGCTCCATCCTCCTCCAACCCACCCCTCAGGTAGTTAGAAGCATTCATAAGGTCTCCCCTTAGCCTTCTCTTCTCCAGGCTAAAGAGCCCCAGCTCTCTCAGCCTTTCCTCATCAGGGAGATGCTCCAATCCCTCCATCATCTCTGTTGCCATACGTTGGACTCTCTCCAGTAGTTCCCAGTCTCTCTTGAACTGGGAAGCCTAGAACTGGATGCAGTATTCCAGTTGTGGCCTCACCAGAGCAGAGGAGAGAGGAAGAATGACCTCCCTTGACCTACTGGCCACACTCTTCCCTACGCAGCCCAGGATTCCACTGGCCCTCTTGGCCACAAGGGCACGTTGTTGGCTCATGGAGAGTTTACTGGCTACCAGGACCCCCAGATCCTTCTCCTCAGAAGTGCTTTCCAGCAGGTTCACCCTGAACCTATATCAGTGCCTGGCGCCTTTACTTGCAAGTAAAGGGCTGCTACCCATTCTCTAATTGTCTTGAGTAGATGATTGTGTTTCTTTCTTGGGGGGGTAAGTGCTGATATATGATCTGCTTGATTTTATTTTATTGTTTAAACTGGTCGCTGTGTTTGCATACATATCTCACTTCTGTCCTCAAGCTGCTAGTGTGCAGCTTCCTCAGGCTCGTTGGCAAGGGTTGTAAAAGAATTCTTACCAGGTCACGACACTTTAAAACACTGGACTTTCAGGGCTACACTCTCACCACAGCTTTTTTTATATCTAGTCCATATTTCACCTGTATGTCGCCACAGTGATGCGCTGCTGTTGTGCTTCTAGTAATGAATTCATCGAGTATACATTTGTTTAGTGCATATTAGAGTCAGTAGGTAGTTTTTTAGTGCAAAAAATAAACAATGATAATAGTAACATAGTGCTTACTGTAAACACTATACAGATGGGCTGTGCATGGAGGTTTTGAATGCTATGGGAATCAATAGGGTGAGGAGTTAGTTTCAGGTGGCATTGATTATGAAGCTGAGCATCTTCAGAAGACTTAAGAGCTCAAATCCAATTTAATCCTTTCAAAGTAGAACTGTGTCATCAAAAAGACCTGTTGATTGACTTCTGAGCTAGGGTTTATGTTGATTAACTTCTGTGCCAGGTGTTCATTGTGAAATAGAACTTTGTGGTTTTGAGGTTCCAATATTTAAATATTGATAAATGTACGGATTATTTCCTTGCCTGTGCCAGGTCCTGAAAGTCATGAGACTCATTAAAAAATAGATTTTTTTAATGTCCATTTACATACTTCTGACTTCCCTGCCACAACCACCATCCCCCCCCTTTCTTTCCCCTGCATTATCAGTTCCAAAACTTGCTTTGGTGGAAAAAGAACACAGCTGACTCCTTCACATAATCACCCAAGCTGACTTGGCAGCATGCTAGGCTTTGTGTTTTTCTGCCCGCTGTTTTAATAAAAACCTACTCCGTTATTTGGGGTTTTTTGCATCTTTGATTCTGGCTCCTTGAGGGAAACAAGACCCTGTTCTTGATTTAGTGAGACTCTACTGTCTGGATGTAAATGGTATTTTTTGGTAATGTGTATCAGACTCATCACTAATGTATCAACTCATCAGGACTTGGACGGGAAGGCGGCTTCTCCCTGAAGCTCCAAAAATTCTGAAGGAGAAAAATACTAATAGTTTTTGTTTTAGAGCTTTTAATGGCTTTTAAACCAGCCTTATGATTTTTGGGAGATTAGAGTGATTTTGAGTATGGGGCTTGGCATAATGTTCTCATTCGCTGTACCATCTGTAACTCCAGCAAGAGATGTTCCTCTTGACATCCCTACCCCAAAACCATCTCTGATGAACCCAGCTTCCGAGTTCTACACTTGTGCCTTCTAGTGGATGAGCAGGCTTTCACCGTGTCTGAAAGGCCGTTGGGGACAAACCCCATATCTGCTCTATTTAAAATGCTGTTCAGACCTACTGCAGTTGTTGTTCTGGTGCTGCACTCCAAGAATGTCTTAAAGCATATATGTAAAAGAGTTGTAATAAGAATGAGAAATACCGCAGACTGAATGTCTCCGGGACCATTATGAAAGTGGCTGTAGTGGAACTGGCAACGCTTGGTGATTGAGTAATGGTATGATGGCAGTTTCAGTTCAGGCAGGGAAGATGCTGTGTTTGCCACATGTGAATTAATATAGTGATGCTTTTTACTGCTGAGGGATTACCACAATTTTTATTTTTTTAAAAGGAATATTTGAAGTAGAAAAGACTAGGAGAATAGATGAACCCATATTGCAGACAGCTGCTTTTTTGAGCTGATGAGCTAAAAATCTTCTATAGCTGGGAAGCATCAAATCTGAAATTAGAACACTGCCAATGCATGTGATAAAACTATTAAAATACCAGGTAAGAGCTATGCCCTTCAGACAAATAACCGGAAAAAGAATAGGAGGCAAGTATATCTGCTTGCTACTTGGACTAGGCTTTCCTGCTCAACAGCAGTTTCTATTTTTATCAGTGCAATTCTGTGTACATACATTATGAATATGAACCACCAATAGAAAATTAAAATGGAAAAATATATGAAGGAAGGGATGCTGGAAGTGATAATTTGAGTGCTAGAAGTCAAGAATTTGTTTTTCATCATCCTACTGAAAACTAGGAATAAACTCAAAAAGGCTAACTATACATCTCTTCTTTAATTCTCCAACATCTACGAGGACCATTTGTGATATTCACTTAGAGGCCATTTCTTGCTGCAAATGCCAGTTAAGCAATAAAGACTGGTGGATCGATTATGTATGTATATTGGCAATAAAATATAAATTATAAGAAATCAAATTCTTTATCATTGTTCATGCAACTGTGTAACTGCGATTTCATCAGTTGTCATCATCCTCCATTGAGGATGTCACATTACATCACATCTAAGAAGTAAAGGAAACGTGCTCAAAACAATACTGCCCTTGTGGATTAATTCATCCATAAGAGTAAGAATACCAAATTCCCCAAACGAGAAGGACTATATGGATGGCAGCACCATATTCAGTTCTCTTGGAAATACGAAGCCTGTGGAGAAGCCACCATAAAAACTGGCCTGGCTAGGCCATGGCTCACGCACGTTGTGGCTGCAGGGATCAGAAAAGGAAATTGGAATATTCTGGGGCTCTAATCCATTGTTTGACATCCAGTGCCTGCTCCTGTGTAATTTACTTGCCTCTTTTGGTCACCTGACTGAAGACATTAAGTGGGCCACAGGGTAAGCCAGGAAATTCAGCTGTCTGCTTTCCAAGCCCAGAGCTGGGCTGTTTCCCCTCCCTCTCCCCACAGCTGCTCAGCACATGCACAGTGGCGGCTTGGGCCAGGTAGGGCAGATACGGCAAGATGCATATGGAGCACATGCAAATCTGCACTCAATTCAATTTCGGGAGTGCAGCGACAGGGTGAAGTTAATGTAAAGCAAGATTTCTTTTATGTTTAAAGTTTCTAAAACTAATAAAAAAAAGAGACAACAAATTCACTTTATAGCCTTTCCTTTTCTCTACTACTACTAACTGAGCAGGGTGGGGATTTTGCCAAAATATTACACATTGCTCAAGAAGATTACAAAGATACCAAGAAATCCCAGACATGCACTGGAGAGCTATTAAATTTAACATTTCTAAAAGATATTTTCAACAACTAAATACTTGTTAGGGCATTGTTTTCCCCAACTTTCAAAAGTTGCCACAACTCAGTCACAGATAAGAACTTCCAGCTTTTTAATTGATATGTAAGTTGAGTTTCAAACCAAATCCACTCCATTTCCTGTGGTAAAGGAAACAGAGACTCCTCAGTTTGGTTTGTCCCTAATTTGAAAATCATGTTCTCAGGAAATCCCGCGTAATTATTTTACGTAAACAGGAAAAGTAATTATTTGCTTGGGGCTCTGTTAGTGTGGATGTGGGGGTGTGCACAAGCAGTCTGGAGTCTGGAGCTCAATGTGCTAATGAAAATATTTTAGAATAAAGGAAAACGTGTTCCAAATAAGGTGATTTTCTGCCTGGTCATGGACAGGCTAGTACAAGGGGATTTAAAATGCTTGATTTTTTTTCCTTTATGTTTTCTTACTGTTTCTACAAATTTCATTAATGGGAGCAAGAAATATGAAAAGATGACAAATTTGTAGTGAGAGTCTCTTTGTAGTCCCCCTTCAGGTGCTCGTGCCTTGACTGCAAGGTTGTTCTTCATCAGCTGGAAATTAATGAATTGTAAAAGTTCTGCAGGTTTTCAACCCTCTGATCCTTCTCTTCTCTCACCTCCTCAAGGCCCTAAATCTACTTTTGCCATTTGTAGTAGTTCAGTTAAAGGTTGAACTTCCCCTCCTGCTCCTTGTGAGCTTTTCTGAGTTCGCTTACCGTTTGAGCAAGATATATTGGACTTCATTTTCTCTAGAGTTAGTATGAACTCTACACTTCTTCGCACTGCTGATTTTTTTTTTCAGTTGGAGAATGGTGTTACACATTTTGAGTATAAATTTTAGAGTAAGTATGCTGGGATTTTTTTTGTGTGGGTGGAAACAATCTGTAGAGTTATTGCGGGAGCTGAACCCTGTTTAGTTATAAAACTTTTCAAATAAAAGCCCAGAGATTTTTGAGAAATTCTTTGTGAATAATTTTTTTAAACCAGGATGTGATTCAGACTATTATTTAACAGGAGGAACTGACAACCTCACCAAATGCAGAGAAGAACTAAGTATGGGAGCAGGTGCATGCTTACTGGATTTGGACTTGTTTGTGGCATTTTCTTAAAAGTTTAAAGTTCAGTGTATCAGTCTAACAAACTGTGGTCATGAACAGTCATAGCTTGAGGGGAAAATTGGAAATAATGATAGTCTTAGCAGAAATTTTAACACTAAAGTTGCTCGGAGAAAGGTTTAGAGTGGAAAATGAGGATAGTTTCCTCTTTTGTTGTCTCAAGGGAAAGCTGTGAGTTAATATAGTAATGATGAAATGATAGGTATTTCTTTGTAGATTTTTAATCCAGTGGAACAGTTTTATTCAGTGATCATTCTAAAAGGTATTTTAAGAATGTTAACCCCAAATGGTAATTATGAAGTGGCTGTCTGTTGCAATGAGAAATACTTTGTGTGTTACATAGCGACAGCAGGAGGACTTGCAGTGGGACGGGTATTCTCAGGAGCACGGAACTGGGTTTGAAATGTATGGTTGGTGAAGTCATACTGGTGCGAGATTAATAACATATTTACCTCTGCTAGGTAATCTGGGAGAGGTAAGCAGGTTAAGCTACTGCAGAACAGTTCCCCCCACTCCATTTTCCCCCTGCAGTATTCATTTTATAAGTACATATTCCCAAAAACTCCTGTTGCACCTTCCTGTTTCTACCATGTGGGTCAGGAATTCTGATCATGAATTCTTCTACAACAGTTTGAAGGAAGTAGCAGTCATTCCTTTTTGACATTTTGAAACCATTTTTTTCCCATTTCAAACCATTTTTACAATGCTCCATGCTCTTATTTTTGTAGCAACTTCTGTTATATTTGAAGCCCGTATTTTAGTGAGTACTGTTAGTCAGAGCTGGATGCATGGATTACACACATGAATTTTATTCCGAACCCTTGGATATAATTCCAAAGTAGAACCAGTAACCTTCTGGGTATATTTTGTGTGTTTTTAAGCCTTGTGGGCATATTTGGACTATATTCAGTTTGTCATTATATAAGGAAATGTCTTATGACATTGCAGGTAGAAAAGGAAAAATCGTAGGTCCAAATGATTTGTTATGAAGAGTTTAAAAGCCTTTACAGTTCTTTTTAATCAAAAACATCAGGTGAGGGAAGAAATTTGTAGACTAGCATTGCTATGGATGTTTGTAGTTTACAGGTGTGAGTCTAGGATAGTTTTTATTTAAGGATGTCTTTCTGAAAATAAGGGGGCAAAGTCCCTCAACCTCGTGTGAGTTCATGTCTTTTTATTTATTTGTTGTGGGCCTTTTTAACAACTTATCTGTACTGTTATTTGTAATCAACAGCTCTTCTCTACCAGCAGAACCTGTTCTTGGCAAGTTCTTGAATACCAATTTTTTCACAAACCATGTTTGGTTCTCACCTTTTGGCCACTGATAATTGTGTCTTTTTTGTGCAAATGATTCCAGGCCTGGAACAGCAGCTGTTTTCTGCCTCAGCCTTACATCAGGCAGGCAGGCTGTGAATTGTGATGTTACAAATTGTTTAGAGTTGCTGTGTTTTTAGTAGAGTGTTTATAAAGTCTTCATAGATCTGAGGAACATACTTTACAAGTATTTCATTCTGTTTAGAAATGGAGTTGTTTTGGTTTTTTGTTATTCTTTCCCTTTTATTTCTTATCCTATTTTTTCAGGAACCATTAAAAAACTTTTAGTAGCTATTGCCAAATATGTGTTTTCTTCCAAACCACGGGAAGCTGATAGTTGGTGAGTATACACCCCCCCTTCTCAAATTTTGGTGTAAATCTTCCTGTAGACATTGCAGGGGGCTGCAGTAAGCCCAGGACCCTAATTCTTGCAAGCCCTGCAGAGCTTCCTAGCTTGGAAAACTGTTCTGGAGGGGAGCATCTCTTTGTATTCATTCCATCCATCATTGTGCTCTTCTAATTTATGACTCTGCCCAATAAATTCAGTGTCAGCCACTTGGAGTAGCGAGTCTCCTCTGTCTTGTCCAAGTTTTACACTTCATACTTCAGCAATGATTTTCTAAAAATGAATGGAAGAAAAACCAAACCCTCACATTATGTTACATTTAAAATCCTTTATTGTATCTACTTTGATTGAACTCTTGCCTAAAACTGGGTGGCAAAATGAACTTGAAAGAAAAAAAAATTAAATAAAATTAATCTCTGCAGTGATAAAAGCATTATGATAGCACCTTTTAGCTGGAAAACTCTGTTTTTTTACTGCAGCAAAATTGGCAGAAACAACTGCAGGCAATTACAGGCTTCAATTCATCAAGGTACTTAAGCATATGTCTAACTTTAATTGAGTGAGTAGTCATTTCACTTCAGGGGATTATTCATGTTCTGAAAATCAGACATATGCTTAAGAAACTTGGTGAACCAAGGCAATAGTGACTGTTTTATATAACGATGGAGACAGAATAAGAAAGTGTAACCTGCACTGTAGATGTTCTTTGATTGCTCTGGTTTTCAAGTAATAGGTTTTAGTAGGTGTATTTGCTGATCCTTAACAAAAAGACTTAGTAACTGTATGGTTTTGTGTAATCTTCTATGGACAGTACTTATTCTATACTTAGAGGGCAAACGATCTCTTAAAAAAAGTGGTTTGAACCCGTGGCGGGCTGTTAGGACTGTTCTCGTGTAGGTTAAATGTATTCAATAAATCAGTGTTTTATTTTACAGGACAGCAGCCCAGGGGCAGGGGTACTATACATTTCCTGACAACTGTTGTTTGTTAAATTTGCTAATTTGATTTACAGTTGTGGTACATACCATGACCAGTTTGCATCAAGACACATACAGATTTTTCATCTGAAGAGCTCTCTAGTTATGGATGCTCGTCAGAGGTTTTGTGTTTTAAGGATGCATTAGATAATTCTGCCTCAGACTCTCCTTCAAATGTTCTGTTACAAAGGCTTAACGATCAGTGTGACACACGTGTTTTGGAGGTGTGATCTGATAGTGCTCTGAAGGGGAAGTGTTGACCAAACAGAAAGGCAGGAACATGCAGTGAAGAGTAGCTGAGAATTGCCAGCTCAGATTACTTGTGATTTAAAAGTGGGACATCATTTTAGGCAAGGATATGCAGTAGGGACACTTATGTCACTTGAAAACCCAGGCTTTCATNGCATTGCAGGCTGGTGCTAGGAAACATTTTTTGTTATGGGATTCTAACATCTGGACTTACAAGTCAGTTCCTTTTCCTCTTCCCTTCAGACTGAAATGCTTTTTCAGGCACTTGACCAAGTAAATGATTTCTTTTATCGTTTTGGTTAAGTTTTAAAATGGGAAATTGTATTGCTGTGATTTGTTGGGTTTCTATGGCATCCTGCAAAAATCTGGGTGTTTTTAAAAAATAGGAAAATGGAGGATTGTGACCTGCTTTTGAGAGTTTGGCATGGTAGCATCGATTAAAGCTACACAGAAGAACAGGCTTAGGAAACAATAGTGAAGCCTGGCTGTGGGAAAGGGATTTTTTTTGTTAGGCTAAAACCCACAAGTACAAAGGAAGAACTATCTGCAAGTGGAAGTGACTGTATCCAGGTTGTCAGCTGACCTCTTATGAGGTCATCAAATGGAAGAATTTGGCCATTTCTGTTTATTGGATGATGGCAACATGTAGCTAGGCTTTTTTCCTGTTAATTAAGGGAATGTGACCCAGGTGTACAGGAAGGAGAAAGTGAATAGGAAAGGGCTGAGGTTTACATATCTGATCTAGATAAAGTGTGACGATGACTCTTACTGCATCAGCTCTTTTCACTTATGACATCTTAACTGCCTTTTGTACTGCCAAAAAATGAAAGGAAAGAATGCTATGAGGATGCACAACGGACATATAATTAAGTGGCTGTGGTCTTTAATGAAAAATAAAAAAAAAAAAACAAACAATCTGATTTTATTGGTTGTGACAGTCTTAAAATATGCTTTTTTTAGGTACAGCCAGAATATTTTCTCAGGTCTCTGCATAAGTGGGACAAGTTGAAGTAACTGATGTTATTGTCCCGTTGACATACTAGGACACGAGTAGGAGGTAGGTAGTGAGGGTTTGATATGTAGCCTGTTAGAGTCTTGAAGCAGGTGTGTGATTATAAAAGACACTTAGGGCTGCTAATTACCTGTAGGGGTGAGACTTTTAAAGAGGGAAAAGTTCTTTTTCCCTTGCTCTACCTTATCTTACAACCTGATCCATTTAAGATGAAGTGTTGCTATCTCTGCTTTCGAAATTCTCCCGAGAAAAATTCAGTCGAGTGATAGTTACGTATTATATATTGTTATGCCACTCATCTAAGGTATTGAGGGATTCTCTGCCAAACTGACACTGCCTAGTTGAAGGACCATACTGTGAAATGAGGCTAGTCCTTCAAAATATACTGGTATATCCATATTGTTGACTATTTATAGTGATGTATAAACCAAATTCCACATTAAAAAAAAAAAAAAAAATTTTGCTGGA
>VZTM01022854.1:234159-285488 GCA_013400555.1 Jacana jacana
GAATGAAGGAAAGAAAAAATAGACAAAAAGGAAGAAAAACTAAGCAAACCTGAATGATGAGTACAACTTTTAATAGTATAACCGTGAGAACGAGCGCTCAGAACACTGAATAAGAACTCCTTCAATATATGGTCTCTTGAATAATTTTTGATTTTGCTGTGACTTTTGTTTTTTAACTTTCAATTGTTCTTGCAAGTAGTAATTTAAATGGCTCTGCATTATAATGTGTATCCCGGTGGGAAGGAATCTGAAATTCTTCTGGTGATATGAAAGTGCCGCAAAAACTCAAGCTTTTCTTTTAATGCCAGGAATCAAAAAATAGTGTATTTGATAGATCCCTTTGAAAGCAGGTGCTTCCTCAAGTTTTATTAGCTATATATGTAAAAATAAAAAGAGAAGTTCAGGTTAAGGACTATTGATAGATTCCCAACCATGAGAGATTTCCAAAAGAAAAAATGGTTTCTGTGTGATAATAAAGCACATACTAATTTTTTAACTGGCAAAATGAGGCAAGTCATTGGTGAAGGCTTTAAAGCCTTCCAGCATGTGCCAGCTGGAGCATTTCACACTGCAAACCTGGGCTGTTTAGTGAAATATAGAATAACGACTTCTCTAACTTCAGGTGTGATTCTTGTATTACATGAGTTGTAGAAAATTCTCTGTCTAGGTGGAGCTGGGGCTCCAAGTCGTAAAGAGTTCACCTGGTCTTCAGGGTACAGTAACAGAAGAGTTTAAGACACTGTGAATTTCCATGGTGGACTTGTTGATTGACCACATAAGTATTGCAGAAGGGTACGTGGAAGTGATGTCAGGGTAGAAACATCTACACTTCATTGAAATCAGAGCAGAAAATGGAGGAGACTGCTGAGGTGAAGAGGTGCATCAATGGCTGGAAAAAACCATAGATGTTGTTGGAATAACATATAAACACCGAACCGTATTGGACATCTTGACAGATGAGTAGCAAGTGTATGTGTTCAACGGCATTAGTTTCTTATCTATACAGGTCTTTAGACTGCATTTTTTATTGGCATGTATAGCCTGGTTTCATTTCACTGAGAGTGCTTGGGGGCTAAATTAACATTAACGATCACATTAAATTTAGTCATGTTCATTGAATTCAAAATCAAATAGAATAGGAAAATTCCAAGCTATTTTTTGAGTAACAAGAACATTTTCCTAAAAAGTAAAATGGTAGAGCTTTCACTTGATGATTTTTATAACTTGAAAAGACTCTAATTTAAACCAAATTAAACGGAAGGAATCCTTGTGTACTGAAACTTGTGCAGGTGGGGTTTCAGCCTGGAGTGAGGTTTTTTAGTGGCTGAATTACAGGGTTCTGGAAAATAAGTCTTGAGGTGAGGTTATTGAAGTCCTTCAAGGCAGTGGTAGTGGAGGGTTTTTTGTAAGATGTGGCATCTTTTTTGTGTGTATGGTTAATAAAAAATGAGTCTTATGTGAAACTGACATCTGTAAAAACTTACTTGAAAACCATATAATACGTATAATTTCATATACATACATTTAATGTAAAATATCTAATTTCTACGTTTTGATTAATGATTTATAGCATTTTTTAATTTAAAATCCATTTCCATCTCCCATTTCTTTGTCTATAACAGTGCTAAACAAAAGTCCTTTGGTGCTGGATTGTTTAGGTACTGCTTGGTCCTTCCGCCCGGCTGACTTGGTTCAAAGTGCTTTGCCTCTGTTCTGGATGGCGTTGCCAATCCTGGAGTGTGCATGCATCAGTTATGGCAGTATTCCTCTTCTTATGCTTACACTTGTGCTGTACTGCTGTAATACTGGGACGTTTGAACTAGCAGGTAAGATTATCCACGTGTATGTTTGTTTGGTTTACCAAAATTTGAGTGTGAGACTGACAGAGACATGGGCTTTTCCTTCTGCAGGGCTTAGTTTGTTCACTTGAGCACGTCTAGGAGTGCTACTCTTAGTGAGAGTACATTCTCAAGAGCTACAAATCGTTTTTTGGATGCCTCTATTTCCTCTTTGGCTCCTGTGATTTTGCAAATGAGTAACTGAAAAGGTTGTTTAGTTTATTAAAGTTTATGGGCAGACAAAATTACTTCTGACCTCTTTTCCTAAGTCACTTGTTGTGTGATGGATATAAGAACTGCATGTGTGTGTTCCCTGCCCTGAGTGCATAGAGACATCAGAAAATCTAATGGTGTCAAGATATAAAGGAAGATGTTCTTGCAATCAAGTACTCTTTGAAAGTGGTAGCATTTCAACCCTGATGTAGAAAAGTGTCCTTATTCAGATGAACTTCAGGATGTGCTTAATTTGATCCACATAAATTCTTACTGAAGACAATGACACTTAAAATAGAACAGAATATTTTCAGTTGGTTTAAGTATTGCACAGAACAGAAATAGGTCTAAGAATGCATTTAAGTGCTTTTTTAACCACAGGTAATGGAGTGGAATTCATACTCATTTTCTTGTTCAAACAGATAGAAGGCATCAGAATTCTGTAAAATCTAAAGAGATGGTTTTCAAGGTATTCTTAAAAGCAAAGCAAGCTCAGTTTCTTCCAAACGTGATGTGAATGCTTAAAACACAAATCAATTCCAAAGTGTCCTTACAATTTATTCAAAGTCTTGCAAAGCTCTAGAAAATATTTGCTCACATGGATTTGCCTAAAAATGTTCCATTTATCATGTTCCATATATCAATAAGCAGAAATATGGATGAAATATATCTATAAAGCTAAATGATACTTATCAACAAAGAAATAATGCTTGTTTCTAAGGCCAAAGAGATTTTACTTTCAACCTGTAGGATATTGACACTAAGGATTTTCAGATTTTTAAGCCAAGTTGCTCTGCTTGTTGTTATTGCTGTAGCACTTGGCAATCTGTATGCAGAGGCAGCTAGAGTGCAGTCAGTATTTGTGCTGAAACCTAGCTCAGCTTCGGTGTAGTTAATCTCCAGTTTGTTCTGTAATTGCAATGTCTTTCCTTTCGCCCAGTTATAGTTCTTCGATTACATGAAAAAGACAAGAGCAATTTAGATATATACATTTCTACTGTGGTACCCATGACATACCTTCTTCCTCCCCAGAAATACTCGTGGCAAGCTGCTCTCATTTAAATTATTTATCTTTCTTCTTTACTGATGTATATTCACCTCTCGCAGAAAATTGCAAAATCTTACGATCCGTTCAGACTCTTCTTTCAAAGAGACCATGGTTTATGTTGGAGGTGTTGAAGTAGTTCGACTGACAAAGTGGTGCTTGGAGAGTTCTCTGGAAGGATGACTCAGCTTCATTCACAACCTGGTCAACATCTCTTTCTTTCCCTCTGTCATTGGCCTAAGTATATAAAAAATGTCCCATTTACATATGGTATCTAGGGTTTAATAGGTTGTCATGCACCCAAAATAGCAATGTGTGAAAAAAGTTATTGTGATTTTTTGCATAAATTTAGCATTTTGTAAAGTTGAAAACTTATTAGGGCTACTAAGGTTATTTTAAATTACGCTTTCCATTTTTTATACAGATGGAATTAATAACTGAACAGTGTCTCTGAGTGCAAATGCATTTCTGCAGTGTTTCTGTGCTGTCATTCGTGCCTTGTTTTACTCTTCACTACTAATGCTTGATGAGGATCTGCCACTGGACATCTCATACTCCATCTTCTGTGGGCTGGGGTGCGAGGTATTGTTGGTGTCTAAAACCGGGGAAGGTTGCTTTCTGGGGCCTCGGTGGGATTATGGGACACAGCTGTATGATACACAGCCTGTGTAGTCCAGTGTCAGTACCTGATGTCCCCTGTCGCCCCCACCAGGTCCCTTTTCTGCACCTCACCGAGCTGGTGTACAGGCAGCAGGAGCTGAATCACCTGTGTGTGTGAAGGCTGGAGTAGGCAAAGATGTATCTGTCGTACTGTACTACTTCAAGTCCGCTGGCAGGATGCTTAGCCCACAGAGCTGCCTTCAGATCAACAAGTTTAACTTACTTTGTTAGCCTCTTTTGGTAGCAGATGTGTTTGAAAACGGGAAGCCTTCTTACGAAGTCATTTTTGGAGAGTTCTCTGGAAGAATGACTTGGCTTCATTCATACCCTGGTCAGCATCTCTTTTCCTCGTGATGACATTTGCCTGAGTGTATGAAAAATATCCTATTTTACTCGGTTGCATAATGTGAGTCCAAATTTAGTACTGATTGGAACTTTTATGCATAGGTCTTTTTGACTCATTTTTCTTCCTGAAAAGCTAAAGCCTAGGCCAGATGTATGAAATTTGCAGCCTTTTGCTCTTACACCAGTGATACCAGTGCCATTACAATTAGATGTGGGTCACGGTTGTCTGGGCAATGGAAGCATTTGCCTCTGACATCTGTGCGTCTTTCTCACTCCGTACCCTTGAAATAACCTGCTGCTGTCCTGTCAGGAAAGAGCTACCTGCTTTTAAGATAAGACATTTCTAGCACTCTATGTCTTCCATTGGTAGGGCTTACAATCTGCAGAGGACACACCGGAGTGAGTTAAGTCCAAAGACCATATTCATATATGCAGATTTACCTTCTTGCTGCGATTTTAAGGAAGATTTGTCTACAAATGAATAACCCAGAAAATCATTTCTTGGTGGGGACTCTCAGTTTGGATTGATAACTTTGACATGGGGTTGATGGGTGAGCAGCAGTTGAGTAGGACTGGCAGTTTTGCTCTTTTGTACAGTCCCTGTTGAATGTAGATGAGGTATTTATGGGGACCACAGCAGCCAGCCGGTGCTGCTCAACCTCGCCTTGTGCACTCCCAGCCTGAAATAAAGTGGCCCACCCAGTGGATGAGGGACATGGAAATTTCAGGAGGACTTTGTTCTTCTGAATGATTTTGTCATGTTAAGGGAGGCATTTGTTTTAGTCATTTTGACTCGTGATTTGTATTTGTTATACTTTGAAGACACAAGAATTTCCACATTATGGTTTTCATTACTTACTGTAAGCCAATTCAGTAAATTTGGCCTTGATGCTGTCTTGTTTTGATGCTAAGGGTCTTTGGCTGTTTTTTACCCTATAAAATTAAATTTATGAGTTCTAAGGTCACTTGCAAGCAAATAAAAAAGAATAATACAATGAGAAAATTCCAGTTTTTATTTGTTTAGTACTTTCAGAAACACCTGTAAGATACGTGATTTTTAATCCCTTTTTAAAAAGTGGTGTTCACTGATGAAAAACTACAGCTGTGATCTCCAGGCAAATAAGTTCACACAGAAAAAGTGCTGTAGGGTGACACCGAAGAGCCGATTGTGGTTCTTGAAAACTTCTTTTTCATTTTTTCCCTATTTTCCTTCTCTCTTTTGAGTAACCCGTCATCTTTATTTAAACTAAGAAATGAGTGATTTTTTATCACTCTAATAAGAAGTGTGTTATTACTACGTGACTGAAATGGAATTCTTAGTGCAGAATGGCACTTTGTTTCCGGCACCGGGTGACGTGCAGTGTTCGGGGGACATGCTGCAAAGGGTGTTCAGGCTTACAGTGTACACAGTGATGCTCTCAGTTGCTTGAATTTTTCAGGGCACAGTGTAGTAAATGTCAAGAGCCTTTGAAACATTTGAAGCAGATGTTCTACTGCCAAACTGAAGCATTTGAACTCAAAATGAAACAGTTCCCTTAAACCTTGACATTAAGTCTTAACAGTTTCACTTCCCAATTGGATGTGGTATGAAGAAGATAAATAATAGAACTGTAGCAGGATAAAATATTTATTCTCCCATGAGGTGGGAAGAAAAACATGTTTAGCATTCGCTTTGCCATTTTATTTGTTCTGGCTCATTTCCCTTTTATACTCACATATATACAGCTCCAGGCACATGTTAAAAGCAGTAACTGGGGCTTGGCTGGGGCCCGGTGTCCTTCCTTTCCCCTTCCATTTTGTTCTGAGTTTCTCTCACAATTTCCCTCAAATTCCCTCTTTGTCTCCTCTTTCGGGAAGCATTCATCAAAATGTTCTCACATGTCTAAAACCTGTCTACTTAATCAACCTGATCAGTTCCTATGGAAGTTGGTGTCAGCCCTTTCAAGCAGGAGTGCTGTATTTAAACACTTCAGTGAAAATGACTTGAATTTCCCAGGCTCTCAGTGCTTGCTGCTCCCGCTGGCACTGGGAACGGTGTGGGTGCTAAGGGGTCACACCAATGAAAATATTTTAATTAGATATCCACCTGCACTTTGGAAATGTCAGGCTCCATTCCCTATTTGTCTTGTGAATATATTCTCATAATAGGAGTTTGTCTGACATTTATAGTTATTTTATTGCCTCAATCCAAGTATCTCATCCTACATACATGCTGTGGTTTAGGCCACGTTGGCCAATTACGGGCAAAGGATGCTCTCCCTCCACCTCTTGCTCCAAGGAGAAGAGGAGGAGAGACAGAGATTTGCAAATTTGGAAGGAACTAACCTACTTTAATGAAATATTAACAATAAAATAATGAAAATAAATACAATATATACAAAGCTGTCTTAGAGCTCCCAAGATGTCACCAGCAGGCACTGGGGAGTCCCAGACTGGACTCAGCAACAGGCGGGAACTGGCTTCCAGTTCTGGAGTCAGGAAGACATGGATCAGGATCAAAGCCAGGGTACTCTTCAGATGCCAGGCACTGGAGAAAGAGCGCACCGACCCTTTGATCCCTCAGCCTTTATATACTGAGCACAGGACAGCTGGGATGGAATGCCCTGTTGATCAGTTCTGGGTCACCTGTCCTGTGCGCTCCTCCCTGCAGGTGGGACCCCTCCTCGCTTTTCCATTTTAAACCCTCCATGAGGGCAACTAACAAAATTAGCTGACCTTGATTGTTCTAGCAATAAGTACAAGCAAGAGCCTTTCTGCACACCGTTCTTTGGCACGAAGTGTAAACATTGGTCTTATCTCCCTGAGAGTGAGCAGTTTTCTGGACAATATCCTGCTAACTTCAGAATGTTAAAAGAGGCCTTGCTAAGAAGTAAAATTATTGAATAGGGAGTTGGTTCTGATCTACCTCAAACCAGGACAGTACATTAGTGTTGTGTGCTTTGCTTCCTGACTGAGAGCAGCATGTTATAAACACTCAGAACCAAGTAACAAGCTTCTTAGGTCCTGTTGCTCATCCAGCCACTATGAAATCTATGGCACTAGTTTTGGACCCTTCTCCACATGTCCTACTCCTGCTGTGCTTTCAGATCCTGTGCGCTCCTCTGTGCTTTCAGATCAGAGCTGCTTTTCTCCCACGCCTTCCCCAAGGCGAGTCAGTGTTATCTGCTCCAGCAATGCTGTGGGAAGATCTGGAAGTGGGCTGCAGTCCCTTCTCTCTCAGCTGACAGCAGACCTCCCTCCCGTGGCTGCTCGATGTTTTCTGTGAATCCATCCGAATGGGAAGCATGAAGGTTTGGGAGAGTGGAAGAGAAATTCGGTGGATAATGCTTTTTTTTCTTTACTGTGGTATGGAGAAGAGGTGCAATGGACAAAGGGGGAATCATTATCTCTGTAGTGATAAGGCAATAACCTTTAAGAGGAAAATGGAATGTTGATCACTAAGCACATTCTTATTTGTGTGTAAACACACACACACACGTAGTGTCCAGTCTACACTGACAGATAAATTGTCTGTACTTGCTTCATGTTCCCTGTCATTCCAGCTATACACCAGAAAGTACTCCTTCTTTGTCTTAGGGAAAAGGTTGAGAAAAGGTAGATGTGCAGCATCACGCGTAAATTAATGGTTAACAAAAGTGGTCACTCTATAAGCTTTAGAGAAATGCCTGTGCTTGGAAACTGCACGTACACTTTTAAGGAAAATTCAGCATGAACATACATCATTAGTATGGTACAGCATGTCTAGTATTTGTTTATTATGGGTGGGGTATTTTTGTTCTATAATAAGGTCTGCATAGCAAAATTGGCAAGAAAACTGTACGATGTACTTGACTAGGTCTTGGAGCCAGAATGTGCAAGCTCACTTTCAGTGGTAACCTTATAAAGCAATGCTTTTAAGTGAGGGAGCAGCACTTAACACGGCTGTTCTAACATCTTGTACTGGGATTCTGTATTGCTGATTGCATTAGGGTTTCATCTTTTAATCGGCTGGCTGCTTCATTTGGCTTCCTACTGCAGCCCCGTGGAGGGACGGAAATGATTTCTCTACAGGCTGGAAAGCAGCTGATGTTTTCTTCAGATCATCCGCCGTTTAACCCCTTATAGAATGAAAACCTCCCAGGAGTTTTTTATACGTTAATCCTTCTGAAAGCTCAGTTTGTCTGGCATCTGCCAATAGCTGTCTAGAAAGGTCTTTCATGGGGGGAGTGTAAAAGAGCCATTCAACACGCACCTTCATAAGTAGTGCTGTGGAACTGTGATCAAACTGCACCGTTTCTGTATTTTCAGTGGCCTTGGAAACAGAAAAATAACAGTGCTTGTAGAACGCTTTTAGGTTTGCCTTTTTCTCTGAGAATGTAGAATGTGAAGAAATTCGATTTGTGTCTTAGGGATGAGCAGCTTTATTCCTAGGACCATCACAGTGTAAAGATAAAATTTAAGCTAGGAGATATATATACACACACATGAAACAGAATAAGGTTTTATACGGTGTATATGAATATGCATTGATACGTGTATACATACCTCTGTGTATATATAAATCTGTACATTTGTAGGATTTTGGTATTACCTACCTGGATGAGGTTAATTCAGAGCCAGTTACTATTAGGGATGGTTATAGTTACGCCAGTATCTACGTGTATATATATACACACATATAGATGTGCATATATGTATTTAGATATTTTGTTTTAGCAATACTTATATCAATATTTTCACTGTCATTATCAAAATTATCTTTCTCTATCACTGTTTTTATTTGACATGGAAGGTTTTGCAGAGTAGGTAAACCTCATACTTACATTTACATACTGTGTAAATGAAGCAGCTGAGACAGACAGGAAGTACCTTGTCAGTCACCAGGCTAGCAGAACTGCTCGACGTATGCCAAAAGTCACCAGTCTTTTATGTTCATAGTTTTCTCCCTTAGGCAGCACTGCATCTCGTTTAAATATCAACTGCATGGTATTTAAAGAATAAGTTTATATTCCTTATGCTCTTTATGGGGATTGCTTAGCCTAAGGGTATGCTCCAGTAAGAACATATTTGAATGCAATTAGGTTTTCACCGTGAGGGCAGTCAGTGAAACAGGTTGCCTGGGGAGTCTGTGCAGCCACTCTCCTTGGAGACTTTCAACTTGAAAACGGAGTAAATAAACCCCCAAGTGTCCTGCCCTGACCTCATGGGTGACCCTGCAGGAGGAGGCACTGGAGACTTCTTGAAGTCTATTCCAACCTGACTTACCTAACGGTCCTATGATCAGAGATGCCAACGAAATCTCCCCCTCTCCTCAGTTCTGTTGTGGGGTGGAACAATAGGAGAAGGGAATAATCACTGCAGAGCAAGCCCTGGGGTTATTCTGGCCATATCATTTTATAGGGTGGCAGTGGCTGATACTAGTGAGTGTTTGACAAATTGGGATGAGTGGCAAAGCCAGCAAGATGATGTGCACCATCAAAGGATCTGTTGGGAGGGCAGGGCAGGTGGGAATATTGGACAAATGGGGAAAAGGAGACAGGAAGAGTCTCCCTGCCCTTCTTTAGTATAAAGAGGGTCCCCACACAGATTGTATAAAAAAGTGCTTGGACGTTCTCTGTAATCACCCATGACATATGTTATGGCTCTGCCTGAAAACATATAGGAACTGTGGTCTGGGAAAAACTGCCTCATGCTCTTCAAGATTGTTTTTAAAGTAAAATTTTAGCCCTTACTGTTTCTATGACAATGCTTCAGTAATACACTTTTGAATGGAGAATTTATGGGGAACAAATGGGAAATAAGAATGTGACTCCACCCCTTTGGAAAAAAGGTGCAATAAAGATCAGGAGTTCCTTGAGGTGTGAGCCAGACCCCTGCTCCAGCGTATTTGTGATGCAGTTGTGCACCTTGGCTCAGCAGACAGTGGTGTGAAAACCATTAGTATGGCAGAGGCGGATGCTGCAGACCTGCTGTGCTTCCACTGGCTGCATGATGTAATGCTGTGGTTTGCATGTGACAGGGCTCTGGTTTTTGATAGCTTGGAGCTGCAGGTAGGGAAGGGCGGTGGAGCGAAGAGGATTGTGAAGAGCGCTGTCACCGTAGCCTTCAGGCTGTCTGGAGGCCGCGTGGCTGCTGAGCAGTCAGCCTGCTGGACGGCGGTCCCCTCGGGCTCTGCAGGGCGCTCCGCTCTATCCAGTGTGGGGCTATGCAGGTTACATACCAGGGTTGATTGTTTGTCACCTAGTGTGAGCAGTTGTAGAGAAAATGGACCCTTTCATGTGGTGAAAATCTTGTGGCTTCAAAATTTCTTTTGTCCCAGCACAAACAAACCCGTCTCCTCTCCTACTTCAATGCCCCTAGCCCCGAAAATAATATCTCTTTTCCACAAGCTAAAACTACTGAAATAATGTTTCACCTTTTCCATTATATAGCATATTTTGCCATAAAATGTACAGTAAATTAAACGGAAGTTTCTTTCAAAATGAAACAGTTTAACTCTGAAGAAGTCAAAATAATGAATACTTTTAAATTACTGCAACCCTTGATTTTCATTTCCATTTTAAACTTAGGATATTCTTTGTCGATACATGTTATGGTGAGTTTTGCGGTTGACAAATAGACATTTTCTGTAGCAAAAAAATTTAGACCTAGGATTTCCTGTTGGAAATATATGTAGGAGATGGCAGCTGCTGTACCCCATGGCGTATGTGCAGAAGTAGAGAAAAACCTTAAGATTAGCAGAACGAACCCTACTGAACGGGATCAGCATAGCTCCTGGAAACACCGATGCATTAGGAAAGCTCAGCTGCGTTCCAGCCATTGCAGCACTGCACGCTTTTCTCTCAGCCTGGTATCTCACATGTCCAGATAGATTTTGGGTTTCAGTTTAGCTTTTATGAGTGTAACTGGCTTTTCTAGCTTAGCTTACTGTATTTCAAGCAGGAAATATAGACCCTACTGCTTAGATCCAGTCTCTGAATAGTTATGGTAAATGTGGAAAAGAAAGAAAGTAGAGCTTGAAAGCCTAACTGTTTTTTAAAAAACTGACTATCTAGAAGTTGTCTGCATTGATTCACCTGGGCTCAACAGGACGCACCCCTTTGGGGTGAGGGGCAGTGCAATTCCTAACCATTTGAAGTCCAAGACTTTGGCTTTGAAGCAGAATAGCCAATTTTCTGGACTGGCTATGGCTTTAATGTTGAGGACTACTGTCTTCTAGGGACTGAGGTGAGAATACCACAAGCCTTCTCCTGGAGGCAGCAGACTGGCCATCAACTTTACAGTCACCCCTGACTGTAAAAAACCCCAGCTGCAGTGTAAGAAAATTGTTATTCTCCAAGTGATTATCTTTGCTCTCCGTGTAGCTTGTTTGCTTTTTTCCCCATTTCCAGTAGACTTTCTTTTCTTGTTCCTTGTAGCCTGCCTCTTTTCTTAAATACATTTTCCCATTTTCTTGTTTCCCTTTTGGACTGTATCACATTTAAAAAATACATTTAAGATGCATTAATTTTCTCTTTGCTGTCATTTTCCATAATTTTATTAGATTTTATACAAAAGTGCAAGGCTTTCAGCCGCTGACCTGGTGGAAAATGCCAAGATGTGGATGAGCCAGACATCATTAAAGTCCTTCTGTCTAAAATTAAAGAGTCCCATGCAAGTTTTGTACTCTGATAAATAAAATAGGGCCTGTCATTTGAAAAAAAAATAATGCATGTGGGCTTCATCTGGACTGTGCAGCCTGGTGCAATTTATTATAGATACTGTACTGCAAGACAAAATAAAACGTGAACAGGAGCTTTGAATTTATCTGATCGAGTTGCATGACTTAGGTGTTTTAGGAACGGCTAAATTTTAACCACTCAAGCCAACAATGTTGTCTGGTGAATTCTGTGTAGTTGCAGCAGACAACAGAATGAATTTCAGAAGGCAGAAATGTTAGAAGCTTGGGTATGAAAACATTAAGCTGAAACCAGAATAGTTATTGAAGGGTATAGAAGCTGTACTGTTTAAACAGGAAGGGAAGAGAGCCAAAGATAAACATTTATCAGGCTCTTCAGAGAGTAATATTTTGTGGGAGAACATTCTACCGCTGTACTGTAAAATCCTAAGGACTGCAGAAGGGTCATCCGGGTCCCTGGAACTGTTTCCACGCAATAGCGGAGCATAAATCCATACACTGAAAATGTTGTTAAGTCCTTTCTCCAGAGTGATAATGCAAACCACTAAAGGTTACGGAACTGGTGGGGCACAGGAGTGGGTACTGCAGTGGGTGTTTGCTTGCTCACGTAAGGGAGAATGCTCCTCCTTATCTCTGTGTATTCTCAGTGTCCAGGTAAACCTATAAACATAACTCACAAACAAATGATTTCATCTGAAGTCGAAATGTCATTGTCACAGTCCTGATTGGATTGGTTTAGACAGGCAATCGGGTCTGACCTTTTAATTTCAGAGCCTAAACCTGAAGGAGTTTTTCGCTTCTAGCAGGGGAGAAGTGAAATCATTTGTGAGAGTCTTTTCAGCCTCATGGGAAGCGTATGCGTACAGGTTTCCAGACTGTGCTGGAGTTACATCATAAATAGTCTTTCATGATACAGGAAGGAATTCATAAAACGATGTAGAAATTTTTGTAATTAATTAAATGTATGTATCACATCGGATTCATTATTAGATGTGACAGGTAAACTTGTATTAAGGGGGTGAGTATCTAAGAGTCATTATTTGATCCAGTGGCCTAATAGTATTCCAAGAAGCATTTGAATCATCACAGAAGTTTTGACAGCTGTACAACAATTGCCGTCCTGAAAGCGTTGATCATGAAGATTTGGTGATAACCTACAAACCTAAAAATAAGTCAGGATGTGAAACGGCTTGGATTCTGTGGCAGTTCTGGGTCTGAGCTGTATCGTGTTCTGATTGTGTGAGTTACTGGGCATCTGACCCACAGTGAATGAACTGTTTGTTTATTTTTTGAGCCGATAACGAGGAAAGAATGTGTAAAGGGTATTTCAAACTCAAATTTGTATGTCTAGGGTTTTGTTTATGTAAGAACTGTAATATTTTACTCTTGCAGATTTAGCTTAATTTAGTTTACCGCTGGATTTTCTCCAGGGATACAAGGACTAGCCTAGAAGTCAGCCTGCCTTTCTCTTGAAACAGTCATGAGACTGTTTTGTAACCACCATGTCACTGGGATCCGTGTGTGTGCAGCCAGTGGAATTAAGCGCAGGGAAGATCCATGCACACGGATCCATTTTTGTAGTAAATTTGCCAGTCTGTGACTTTTCTGTATTCGTTGCAGACTACACCTGCACAGAACTCTTTCCTTTTATATTTATATCAAGCGATTCACAGTTCTCAAATTACGCCCTAGGGGTAAAAAAGAAACGTTCAGAACGTTTTTCCATCACGGTTGGTGCAGCTGTAAATCCAAGTGGCTCTGAAGCTGGCTGATACCTCTTCAACGAACAAAGAGGATCAAAACTTCCAGCTCTAACACTCCCTGCTGAAGTCAGACTGCAGCTCAAAATGAGAAGCCTTTTGAATTGCGAAGGGTGGTTATTAGATGAGAGCAAAGCATAATAGAATGCAATCAATTGAAACAGATTGTATCTCTTAATTTACTAAGATGAAGACTATCCCAATACGAAACACACACAGATGTGTTGTAAATTCAGGATAATTTGAATCATGAAATTAATCCAAGCCAGGGACAGTTGACTCAAGTGTTTCTTGTAATTAATGCAAGGAAGACACTGTTAATTTAAAAAAATGTAAAAAAAATAAATTGCACACTCCTTAATCCTCCTTCATATGATGAAAATGCATTAACATTTTCCTTTGACTATTGTGCTGTTTATCTTTTGTGGTGTTTTCTTCCAGTTGACAAAGAGGGCATTTGGGTGGACAGGTTTTTAATAACCTTTCCATCTGACATAAAACTCCTATCACATGGAGACATGGAAAAAGATGATCTTTGCAATTGCTTCACACACTAAGCTTGGCTGTACTTGAAAGTCTTGCTGGCACAGTTGTACTGGTTAGATGTGTGGGAAACATCACAGTTCAACTGACATAACCGTATTGGCAGATGCTCTGCTGTAAACACTTGTCTGCAGTTGGAGTTACTTTCCTGACATGTAACTATTTCGGGAACTCAAATAGGCTATACCAGAAAAATAACTTCTCTGGCAGTGTAGGCTGCTCTCCCACTAGGAAAATCGCCCGCATAGGTCTGCCATGGTTGTGCTGTCGGGAAGGTCTTGGATTTCGTTCTTGAGCTGCTGGTTAGCATGGTGGTATGTACATAGCTTGCTTGGCTTCTGAGGAGAACCAGAAGAGGAGAGTGCTTGCACTGGAATTGAGGGTTTCTGGTGTGGTAGTGCCAGAGGCTCCTCCTGTACATGGGTAATGGACAGTGCTTGGCCCGGGGGGACAAGGAGCCACTGTCTAAATAGGAACAATCTATTCTCTTCACAAATGGAAAATAACTCTACTGAGACCTTTAGTCATTCTAGGATGCGGTTAATTTCTTTTAAAAAAAATCTTTAAAAAAATTCATTGGAAGCCTCCTTTTAAGTAGGATGTACATTCTTGTACAAAATCTGAAAGTATTCACAGAAACATGTCTTAAAAGAATTTTGAAATGAGGTTTTTTCTAGATGTTTCTGGTCATCTTTACCACCAAGTGTTCGTAGCTGCATTTACCTTAATATAAAAAGAAATGTCTGGGCTTTCCTGCCAGTTTGAATTACCACACGAGGTTTTGGTGGCACTTGTTAACAAACCAAAGACTATACAAAGTTTATCCTGAAGCAGATGTGTTAGATTAGAATTCTCTGGCTTAGCTGCTGATCAGCCATTTGTTTAAACGTCTTTTCTGTAACATAGCTTGAAAGAGTGGTGGAGATAAATAAAATCACTTTAATAAATGCAAAGATTTTGTTAAGTGTTACCACCTTGCTTTCATATAAATGCTCATGTGAATAAGACAGAAGAAGTTTTATCCCTAAATCGATGTTTTACAAGGTTAGGTCAGTTGTTACCATCTAACAGCTATTTCTGGAGAACAGGTTTATACCTCCATCCTGGAGTTATAGTATCTCCAGAACTGGGTTGACTCCAGCAAATCTGTGTGGGAAGGCCTTACTTTGCTGAAGTCTCCCCCGTAGGCAGAAAGCACGCTTTAATTTCAGTGCTAGATTTAGCTGCCTTCATAAATAGTTACTTGAAAAAAAGAGAAA
Organism: Jacana jacana; assembly: GCA_013400555.1. Lineage (NCBI taxonomy): Eukaryota > Metazoa > Chordata > Aves > Charadriiformes > Jacanidae > Jacana > Jacana jacana. Next base: position 249,480 of record VZTM01022854.1, read on the forward strand.
GATGTGTTTCACAGTGCATAACAATATTATGCATTACGGAAACAAACCAGTATGTGCTCTTTTGTGTATTGAAAAGAAAGGTGCAGGCTGATGAGTGTTTTTTAGATTACAGTCTCAAATTTGTGCTGATTAGAAAGTGTGTTTTTCCATGAAGAATGGAAATACGGCATAACTTGGTTATGTAGATCACTTTACACCTTGGCCTGTTCTTCCAGCATTAGTAATTTATGGGCCTTAGATATATAAAGGCAGTATGTATGCCCTGTACAGCAGTAAATGCTTCTTTATTTTTTTACTGTTTTCTCTATTGGATGTTCAACCTTTTATTTCAAACATTTGGAATTGAGAACAATATATTGAGAGCAATAAATAAAAATTAATGAAAGGTGAAAAAAAATCTAAAAAGCATAATATCTTTCAGGTCTTAATATTCTTCTCTATATTTAAAGTTCTGACATTTGCTTTTGCCATCTTGGGTTTTTTTGAATGTTTTTAAAATTGATATCTGGTTGTTCCAGTGTTAGGAATGTGCAAGACTGTGGCATCTATGTACATCCTAGAGATGGTCCAAAACCATAAATGAAATCAAATGGAAGCCAAGTGTGGCAAAACCAAGAGAGAAGGGTAGACCTCTGAGAAGGCAGGGTTACCACGTGGCACTGTATCAGTAGTGGCAAAGGAACCCATCCTGCTTGGACTGAGTGTCCCCTGTGGCCCTACCAGGGGGGGTAGGTATTACCTCTCAGAGACATAGCCTGTTCAAGAGAATGGCTGCAATCCCTCTGTGTTGTAAATAAAGTTTAAAGGTTAGATTAGGAAAGTCTAACCCCATTGAAAAAACAACCCCCCCCAAACCCAACAACCTATTTTATCCTAAGGTAAGCTTTTTAATTGGGCATTCAGGAAAGGCCTTTCCAACCCAAACCAGTCCGTGATTTACAACGCAGGGTTCTGTTTTCAAAAGTCTGTTCCTGTGTCTGTCTGAGATTAAACCAGGCATGCTTGAAGGAGGGGTTTGTTTTGGTTTTCCTGCCCGACTAGCGTGAAAAGTCCCCCTTCCTTGTTATTTAATAAAAGCTAACAGCTTTATTCATGTTCCTTTAAAAAATGTGAAGTTCTAAAGCCTTGTATACTGTAGAATTTCTCACTAATAATTGATGGGTTTAGCTTAATTCATCTCTTTTATTTATTGTTTTTTCATGCACCTCTGTTTTAGAGGGCCAGTATTGTAACTGTAAAAGAAAATAGATTGAGGAGATAATTAGCTTGTGAAAATTGGTTTTATTTCATGAAATGGTGCCTTTTTATTGTTTGTTGACTGTAGTAAAGTCAAACTAGTTTGCAATGGCTGAAGAGAATCTGGTGCAGAGTTCCAGTCATGTAGTCTGTACGAAATGAGGAGAACAAAGGGACTCGGTAATGCTGCTGAAGGTTCTTTCCAGATATCTTTTTCTCTTTCCATTTGAAAATAATTTAGAATAAGTTTGGGGAATCATAATATTGCAACCTTTAATCATAAGCATGCCATGTGATGCAGACATGGGTGAATGACATTAAAAAAAATCCACTTCTTTGTTATGAATCCATTATCATTCCATGGGAAAAAAAATGGATTCGTTCAGCCTTGAATGATATCATAGCATATGTGGTAAACAGCGAGATGTGGATGATGTGTTGTTTGTGGCATCACTCAGGGCGGTATCGTTGTATGTAAACACTTGAAAGAAAAGGCCAAGAAAATTCACAAAAGGCAAGATTAAAACACGGCTATTGTTCTCTGGCTTAAGATCATAAAAGGAAGGAAATTCGTAGTTAAGGAGCCAAACCTCAAGTATCTGGGCACAATGCAGTGCCAGCCTTAATTTTACATAACCGTACCCTGTTATGAGTAGACATTGGTGGTTTGATCCTGAATGATGAGTTACATTGCTCTTAGCAACTGAAACCAGAAAAATAATTTTATTTTAATGCTTGCCTTTGTTTGTTGAATAGACTTTTTGGAACAGTTGTAATTGTTTTCTTTATGTTTTCTTGCCAATTGAAATAAAACAAATCCCTAATAAATAGTATTTTTTTCAAAAGTTATCCTTAAACCTCTGGTACATAACCTTCTGTTAGAATGGAAATGGGAAATTGTGAAGAGAAGCCAGTGTCATGCTTGGATTTCAGGAACGTTTAGAAAATCATGGTAAAATACAATGGCTGTGATCCTGCAGAAACTCGACTGAAAAAAAACACCCCAGAACTAAATCCCCCAAAACACAACTGCTGAAGGAAGTAGTTGATAGCACTGGTTACACTGCATAATGAAAGTATTACAGAGCTTTTAAAGTATCTGAAATTAGTTGAATTTCTGTCCTACTTGTCTTAAAGAAGTTCCATTTCCCACCGGTTCTTAGAGATTGTAGTGAAGGCGGCAGAAACTGCTCCTTAGGGTGCCAGAAGGTAGGTGCAAAGTGCAATAGAGAATGGCAAGGACATAAAGTCTTATCTTGGCATTTCAGCCTAAGGACTTTGCTTCAAGGATTCCAGAGGAGAGGATCAACAATTCCTCAGCAATCTCCAGTCAAGTCAGGGAAAGGCCTTGAGCACTTTAAAAGCCAGAGGTGAGCTGCCAAATAGCCAAGTAAAATCTAGTGTCTGATAAGATGAGGCTGACTCGAGAGAAGGATAGTTGTAGTTTTCTCAAAGCTGTTTTGGTTCTTTCACTGATAGGAAGAGACCTCAACAGTGTCCTAGTCCTTGCACCTTTTCTGTCTTTATTTGACGTTTGGAGGGATGCAGTGGACAAGAGCGGGGAGGTGAAGAGGCAGAAGTCTAAATTAATGTAGCTTTTTCACAACAGATGGAGCTCTAGTCAGCTCTAAATGGTTGTTTAACTTTTCTCTTGACTGCATGTTACTGAAGGTACAGGGAATTCACGTTCCAGATACACTAGTCTCTTGGGTGGCGCAGTGAAACGGAAAGGTCCCTGACCCGCAGTCTGAAAAATTACAGCCCATGAGATGAGAGCTGCAGCGGTCAGTGATAAATCTTTTGCTCTTTGGTATAACTGAGTGTATCGCTAAAAAAAATTACACATAAAAGAGAAAAGTCTGGAGACAGAGTGAGAAAGAAAACTGCTTTGTGAGTGAATGATAGCTCTATGCTGAACAGCACGGCTAATGGCTGTGTAGAATGAGCGTACCATGGGCAGACCCTCAGTACACGTCCACCATCAAGATGCTGCTTCAGAGAATTGCTGAATGTGGGAGTTGCACGGCTGGGGATTTGGCAGCCCCTTCTCTGTTCTAGTTTTCCTGTAATCCTTCTCGTGAAGCATTGCTTGGGATTGTCTCTTAGTGAAGGGAAACCCACCCCATTTCCTATCTCAGCGCCCTTTCTTGGTTTCCTCGAATACTGCCTGACATACATTGTGACCTTTCCATTTCCTCTACACTGCAAGTTCCGGGATTAGGGGTTTCCTTCCAATTCTCTCGTGCAGTCTCTTCCATTCACATTAGAGTATTCTCTGTTATTGTGACAGACCTGCTGATGATGGTATCCTTCTTTCAGCTGCTCCATGTGTTGGGGTATTTTGGAGAGTCGGTTTGTGTTTGGTTTTGGTTTTTATTGTGGTCTTTGAGTTTTTTGGTTGGTTGGTTTTTTTTGCCGTAGTTGCTTTAAATTGTTTTAAGTATGGAGCACTTATAAATCCATATGAAAGTCAGATCAGAGTACCATGTCTAGACTGGCAGAGAAGACTCTACAGGTAGGTCACTAAGGTACATGAATGTGAATTTTTCTGCAGTGTATTGTGGGAAAACTTCTCATCAGATCACTACACAAAAAGTGTTTCTAACTCAACTGAAGTCCTTCTATGGCTTGTGTTCCAGCCAGTAGCAAGGTATGGATTCAATGCTCAGTGGTGATGTTTTCCATCTGTTGGCATAAATGCAACTCTCATTTTAGGAAGAGCAGGGAATTCTGGATATCAAATGCAATACAAAGCATTTCAAGAGTAACTTGTTGCCCTAGGATATCAGCAGCCTGTTTTGCCAGGTCTCCTGTTGTAGACATATAGACATGGAGACAACTGATGCAGGTTCAGTGCCCACAGAAGCCCCAAGCACTTTCTCGTGTATCTAGCATGGCTTCTTCTCCAGCGTTGGAGACACCTTTGCAAAAATGTTATTTGGCCTGTGCATAACTAGGATTTAGAGCTGAAGTGAGTTCTTGCTGGTACTGGAACTTGCTGCAATACTTTTCTGCTGCTTTGCTGTGATTCGGTTTTTGGCCAATCCTTCGCTTGTGCTCAGAGTGTGGAATTATGTATTTCAGTGGCTACTTCAAAGCTGGAGGACTGAAAAATGATTCTCCTGATATATATGGTTTTTTGAGAGAAAGTGTGAGAGGCCTGTTGAAGCCATGGATTTGTCCAGCCTCCATCTAGAAAGGATAGTATTTGCCTTTGAGCAAGCAGAGGTCATCCAGATAAAAGGTCCATGAATGGAGATATGGGGGAAGAATGTGCCACAGAGACAATCTGGAGATCCCATCTTTTTGTTATTATTTTAACATTTAGACAGCGGTTTACTTTATTTCTGCCTCAAATGCGGGGTCACTAGATCCACGGTTGTTTAATGGATCTAGACCATTCTCAGCCACCCTACCTCAAAAATAAGTAAAACATGAAGACACCTGGCAACAGAAAATGAACATGTTCTTAGCAGTGTATAATTACTGGTTGGTATGATTTGGCCAACTGCGGCAAAATGTCCTCTTGGCACCCCACCTTGAAGTATTTATAGGTGTTGAACAGATCCCCCTCAGCCTTCTCTTCTCCAGACTGAAAAGCCCCAAGTTCCTCAGCCTTTCCTCATCAGAGAGATGCTCCAGATCCCTCATCATCTTTGTGGTCCTCTGCTGTACCCTCTCCATCAGTTCCCTGTCCTTCCTGAACTGGGAAGCCCTGAACTGGACATGGTGCTCCATTACTCCATGAAATTACTGCATTTTTGCCACAGATAATTGCCATAAGTTGATACTGAACACTGTACCAGCGTCACTGTACCTTAGTCAACAAAAACGTGAGCATGAATATATACTGCTTCTGGTAGAGTCTTGTTTTACTTATTTTCATAATAAATAATTTACAGGAACTAAATCCAAAGCAAGTACACACAGGACTGCAATCAAATTAGATGTCAGTCACATGGAGTCAAATAAGCCTAAAGTTACCCAGCTACTGCTGTCCATACAGCATAGCACAGCCACTTCACAGTCTACACTAACAGCAAAGATCTCCATTAAGAGCAAACATCTCATAAAGAGCAGGTGATGCTTATTTCCTAAATGATCCCTGGCTGTGGCTGAGGGACAGTGCCAGCAAATCTGGAGGATCAGCCTGGCAGTTGGCAAAGAACGGGCAAAGTCAAAGGGCTGGTCTCCTAATGATCGAGATGGCCCTCTGGTGACACTGGTTTGGCATCCAATGGGCAGCAGCAAGCCTGGCACACAGACCTGCCTTTGTGCTGGGAAGGACTAAAAAGGGCTGCTGGCAGCAGCTTGGCCTGTTCCTGCACTCCTGATGACAGCCCGAGGTGCTGTCTGCCCACGGCACCCTGGAGTGGGATGAAGTGACCTTGCAGAGAGACAAGGTTCTTGTCCTATGATTATGTGAAGCTGAATATCTTGTTGCCTCACTTGGGGAGGGGGAAGAAAGACCAAACAGGGAGAAGAGGTGTGTGGATTTGTAAGGGTGCTCGTCCTCCTGCCAGGGCACTGATGAAAGCATTGGGTGTTTTACATCCTCCACAGCAGCACAAAATATAACACATTGAGAGGAGAAACGAGATGCATCAAAATGGTTATATTAATTAAGATGAATAGAGACAGCTTTCAGTAACAGTGGGATACCGGTACACTTAATTTCCTTCCAATATATATTTCCTTTCATGGTTACAAAGCTTAGGCATTTTATTAGACATTGACAAAAGCTGTGCTTACAAGTGGGAAAGATCACTAGTGCAAATTAGGCAGAGGCATCACATCAAGTAGGTACTGAAACATTCAACTTTTCAGACAAAGAATGTGTTTCTACAACTACTTGATTTTCCTTTTTCTTTTCAAAATCTGTACAAGTTACACTGAGGGAGCAAACAAAGCAACTTCAAGCTGCCATAAAAAATGTAAAATCAACTTAAATGAGTGGACATACTGCTGTCCACTGGCCTTCACCTTCTAAAGGAAAATGGTTGAGGTACTTGGGTCTTCTTAGTCTGGAGAAGAGAAGGCTGGCGGGGGATCTGATCAACCCCTAGAAATACTTCAAGGGTGGGTGTCAGGAGGATGGGGCCAGGCTTTTTTCAGTGGTGCCCAGGGACAGGACAAGAGGTAACAGGCACAAACCTGAACATCAGAAGTTCCATCTAAACGTGAGGAGGAACTTCCTCGCTGTGAGGGTAACAGAGCCCTGGCAGGGGCTGCCCAGGGAGGTGATGGAGTCTCCATCTCTGGAGACATTCCAAACCCGCCTGGACACGTTCCTGTGGGACCTGCTCTGGCACGGGGTTGAACTGGATGATCTCCAGAGGTCCCTTCCAACCCCACAGCATTCTGTGATTCTGTGATTTTACAGTTTTCATGATGTTACAGTGTGTGGCAGAGGTGAATATAGCCATCACTCTTCACCTTTTGCATTGCCACTGTGGTTTGCAGTTGGGCATTTCATTAAGAAATTGAGAAGTGAGCATTCAGATTGACAGTGGAAGTAAATTAGCTGGTCATGCCGAGTAATTAAAACTCTGGCGCTGGGTGATCTTCAGATTCAGAAACCTGCCATTCACTGACTCCTGTGATTCTCTCATGATTAAATCAGGATTGTCTTTTGGTTGTTCATAACCGCTTGTATGTGAGAAGCTGTTCCTCAGCCACCCAGAGCCAGCAAAAAAGTTTCTGACAGCACAGTACAATATGAAACCTCAAAATAAACGTAGCAATTTGTAAGAATCAAGCACATCTGTCAAAGAACAGCACGAGGCACCTGTGAGTGGAAACTAGTATTTTTTTCTGATTCAAATCTGCAGGGGAAAAACGTGCGATCTTTTTTGAAAGCTGGGATTTTCTACTCATCCTTTTGACTCCTCCTCTTGCCTTCTGCCACCCTTCTACTGGCATAACTACATCCACCTAGGTGTGGGGAGCGGGTGGAGGGGGCAAGGAGGTGATTCTGTACAAGTGTTGCTGAAGTCCGATGTAGGCGTTGGGCTGCAGTAGAGAAGGAGACTTGCACTGTCTTGGTTGCCTGGAACAAGTGTGTTTGTAAAGGGCGGTTACGCAGCAGCACCCTGCGAGGCACGGATGTAAAGATCTGGCTACTGTTTTGGTTTTGAACTGCTCCCACGTGGATTTGCTCAGCCATTTCTCAGTACAAGTTTTGATTCATTAATGGCTAGAATGAGAAATCGATTAAATATCGGCCAGCACAGTTTTAAGCTGACAAAAGGTATAATGTTTTCAGGTCTAATTGCAGTGATTTTCACTTTTAACAGTTGAAATAATGTTAAATTTGAGACAGATGGAAGGTTGCAATTGCAGTAACGTGATGTTATATTTCAATATTTCTCAGAGTAACAGGGAATGATAAAAAAAGGAATATTAGAGAAAAACAGAAGTCTTAATTTTGTAGTTTTTAGGAAACCCAATATAAATTTAAAGGAAAGTGAAGAGGAAAGAGACTTCTGACTTTTTTAATCTTTTTTTTTTAAGTAGATCTCTCTAGCATTATTCCTATAGCCTGACAGTGGGATTTTTTATATTTTTTGGCATAAATGCAGGACATTAAATAGTGTGCATCCTGGATATCTGGCTAGTTCAGTTTTTAAATTCTTGATTAGAGATAAAGTAGTGTTTTAAACCGAAGCAAGCTACATGCAATAAACCTTAACGAGTCTGACTTAAAACCACAAATGAAGGGTCCTGAGGAGTCAACGTTGAAATAGTTGAAATCTGTCCTTCTTTCACTGTACTGTATCTGCTGAATAGTGCAGGGGGTCACATACTCTTTGAGAGATAGGTTAATTGAAAAAAAATCTCCAAAACTGGGCAAAGCACGTTGGCAGAATGGAGTTTCTCCTGCTTTTGTCCATCCTGTTCTGCAGCTAAATGGCAGATTGCAAATATAAGTGCTGTTATTTTAGGTTGTGAAAGTGCCAAATTGTGAAATGAAGCCAATTTTGTACCCCTATAATTGTTATGTTCTCATTGGTGTTTTAGCTGATTTTTGTTAGCCTCAGTGCTAATTTGATCCCTTGCTCTTCTCAGTTGGCTGGTTGTCAGAGAAACTCACGAAGGATTTAGCTCAGCTTTTTGAGAGCTATAAAAGCAGGACACCGAGTTACTAGGACCTTTAAGTTAACAGCATTACCTGCCGAGTCTGAGTTCTGCTTTACTTGCGCTGGCTCATCTGTCGGAAGCTTGAAAGGCCAGGCTGATCGACTCAGCCCGAGTTACCAAAAAGGAAGGCAGTGTTAAAAACCTCACCTTTGGAAATTGTATCACTGAGAGCCAATGAACGGGGAGGGAAAAAGGACAGGAATAACGAGACAAATCCTGCTCTGATGATCTCTACTGAAAACAGAAATAGGACCTCATTTAGAATTAAATACTAAATAGCACTCTTAAAACCTCCTAGTTGAGTACTCAGATTTTCCAAACAGCTATATCTTATGGTTTTTGGAGGGTGTAAGAACTGTTTGTCATTTCTGCGTCAGTAACGCCTGGAGGCCTGTATCAGGATCAGACTGTGTGGTCATGTGTGTTGTTTTTCAAAAGAAATGTTTTCATTGCATTCTTCTACTTTAAAAGTGAAACAAAAACCCAATGCTTACAATCCCAAAATTGGAAGAAATTGTGTGAACTATTGTGTAAAAAGGAAAAAGGGTAAGGAAACATAACTTGGATTCAGGCTTTTGAGAGTTTATTATAAATGTTGAGAAAAAAATAGCTCTGCAGTGCCCTTTAAAATCAGTAAGCGTCTATTTGAATTCCCATATAAGTAGTAACTGGCTGCTGTCTGTATATGTACTTAAATGTTGCTTGCTGTATAAGACCATGGTTGCTTAATTTCAGCCTAACTGAATTTTTATGGCTATGCTATAAACCTCTTGAAAATATTGGCTTAAATGGAAATGCTGACACAACACTAATTACACTGGCTCCAGTGTGATACCGTGATTAAAGTTTATTTATTTTGTGTGTTTGTGTCTGTGTGTGTGTGATTTCATTGTGAAAAACTAATGGAAAACTAATGTGGCAATGGAGAATGTGATTCTGTGCTTGATATTTTATTTTTGAACAACAAGGAACAGTCTTAATGCCAGTTTACAATATCAGAGAATTTATCTTTAATTGATGTATGGTTTAGGTGTTTAAAATTTTAGAAATTTGGGAAAGTGACAAGGTTCCCGCTTTAAAGCTGTTCACTCTTCTCTCCAGGAGTTTTTAAATGGCTTTTTGGGTGGTGAGGGTAGGTGTATATTGCATTTGCATTGGAAACCAAAGAAAATGGCTTCATTTTCCCACAGCATATGTTCTTTGAGATGATTGGGAGAAAAGTCTCATCTCTAAAAATAAGGGTATGCACCCCAGAGTTAAAGTTCATTGCACTCTTGCAGTTGAAGTAATAGCTGTAAAAGTCTTTTTGGTAAACAGGATGCCCAACTGCTACTTTCAGATTGCAGATCTGTGTATTGCATCTAATCAGTTGGGAAAGGCACAGTTCAAATATCATATGGCCTGAAGAAGAATAAGTTCCTGTCTCCACAATGTATATCTTAGGACCGTGAGCTGGGATTGGAGAGGCCTTGTTTGCAGCCTGTTTCCAGCACTTTATTCACAACTGGCAACAACTGGAAAAGAACATGACATGATCTGGAGAGCAGGAGTAGGCTGTTCTGCTTCCTGAGCGAATGTTGAAAGTAATGCACTATAATGCCAAATACAGATAATGCTCTTTGGTGCTGTGATTTTGTGTTAACTTTGCTGCCTCTCTCCTGGATCAGTTAGGCAAAGGCATTTTTTCTGCACTCACGCATATATGGAACTGGAAGGTTGATCAGAAAACCTGACTAATGGATTGTGGGTTCTGTAGAAGTGAATGATCTCCCTGGCTGGTAGTCTGTGGTGTATTTTGCTTGACATCAGTGCCAGCGTTCTGCCACATCTCAGAGACCGAAGTAATCATTCCCAGCCTTACCATTAACACCTTTCCCTCGAGCGCAGGGCACTCAGACTCTTCTGTGCAAGACAATTACTGCAGATACTCTTAATACGGGCTGTGATAGCAGCATGTCCTGCACCGCGGCAGTGAAAAGAGAGACAAGTGAGGGTTGGGAAGACCAGAGGGAAAAAGTGAAATCTTTGTGTGGAATGCCCTTCTCCAGTGTGCTCAGCGAGAGCATTCAGCATATACAAATTATACAAATCCAGTCCATGAAATTTACATTTTTTATTTTTACTGTTTGCTTTCACTGGAAGATAATGCAAAGTAGGCAAATAGTTTCAAAGTGTGTGGTCTTTATGATTTATAAGTATTGCTCAGAACTACCGCTGACCAAACTTCTTGGTCTTGTTCCCATTTGTTACAGTAATTAAATGTTAAGTTGTTATGAAAGGATTGTGCCCTTCCCCTGAAAGAGAAAAGAATGTGGCTACTCCATGATTCTGGGGCACAGCTGATGTTTTATTCAAACCAATGTGTAAAGGTACAGGAACTATGTGCCAAGCTTATCCCATCTGGAAGGAATGTATCTGTTCCAGATCTGAAGCACGGCTGAGGATCTCCTGCTCTTTAATATACTTGGGAAGCAGAGTTTCTTAGGGTTGGAGAGAGAAAAAACATCCACGCATGCTGCAGATAGGTTTGGTTGGCAGGAGGAGAGAGCCTGACAGGTCAGTCAGTTTCTGAACACATCTCCTTCCTCATTGCAGCCGTTAATCTATGGTAAGACTAGAGAGTGCTTGTCCTGAAATGACCTTTGCATCAAATCAAGTATTGCCCTGGAAACTTCAACATGTAACTGAAGACAAATTATGCAATAAACTAAAAAGTGATACTGTAACTTCTCTGTGGCTCCAAGCCTGCAAAGAAACCAGCTTTTCTCTCTGAGCATGCCCATTAATACCTAGAAGTGCCTCAAGCACATAATTGGAGACCTACGTTTGGCCATGTCCTGTTTTACTGAGGAACTGTTTGCTGATGCTGTGACTGAGTGAAGAGAATGAGAAGGTGGAGGGGAGAGGAAGGACTGGCATATAAAAATGCTCTTATCAGCAGACCTCATTTTTCAGAGAAGGGGGAAGGGGAAAAAAGACTTTTGCCTCGTGTGTGGTGCCTTTTATTGCACTAATGTGAAATGATTCAATGTGATGGACAGCAGTTTATCAAAACAAAATCTCATTAAAATCTGTCTGCACTTTGCCCTAACTCTCCTTTGTATAATAAGATTGTGAAGCTTTCTGTGACCAGACAGTAACCTGTGGTAACCTGTAGTATGCGTACATTTATGGGTGATGAATAAAACCATTGTCTTTAAACCCTTAATGTTGGCATCAATATTGTGCTAATAACATTTGGAAGTTTCTGCTTTATCAGCAGCAATGACTGGCAAATAATCAGCTGTTTTGTAATGGGAAGCTTAAAATAGCAGCCAAAGACATTTGAATTAAGCTTCGTGGAAAAAGACACTGCTGCATTTATTATGATAACATTTTCCTTGTATAAGGATGACATGATTGTTGTTTTAGCTTTTTAGACATACAGTGCAATTAAGAATAATCAGTTTTCCCACACATTCCGCAAAGTAACTGAAGCACAAATGCTAATAACCAGGCCCTTAAATTTCGAGTGACTTCCGCTGCTGCCTGGGCAGCCCAGGGGTACAGATGCGTGTTTCATAGCGGTATGCAGCTATTGTGCGATCGCAGTCTTCTTACACAGACACGAGTCCCAAAAGAAGTTGCTGCTAAATAGTAAACTCTTTAAGATTTGCCTATACTACCAATTTCGATATACTTGGGAGTGCGAAGGAAGGGGGTCTGTATATAAGTACATACGACACACACCGTGGGCTTTGCAGTCTGGGACAGGCATCCAGACGAGAACTTTAAAAGAATGCATAGAAGAATTTCTTAGTTGTGTTTACTGTAAATAGTAGGTGGCTGCACCAATAAGAAACCATTTTTTAATTCATAACCTTCCCTACCAGAAGCCACATATTTGGTGGGGGAAGTTTCTTACATATTCTTAGATCAGGGTCTGTCATGGTTGTTTTAGACAGGAGTCTGCATGAACAGATACATCTAAAAATTGTTTATGCATTAATATATAACTTTATTTTCTGTATTCTTTTCCCCGTTTTTTTCTATCTCATTGCTTTCCTCAGTGTGAGTACGCAATGCCTTTATATTATGCAAGCTGCCAGACTTACACTGTATTGGGGCCAAATTGGTGGGACTTTTTTTGCATGCGTGGGACTAAGTGTTTGCTGAATTTCATCTCTGCTTGCTGTGCATCTTAGACTGAATCGCTTAATTAAATGTGTAAAAACTGAGTGGCTAAACTTTATCACTGACCAATACTATTTATCAGGGAATGAAACATAGGGAGAGCAAACTGGTATCCCACTATGATGTGCAGTTACTTGCATTTCAGTGGACATAATTTTCCACATACAGTTTTGAAGCTCTGACTATACCAGATGTGGATGTAGTTCTGTCTGTATGAAAGATTGCAAGTTGGAATAGTGTATTCCTGTTTGTGAAGAACAATAAGCCACGGTGGTGTAAGAAGTAAGAAGACTTTTTGTTATTAAAGCATTCCTACACCAGGGCTTCTGTTTGTGAGTTATGTTACCAAAACTGATACTAAGAGTTCACACCGTTAGTTCACGACATGATAGCTCATAAAAAGAAGTGATTTCTGAGAATGGAAGATGAGTTTTGCTCTCTGCAAGAAAGTATTGCAAGGTCTCATCACCATTAATGCACCAGCCTGTACTGGCCTCTTGTACTGAAGTCAAAATAATAGCAAAAGAATTTTTCCCAAATGCTTGCAAAAATGTGTTTGTAATATGTATGACTGAAACTGCAGCTACACACCCTTTTACAGGGGAGAGGTGTGGAAGAAATGGGAATCTATTTGCAGTACCCAATTTTAGAAGATGCCCTGACACCACAATAAAAATCCAGCATGATGCCTATGACAGATTTTCTTTTTTCTAGTGAAAATCTAAGTGGAGATGATTCAGACTGAATAGAAAGCCGTTACGTCCTATAGTTAAACAATCTGTTAACCATGAAATGTGCCACTAAGGCCACTCTAATGAAGTCAAAAGAAAAAGATCCACAAAGCTGGAAAAGAAGTCCCATTTTCTCTAGGAGCTCAACCTTGAGACCACTGACCAAGGAGAGGTCTTAATCTCCAGCTGAAGAACTGGAAAGATACAGCCCAAGACCTTTCATCCCCATGAGAGTCTCCAACTTGTGATTGCTATTTGGCAATTATTTTTTTGGTGTATTTGGTCAGGGTCTGTGTCTGCTCTCAGTCAGACTAAGAGTGAAGGAGAATAAATAGCTTCTGGCAAATTCTTCACAGTCCCTGTGCATGTGGGACACATTTGCAGAGTTTCAGGATATCTCAAGACATATTTTCAGCAAATAAAGTATCAACCAAGAGAACTTCTGAACTCCAGAAAAGCTCTAGAAAATGCCAGAAAAATCAAAAAGGCCTCATTCATCCTTGTGGATGATTTTGAGCCACTTCTAGAGAACTAGCGATTGGGTCTGAATGGAAATGTTTAAGGAAGCAATTTGAACGTTATGTACAAAGTTTTCACTTAAAAGATGTGCTAATATTTTATAGTTTTGCTACAGCTTCTCACCTATCTTTGTTCTTCCAGGCGTTTAAGACCAAGGATGGCTACATCGTGGTGGGAGCTGGAAATGATCATCAGTTTGTCACTGTGTGCAAGGTAAAGGTGTGTTAGGTGACAGTACATAAATCACAGAATGCTTGGAAAGGACCTTTGAGATCACCAAGTCCAACCTCACACACACATGAAAGCCCTATGATCTCAGGCACTAGAGCACGCCCTGAAGCACCACATCTCCATGTTTCTTAAATACCTCCAGCCTCTTCTCATAGGACTTGTTCCCCAGACTCCTCCCCAGCTTGGTGGCTCTCCTATGGACATGCTCCAGCACCTCAGTGTCCTTCTTGTAGCGAGGGGCCCAGAACTGAACACAGCTCTTGAGGTGAGGCCTCACCAGTGCCCAGTACATCATCACTTCCCTGCTTCTGGCTACAGTGTTCCTGATAAAAGCCAGGAGGCTGTTGGCCTTCTTGGCTACCTGGGCACACTGCTGGCTCATGTTAAGCTGGCTGTGCACCAGCATCCCCAGGTCCTTTTCTGCCAGGCCTGTAGGTTTGCTTGGGGTTGTTGTGACCAAAATGCAGGACCCAGCACTCGGCCTTCTTGAACCTCATACGATTGGCCTCGGCCCATTGATCCAACCNCATCACTTCCCTGCTTCTGGCTACAGTGTTCCTGATAAAAGCCAGGAGGCTGTTGGCCTTCTTGGCTACCTGGGCACACTGCTGGCTCATGTTAAGCTGGCTGTGCACCAGCATCCCCAGGTCCTTTTCTGCCAGGCCTGTAGGTTTGCTTGGGGTTGTTGTGACCAAAATGCAGGACCCAGCACTCGGCCTTCTTGAACCTCATACGATTGGCCTCGGCCCATTGATCCAACCTGTCCAGGTCCCTCTGTATAGCCTTCATACCCTCAAGCAGCTCAACACTCCCACCCAGTTTGGTGTCCTCTGCAAACTTATGGAGGGTGCACCTGATCCCCTCATCATTGATAAAGATAACAAACAAGTCTGGCCCAAAAACTGAGCCCTGAATGTGTCATGGTTTCCATTCTGACTAGGAAAATGCTTCATAATTCCCTGTTTTTGTGAAAATAAGTAAGGAGTTTAAATTACAACCCTGGGGTTCTTCCAGGTAGTGGAGGGGACTGATAGGGGCTCTGTGCTTTGCCTCTGTACTCAGAAGACCCCAATGCCCATGTGGGTGGTGTTGACACCCCCTTTGGAAGTCTGTCCAGCTGCACACATAGTTAGCAAAAAAATTAACAAGATACCTGCCTTCCTATTCTGGACTGGTGAAAGTCATGGAAGTCACACTCCTGGCACCGTTTCTCTTGTGTATACATGGTCGGTTCAGCTGTTAACAAAACAAAGCTGGGGGATGGATGGGTCTTGTGCCACCTTAGGCCGAGTATAGTCCTTTCTGATATATTGCATGACTGTGGGCAGAGATAGGATGTTGAAGAACAAATCTTCAAGCAGGACTGCTGTGTTCAAAACCAGGTATTGTTATTTTGAGGTGATGGGACGTGACTCTGGCAATGCTCTTTTACAGAGGGTGGTTTGGGAAGCTGTAGAGTATTTTTGGGTGTTTTACATGCTCTTTTCCTGTTGTTCTGACACCTGGATTTGTGTTTTCCTGGACAATGAATACCTATTAAACGAGAAAGAGTGGGTGTACGAAAACAATTGGTCTTAAATAAAGCGTGGCAAGACTGCAAACGAAAGGCCTCAGTACCCCATGACGTGGGACAGGAGGAGACCACCTCAGCGGCCGAGGTACCGCGGCCTTCGGCAGGCCCGGGGCAGCGACGGCGCTCCCCGGCATCCGCCAACTCTCGCGAGAGCGGCTGAGGTGCCGTGGGCTTTGCGGGGCAACGGCGGGAGATTTAAGCGGCCGGAAGCCGGAGCCAGCCCTCAGTATTCGAGGGCAGCCCCTTCGGAGCCGGCCCAGCTGCCGCCGCAGCGGCCCATCCTGAGGTACAGGGGGATTCCGGGCGCTGGCTTTGCCAGGGGAGGCCCGGGACACTAACGCCACCCGGCGGTAGCCACAAGCTCTCGGAGAGAGGCTGAGGTGGCCTGGGCGTTGCCGGGGCGGCGAACGCTGCTCCCGCGCCCTCTGCCAAGGGAAGCTCGCGGGAGGGCAGCCACACCAGGAACAGGGAGGGGTCATCACGGGTGCGCACTGGTCTGTGGCTGGGTGCGGGAGCTCGGCAACAACTTGCTGGGGACACCAGCTCACCTATTGGCAGTGTGTGAGAAAAACATACTGTGGTCTCCACAAGACAGAAAGCTTGCTCCGAAAAGACCGTGGCAACCCAGACAGAGGGCCTGTCCAGAGACGTGTCTGTTCAGGCCTCTGGCTGCAAGCAGTGCCCCAGCCTGCTGCTGCTGAGGGAAGGCAGCAGGGAGACTGCCTGTTCTCAGGTGGAAGTTCTGCTCACCATGGCGGCTGAGCTCAAGGAGGAGGTGGAGAGACTGAGGAGCATCAGGGTATGTGAGCAGGAGATTGGTTGGTGGAGTAACTCTGGCGTGCCAGAGGGAAGGGTGCTGGGAGGATGCCACAGAGATAATGAAGGGAGTGGAGCATTTCCCATAGGAGGAAAGGCTGAGGGAGCTGGGGCTCTTGAGCTTGGAGGAGAGGAGACTGAGGGGTGACCTCGTTCTTTTTTATAAATATGGAAAGGGTGAGTGTCAGGAGGATGGAGCCAGGCTCTTCTCAGTGATGTCCAATGACAGGACAAGGGGCAATGGGTGCAAGCTGGAACAGAGGAGGTTCCACTTCAATATGAGGAAAAACTTCCTCATGGTGAGGGTAACAGCCCTGGCAGGGGCTGCCCAGAGAGGTTGTGGGGTCTCCCTTCTCTGGAGACATTCCAAACCCTCCTGGACACGTTCCTGTGTGCCCTGCTCTAGGTGTTCCTGCTCCAGCAGGGGGATTGGACTAGATGATTTTTTCAGATCCCTTCCAATCCCTGACATTCTGCATATAGTATTAGACTGCATATAGTATTAGACAGCATTTTTTAAAGTGAGATTTGCCTTTTCCCTGCCATTATGTTTTGTTCTCTGGAAATGTGCATATTTAGCCTAAATTAATCACACTTTAAATGAGCTGGCAGCCTCAGGAAATTGAACATTATTTTCCCCCATTTGTTCATGTCAGACATTTCACATTCACAAATGGATGTTCACAAGTAATAACTAGAATTAGTGAAATAGTAAGAAGACAGTACATTGAGTACTCTCTCAACGCAGTTTGGGCTGCTTATCCCCATCTTTCTATCTGGAGGGATCTGGTTTCATTTGCTTGGTTTGGCTCTCTTAATAGAGAGTTAACCTCCTCAAAATTTTCTCAGTGGGTTTTCTACATACAAGTGTTCAACCAGAGAAGTGGAGTCATGATCTTAACATGAATCAAGACTAATGACTGAATAAGTGTCTGCCTGCCACGATGGAGTTTTATCAAAGACTCACTGGTTCATAAAGGAAATATTTTTAGAAATTCCCACGACATAGCTGTGGATGTCATCTTGGTGCTTTTATCAACTGATGTGAGAATTATGTACCAAATGCTGCTCATCCTGCCATTCTGGAGTAAGGGTAGAGCTGAAGATCCAGCTCAGTAGGTTCTGACACCATGGTGTGAGCTAGGAGGCACTAAAATGCCTTAGGGCCATGAAGATGCTGAGGGCTGGAGTGCCTTTGCTGTGAAGACAGGCTGAGGGAGCTGGGGTTGTTCAGCCCGGAGAAGAAAAGGCTCCGGGGAGACCTTAGAGGAGCCTTCCAGTTCCTGAAGGGGCTACAGGAGAGCTGGGGAGGGACTCTTTGTCCTGGGAATGTGGTGATAGGACGAGGGGTTTTACAATGGAAAAGGGTAGATTTAGATTAGATATTAGGAAGAAATTTTTGACTGTGAGGGTGATGAGACCCTGGCCGAGGTTTCCCAGGGAAGTTGTCTGTGCCCCTTCCCTGGAAGTG
This sequence comes from Jacana jacana, assembly GCA_013400555.1. Lineage (NCBI taxonomy): Eukaryota > Metazoa > Chordata > Aves > Charadriiformes > Jacanidae > Jacana > Jacana jacana. The sequence continues at coordinate 267,370 of VZTM01022854.1, forward strand.
TTTGAGGCCAGGCTGGATGGGGCTTGGAGCAACCTGGTCTGGTGGGAGGTGTCCCTGCCCAGGGCCAGGGGGGTTGGGACTCCATGATCTTTAAGGTCCCTTCCAACTACAACCATTTTATGGTTTTATGATTCTAAAACTTCAGACCATGCATTCACCTCACTTTAGAGTGCAGCAGAACGAGTATGTGACTTGTGGCTACATGTTCCCTCTGTCATCAGTAAGGAGTGAGTGGTACCCCAGAAGAAGTGTGTTACCTATGATTTGTGTTAGCCCAGAATCTACATGACTAAATTTGAGATGAATATTAGCACCTATTCCTGCAGGCTGATTGTTTTTTGTTTCATCCTTACAAATGTATAAATTGAAAACAGGAGGTACAGAACATGGAAAATGATGATTGCTCGCATTTCAAAGGAATTAAAAAATCAGAAAAAGTAGTTCCAAGTTTTGGGCAATGGTTAGATTTTTCTATAAACCAGCTACGACATTTGCTTTTAAAAAGAATGGTCTTTTAAAAAAATTGTTATAGTACGGATTTAGGCTGTTAAGTTGCCTAGAAATGGAGCAATGTGGAAGTCAGTGGAATGCTATGAAACCTTTTAGAGGTACGCTCTGTGCTCAGTCAAATGTGATTTGGAACTAAAAATACTATCAAGTGGGAGAGCCAGTAAAGGAAGAGGACTTTATTACAGGAAGACCCACAACACCCCAGTCAACCTTCAGTAAATAGACCACTAATTCAAACATTGGAGTTGCTATTAGAGAACCTTTCTGAGATGAGCCATGCTAAAAATACGATCTGTATGGAAGCTGTTGCCCTGAAGACACACGCTCTAGAGATGTAACAGCTGGCTCGAGCTGTAAACACTTGCAAACATTCTGCTTCAACCATATCTTTTTCAGGCAAGCAGAAAGGAAAAACTGGAATAATTTACTGTGATATTTTAAAAATCAATGACAACTAACTGTAGCCCGTTTGGGGACTCAGGTAGTTGCAGAAAAACTTTGTAATGTTGCTCGATGAAGTGCATTTCGGAGTGGTCAAGTGTTAGAAAAGCACATCCATGTGCAGTGTGGCTGCTGTGGTGTAAGTAGGAATACTGAGCTAGAGCCTTCAGAAGCCTGAGCCCGTGTGCAGCAGAGGAGGGTACCGTGAGGTTTGCTGGTGTTGGGGGACACAGAGCACGCAAACTCTGGATGTGCATCTTGGATCTTGGAGGAGGCCTGGAAATGGAGAACAGCAGTTTCATTCCAAGTGGTCACAGCAGAATAAAGAAAATAACATTGGCAGGGTGATGCAGAAAGATGAATGGTACATTAATGAAAAGCTGCTCAAATGTGCATTTGTTAGTCACAAAAAAAAATGGAGAACATATATAGACATGCAGCTTTACAACAGATGGACATTAAGTTAAAGCTGAAGTCAGTCACATTAATTAAAACAGTGGAGTGAGCAATTCCATATGATCATTTTTCACATAACTCATCAAATAGAACCATACTTTTCTGATTAATTTCTTGGGTTTTTAAGCTCTCATAAATAGGTATTCACTGTCATTTACTTTAAACAACCTTGCATGATTTTTTTTCTCTAAAGCAATGATTTGTAACTTGAAATAGCAGTATTAAAAAAGAGGAGATAATTGGAAGGGCATAGCAATACTATTGTTAAGCTTTCAGATAGGAAAAGAACATTTTCTGAAGGTAGATTATGATATGATTTTCATAAAGTAGAATGTGTAAGCATGGAAGGACGAGAAAATATGCTGTGAATTAAGTGTTGATGGAAGGTGCTATTTAATGTTTTATGTTACTTGCAGATAAAAATCTGCAGAAAAGTTATGTAATATGGTCATTGTTCTAACATAACGTACTGATGCCTTGCTTTCCATGCTTAGTTTTGTCACTCAAGGTGACAACTGCAAGTCTTTTGAAAATATCTGTTGAAAGAATATGTATTGTTGATGGTTTTAATTCACCAACAGCTGTTCGCTTAGAAGGGAAGCCATATCCTTATTTGCTCCAGCATAGTGAGGAGTCATCAAATGATGGTCTTGGTTTGAGCCAATTTTGGAAGAATTAGTGAAATTTTAGGTTTGAGGCAAGTTTCAGAGAGATTGACTCCAGCCTATGTGTCACTGCCATGTGGTAGTACATAGCCATATGGATTCAAGGAGTGAGTGAATATGTTAATCAAGCAAAAATCCTTTGAGGATCGCTAACTAGACAGGAAACAGCTCCAACTTCAAAATGCCCTAATGTAAAATGGTTGGAGTTTGGATGTATATTAAGGGTGTACTATGTGTACTAGCTCTCTTCTTAAGCTCTTCCTATGCATCAGCGCTCCGCCACAAGCAGAGATGTGATGATGGGCTACAGGGACATCAGCTGGGAGCCAGTAATGGTTTTTTGTAAGCCATCTTGGAACTGGCCCAAGATGAAGCATGCTTAGAATGAGTATGAGACCATCATAAATAAGTTGATCTTGAGTGTGTGTTAGTGATGAAAAATATGTGAAGAATAAATGACAGTCTTATTCTCTGTAAGTTTCTATTCTGCCTTCCACTGTAGCTGATGTTACTGGGGTTTTTTTTTATTAAATTTGGAAAGTACTCATTCTGTTCCACAAAAATATATTGTGGCATGAATAGCTAAATTATGTAATAACTGTTGACTGTCCACACAGCTACCCTGTCTAACAAATGCCTCTACAAAACTCTTAAGACTCATTTTCCATATTTAATTCCCTTTGTAGTATAATTCACACTGTCTTTCATGATGAATAGATTTCTAATGTGCCAGGTGGGAGTTACATGTTGAAGATGTATTTCTCCTTTCTTGGAGGTTATAGCACTGATTTTCTTTATTGATTTTTTTTTTGGAAGAAATCATAAAGAAAATCAATGTAATTTCAATAATAAAACTTTTTTTTTCTGTTTTCACAAAAAATACTGAAGTGGAAAGAAATATTCTTAGATATAGCTTTTCTGAGTATAGCATATGAAATACAGTCAGGTTTCTTATTCTGTGTCATAGAGCTTAGTGCAGGATAATCCCACATATCTCTCCAAGCTCATGGTAGTAGCTAACAAACTCTTTAGTATTCTACACTAGGAATTTCTCATAACTGATAGTGAAAGCTAGCAACTAAGGTTTTGACCTTTAGTTCAATTTCTGTCTTTTTCTGTACTTGTTTTGTTTTATTAACCAAGAGACATCCTTTCTTAATTTTCTAATGTATATTAAAAAATTACTGAGAAGGATTTTTGGAAAGCTATATAAAACACGTAATGAATTTACTTAGCTATAGAAATATCTCCTGCTGAGCGTATTTCTTACTTACCTTTATTTTTGCTTAGATCCTGAATTTGCCTGCGGTTAGTAAGGATTCCAGATACAAAACTAATACACTCAGAGTCCAGAACAGAAAAGAACTTATTGACGTGTTGTCAACCCGGTAAGTTAATTACCTGTCCATTTTCAGGTGTCCTGTCCCCGATGAAAAACCAAAGTGCCAGCTGACTGCATTTGTAAATAATTATGGTACAACCCCTCATGATCAACATTTGGAACTCATCTTTTATTTGTCTTCCTATAACAAACATTTGGTGATGAACCCACTCTTCCTACAAGTGTTAAGCCCCTGGAAGGGAATAGTTATCTTTTGACCTACTTTTGAGCCCTTACATTCTTGACACTTAATCTTAGTTTCAAAGTTGATTCATGTTGATTTCTTACTTGCAGTTCATTTAATTTACCATGGCATTTATCTGATGTACTACGGTACCTCATGAGCGTGCAGTTTTGTCATCCACCGATCAATTACTTAATGGCTTTTTTCTTGTGGTTAATCTTCAATGCATGGGTTTTTTAGGTTTGTTTTCTTTTTTATGGGTGATACCTGAGTATGAAGATAAAGTTCAAGAAACAGTTTTTTGAATGAATTGCCAGAATTCTAATTTATTTTTATATCTGTAGCTATTAGTTCATCAGATTACCTCATTGCTCTTTCAATTACTGCTTTATGTCTTTTTGTCAGAGTTTATGTCCTGTTTTATTAGCATCATTTAGGCTGAATTTCTGTGTAATTTATATGCATGTACAGATGGGACTGTATACACACTTTTGGAGTAGATGCTTCCAATAGTATTCTGTTTTGTCATATTATTCTGAATTCATCTGGCATTCAGTTTTAAAACACTGACTATAACAAACACCTTTGGCATTCTAATGGAGGTCAAATATATTTCCATACACATTCCATGGTAACTTTGCTTTTATTCACTAATGCACAGTTGTTTGCAAAATTATATGTGCTTCATTTTTGAAGTTACTTAAGAGAATGAAATGAATAGTTTCTCAGTGCTGAAAAATGTCAGCCCTTGAGAAATCAAGGGAAATGACAAAACAGTAATGGCAAAATTTCCCTGAGAAATACCTTAATTAAATCACTGGTTGCTTGATAGTATTGCAGCTTCCAGCACATGGAAAATATAAGCTTAAGGTGCATAGGAACACCTGCAGGCTCTGCCATTCACTCACGGGATGTACACTGCTATCCACCTCTCAGTGAGTTTGTGCAGACACGAGCTGGAGCGGTTTAGAAGAACTGTGATTTTTTTGATGTGGCTTCCACTAAAGTCACTTTTGTTGAGATGAGCCCCTCCTTGGTGTGGTGGAAGGCAAAAGGGAACATGAAAGTCCTTTAAAGATTTAGTCAGGCCATTTGTCCATGTCCCATTTTGATGCAGTGCCAGGCAGATTGTGTATGACTTGAGGCAAAGCAGCCTTTTTTCTGGTGATGTTGCAATGGAAAAAGCCAGCAAACTTGTTTGGTGTGCCAGACTGAGCAGTAAAATGCAGGTAAAAATTTGCATCTATTGAATCTGGTGATTCCTAAATATTCCTTCTCTTTTCTACATGCTTGGAAACATAAATGGGAATTGTGATCCCGCAGTGGACTCATTTGAGAGTGTTGTTGCCCATAAGGTCAGTGAAAAGATTAACAGATATGGTCTGTGTCCCAGCATCTGAACAGTAATTATGGTGGCTTCAAGCACGATAGGAAATGTGCACTTGTGTTTCCTTCCCTTTCCCATACCCTTTTGTTGCCATTTTCAGTTCATACATTCTTCTTCCAGTGTGTTTTTGGTATTTTAAGCACCATATATCACTACTGTTGCATTTTTTCCGAGCTGCTGATGCTATTATAATCTTGTTGAGTTGAGGTCCCACCAGAGCTTGATTCCATTGATCTATATGATGTGTCTGCTTCCCCCTGTCTTTTTTGACGTATTTCCAGAGGTTTGACTTACCTTTTCTTTTCCTATTTTTCTTAATTTTCAAAGTGACTAACTTCAATTCATGTATAACTTCTGAACATTCAGTCAGCACATGAAGAAGGATTCTTAGCCCCCTCCTCTTAAGGAAAAGGATTTCACAGGTTTTATTTAGGGATAGACAGAGATGTTCAAACCTACAAAGGTTCAGAAACTCCCTGAAGACTTGAGCGTTTAATTCAGAGTTGAAATTTTAAAAAACATCTGAACTTTGGATATCAAGTCGATGCCTGTGATTTTGCTAGGGTAAATGTTAAGCAATTGAGACTCTCTGGCTGCAGTTGTATTCTAGATGTGTGCACAAAGGAACCATTGATACAATTGATCAATGTTAATGAATGCTATTTTTTTTTTTTTAATGAAGGCTGTATCTTGGGAAATCTTGACTCAAGTGACCTCTAATTTAGATCAGTAATTCCACTCACCACCTGCAGTAACTGTGCCAGATTTCAGGGCAGTTAGATAAGCAAGGGGATTATACAGCACTTAAAAGAAATTGACCTTTAAACAGAAGACTTTTCAGAAAGGTGCGAAATGACCTCTTCATCCCAGTCGGATGTCCTGAGCTGAGTGAGAATACAAGATGAAGATGAGTATGGCCTGAGACATAAATGTATCTTGAAACAACATGAGAGGTGTGAATTGCTCCACTCATTTCAGAAAGAATTTTTCTTCCCTGACAGAAATGAGGAGTGATGTACATCTGCCCTCAGCTCTCCATCCCAGCTTGCTGTCTGCTTACAGCACCTCAACCCCCTCTGCAGAGCAGACAGGAGAGAGAGACAGGGGGAGAGCAGGTAGGGGAGGCTAAATTCACATAGCCACAGGAATTGTCAGATATCAGGAAAAGGACCGGAAGGTAGGCAGCTCTGGAGCTGCTCCTGAGAGAACCAGCTCTCGCACAGGGGCAAAAGGGAGGAATTACAGAAACCAGTCCCAGACTTCTTGAGAGGGGGGAGTGTTTTTCAGTTCCATCTTCTTAAGGGGAAATGAGCACAATACTGTGAGGTCATAGGGTGTTCGCAGGGGAGAAGAATAGAGGCCTAAGGGGTTATTTTGTACTTGCTTTGCTACTGCTGGTTTTGTCCCTTTCCCATCTCTAGTCCTTGTCCTGCTACGGTTTTTTATCCCTCCCTGCCCCCCCCATCCCCATCATCTTCCTCCAGCTCCCCCAGCTTCTTCTCTCCTCTTTCTCTTCCCACTGCTGGCATTTGCACATCTACTGTGTATGCTTTACAGAACAGGAATTTTCCATGCCTTCTCTACCTTCCTCTTTACTTAGATGACATTTTCCCCAAATAACAAAGCAGAACTCTGACAAAAGCAAATTGCCTCTGAATGCCTTCCCTTCTCAGGTGTGTGCCAGGAGTCAAATATAAAATGGCCCTACCTGGGTGGAGGTCAGGCTCAATGGCTACTACAGAGGCCCCTGAGACTCCCAGCTCATGTGAGAACTGACAGACTACAGAACACTCTGGTTTTTTATGCTTCCAGTGAAAACCTCTGGTTTGTGAATTAGATCTGTCCACAGGAACTGTTTTAATTGTTGCTCCATCATTCCACCCCCCAACTTCCACTTTTGCTTCCTTCGGAGCAGAGGCAGTACCAGGCAAAACATGGGTTACTATGTGTGTGTATATATATGTATGTGTATATATGCATAAGTTTGTCAAGCCATACATTTATAGTGTGTTTGTGAAATGTGAGGTGCATCCTGCAAAAGCTGGTTTAACGACAGCTTTCAAAGAAGCTGCTCTGGGGAAGGTGGCCTGATGTGCTGACCTCCTCCTTCAAATTACAGCGGTGTTGATGCTACCCTGCACCCAGTGACTGAGATGCATGTTAAGGCAGTGCAGTTAAATGCATAACCCACGGTACTTCACGGACCAGTGTGGGGGCTGGTGTGGGTTCTGTAGCTTCCACTCACAATGTACTATGTGTGACATATGTTAACGTAGTTGATGTACCCATCGGAAAAAAAATGTCAGTACAATCATGTTGATCCCAAAGATTTTAAGGGTCTGTTATGGTTTGCTGGGTGATTAATCAGTAACCAAGAGGAGACTAATTAGACACTAACACAGAAATGCTTACAGACTGTTGAGTAAATACTATAGGATTCATTTTGAAAACTCTAATTGTATATTAACAGTACACTAAGGGATAATGATCCATTATTTGAATTTCCCAGAGAAGTTTCTTCTATGATTTATTTTGTGTAGTTTCTTCCTGGACTTCAGCAGGAAGAGAGAAGGTTTTTGTGATTGACTGCATGTAAAAGCTAATACCAACCCTAGATGTTGCTGTCCCATCTACATTTGGTAGCTATCCAAATTACTTCTCTAGATTAATTGCCATAAGCTTCTGATAGAGAAGAGCAGTATTTTGCTTCAGTGGAATGTGGAATTCCACTTTGTGTGGAATTGGATGGTTTTATCCATTAGAAGAACGTGGGTGCCTTTCCACGTAGGATGTAGCAACACTTGAAGGTTTCCTAGGAAACATTGTGCATTCTTTCCATATATCCCAATTATCTGAGTGGATTAATTCATGCTTTGGATGTCTTTATTTCATTGAAAGACAGAAAAACTTTGTTTCTTTTTTAGCATTAATAATTGACAGGATGAGAAACTACATTTGAACAGAACTCAGCTGTGTTTCTATCTCATTAAAGCCATTTCATCCAGTTTGTGCAAGTCAAGCAAACTTTCTTTTTTTGTGATTAATGATCCATTCTCCCAGTTCTTTATCAGAATTTGTTAGAAAGCAGAGGGGCATTTAAGCCTTGCTTTTTAAGAAGCAAAACTTGTGGTTTGTGTAAGTAAATAAGCTGTATGTCCTTTTTATTTGGTACTTAATTTTTGGACTTTTGGTAGATATTTCTTTTATTGTGCTGTGATGTTTTTTGATTGGTTGACTATGTGAATAGTTTAAATTAGAGTTTTTTCATTTAATGGTGCCTGCTAGATTTATGAATTGAGGAAAAATATGTTTATGCGGATTTCTTCCCCTGAAATAACATTTCTATTAGTTCAGCTCATGCTGTGCTTTCTATTCTTAAAATATTTTAAACCATGATATATCTTTAATATTTTTCAGCATCTGAAGTCTCATTTCAGTATTGCAACTTCAGTGGCTTCATGAGTGCTGTGTAATTGAGAGCAGAGGAGGGCTAGAGTTCTGCTTAAGATACAGATAAGGCACCATGGAGATTACCACCTCTTAGGGAAGGAGGCTGTAGTAGAGGGTTAGCAGACAAGGTTCCCAGCAATGGCTTTGCTCTCCACTGTGGGTACGTATCCCTCTTTTTTCACGAGTGTCTTCAGAAAGGGCCTGCATTCAAGCTTCATACCACAGACTTGTACAGGAACAAGTAAATTCTTTTGAACTTTTAAGTGCTAGTAATAATTGTAGAAAGCTAAGCTACAGATTTAAAATGATTCTACAAATAAATTGTAGATAATTTAAATGGCATTTATATGATTGTATCTATAGCAGATTGAGCATTTTAGAGCAAAAAGAGACTCGTGGCAATAACTGAAGCTGTAGTGCGAATCATGTGGTTGAGCTCTCCTGCAGTCACTGAGTATCACTGAGGCTCCACGAGCAGATAAAGATTCGTTTGCAATTGTCACGTTCAGAGTTTGGATGCTACACAGACTTGGGTATTTTTTTTACTAGCTTGAGTTTGGGGAAGAGGGACCATTGTTTCCATTGCATGCATCTCCATTGGTGATTTTATTTATAAATATATACAAAAAATAGTTTTTTCCCCACTGAAAGACAGTAGGTGGCTGTAACTGTAATTTTTTCAGTTAAGAAAAAGAAATTATATACTAAGTAGGATATTTAGAAGAAACAGTATCAAATCATAGAAAAATGTTTTAAAAAAACAAGTGTTAAGAGGCAAAGGCCTTGTAAATTCTTGCTGATGGAGCTTTTCATTTTCAGTGGAGAATTTAATCTTTTGGTTCTCTTGGAATTTTTTGTTGAAGGTCCTCACTTAATATTTTGGGAGTGCTGAACATGGTATCAATTGATATAAACATCAGTCCCTTGCTGTAAAGAAACTTATGGTATTTATTTGTGTAAGTGCTATTAAAATTATCTCTAGATGGAGGGGATGATACATACAATTAAAAAAATATTTCAAAGTTTATGCAGCTTGTGCAGTTGACATTGATGAGGTGGTCTCTGTGTTACTGCTCTTTCTGTTTTTACTGACACTATTAACTTCATGTGTATTGAGCAGGAGTAAAGCTGCTATTTTTGAGGAACAGCAGTGCAAAACGTGTGTACTTTGCTATTTATTTAGAGTGAAATGCATTTGGTATCAGGATTTATTCCCTCAAAGCCCGAGGAAGTCATTCCTGCACAGGGAGCAAGACATAACTGCGAAACTGGATCCATACCTATGCCATAAACTTTGTGTCACCATCACTAGTTTGTTTTTCTTTATTTCATGCTACTTTTAGACTACTTTGCAGCCAATCTCTGCATATATATACAAGGAAGTTGACGAAGTTTTACTTTAGGGGGTTTTGTGCTTTTGGGCTTTGTTTCCATTAATGTTCTGTCAGAAACTTGGAAAGGTTTTGTTGTTTTGTTTTGTTTTTTTCATAATAACATGCTACAAATAAAGCTGAATGTTAGGGACATGTTCTGGATAACACTTAGGAACTCAGACCTGGTGAGCTACAGAATATCAGTAATTGAGTGTCCCTTATCCAAGGTTTCTATTAATTTCATTTCCATGAGGTCTTTAAATCACACCTATTTTCTTTTTGGTGTTATATGTATCATGAAGTAGATCTTTCCTTTCTAATGATCTGGTAGACCTCTGTGTTATTTACCTTCATGAAATTTAGGATATAGCCTCCAAATAAGTTCACTGTTGATTTAGAATCGTGGCTGGTTGCAGGAAACCCCATCTCTTAGTGACGGGCATTGCTTCAAGAGTGTGTTTGCATGTATGGGCAGACAAAAGAAAAAAGTGTCTAGCAAGAGAGCGGAAGTAGGGTGGTGTTACCAGTCCTGGAATTCAGGGCTTAGCAATGAGTAGCTGAGCTTTTTGTATGTGATACGAGGGCATGGAGCTCTGTGTGCACCAGCATAGGCATAGTGTGTCTATGTGCTGAACCGGATGTCCTTAGGATAGGTTATACAATTATGCAACAAACAAGTATGTAATCGATGTTGTTATCTGACCAAAAAATGTGGCTGTTAATCCTGACATATGTTTTAGATGTGACAGAGGGAAAAACACTGGGGTGCTCTACCTCAGGTTTTATGGAGCAGTGTTGTATGTTAGACTTGTACCCACGTTATATCTATCTTTTTGTTGTTAAATATGTATGTAAAAAAACAAATGTGAAACACATTAGGGTAATTAAGGACTGGAGGAAACCTGTTGATGCCTATTTGAAAGTGCTGATAAATTTAGCTTTACATTGTTGCTGGATTGCTGCAGATGATCAGATAGAAATGGAAGTCGGGTCAGCTACAGTCTATGTCTTTGGGGTTTGCCTTTCTGAAGAACACCTGCAGTACATTTCCCTTGTGTTATTCACTGCCTGGGAAGAAATCGGTGGGGAAGAGTATGGAAGCAGGGAGAGAGGGTGGAGACAGGCTATACATTTTTGGAATCTGAAAGCACGGAGTTGAAACCACATGCTTATTTGTTCTTAGGTTTTCAGAAAAAACAACGGTCGAATGGTTGCAGCTCTTTGAAGGTAGTGGGGTTCCATATGGCCCAATCAACAATATGCAGCAAGTATTCTCGGATCCTCAGGTTGGTTCTCACCAAGTCTTTTCTATACATTATGACATGTGTTTTGCAAATGTCGAGTAATGATCACTTTTCCTGCCACTTAGACCTGCTTTCAGCTACTTTAAATGGGATTTGAGAGTTTTATATGGTGGATTAAGTTATATGATGGGTTGGGTTCAAGCCAATAATATGGCATAATAAGGAATAAATACAGATCTTGAAATGGATTATATACTTGGGATGGCAGATTTTGCCATAATTCATTAAACCATAGGTATTCCATGTCTCATATGGAGTCTGTCTTTCAAAAATGGCTAGTAAAGCAGAAAGAAGCTGTAATATGTTATGTAATTGCATTTTGTCAGATAAAGATGCAGAAAAGTACCTTTACTGCTGTCCACAAGCAACTGATTTTTTTGTATGGAGGATGGATAACCAGAACCTATACTCTTTGAAAAAAATGGGCAGCATTTTGATTTGAAACAGAAAAATGAAAAATATATAGGAAGATTTTAACTGTTTCTTGGCCTGGTGGTTTCCTTGAGTGAGAACGCTTTAGATTTGTATTTATTTGTTTATTTTAAATTGTATTTCTATCACTGAAATTTTATATTCTAAAAAATATTTTTATGTTTGAGTATCCGTAGAGGTAAGATACCTGCATATTCCCTGATCCCTTCCTTTCTTCTCACCTTCTGCCTTATGATGGGTTAAAGGGCCCGACGCAGATGGAATTATACTGTTTTGAATAGTGTAACCAAGTGTTTCACAGCTATTCTATTGTGTGATAAATCTCCCTTAAATGAATTCCTAATAGTGGGAGTAAGCAGGAAAATGATTGACCGTTGGAGGAAAGAAGAAAGTAGCAAACTTTGTATGTGTCCATGTTGACTGTCAAGAAATGTCTGTCAGGGTTGTGAATACGATTGTAGTCTTTGGGAAGGAAGAACAGGCAAAAGAATCTATATCATAAGAGAATAGGTTAATAATAAATAGGTTTTTTAGAAATAGGTTTATTATATTTTTGGAAGTATATGACAATATTTGTTAGGCTACTGCAAGAAAAGTTGCTTTTTATTTTTCCTTCAATAAATATGCTCTTTCTCCTTAAAGCGACGTAGTACCATGCTGTAAAGTACACATGGGCCAAATTTCTCACTTCATAACTTTCACAAGGATTAAGGCTGGGCTTTGAAGAACACACAGCAAGAGTCTATGTTTTACTCGGAAAATGGCTGACCTGGTGGTACGTGTGGCAACATTGGAAAAATATTTTTTTGCTTTTTTTGCTGCTGGGAATTTGAAGGAGTCAAGTTCTCTGATTCTGAAAGAGAGCACTCTTTAAAACACAGTATGTTGTGGGATGGCTGTTACCTCCCAGACTGAAAGGAAGTTAGCTTGGTTACCTTTTGTTAGAGGTCACCCAAACACTAAGTAACCGGGGTTAGTTACCTCTTATGGATAAGAGGTATCACAGTGCTTTGCAGTCAGATATCACCATACAGCAGGTTGTTCCAGATATTTTCCTGTAAAGGGAGATACTGGTCTATTTTTTTTCCTTGAGGAACTGCTTTAAAATGTTGTCTTGTCTACACCCTTCACTGAAATCAGTGTCACTCAGACACTGTGTTCTTATTGTTGGAACTGAAATTCCAGTATTTGTGGCTGTGCTGCAAGCTATACATTTGGTTCGTTCCTGGAGCTGCCTCCCTCCTTAAGCGTTTTCACAGAGTTACTGTTCTGTTCAAGAGGAGGGGAAGGAAAAAAAGAAAAAAAACAAACTACAGTTCTTTACTGTATTCAAAAGTGTAGACACTTTAAGGTATAGCCCTTATGGCAAGATATTTACTTCAGGTAACTTACTGAAATTAAGCTTCCTGTGCCACTTTATGTATCAGAGAGGACACCTACCAGAGTAGTAATTTGGAGGGCAGCATGCTCAGCATCTGAAGCAAGCTTTTCTAATTTCTACAGAACTTTTTGTTTTGATGGTGAAGACTTCAGACCTTCACAGGTGGCTTCATTGTCCTTAGTCACTTATCCATAGCTTGGATTTAGAGCTTACAGGTAGTTGTAGCAAAGATATTTCCCACTTCTTCTGAACTGTTGATTTTTGCCATTGTACCATGGCCAGTCTCTCTCCATTGGCTCATCCTTCTGCTGATGTGTGTTTATGCCAGATGGATGTAATCTATACATGTTTGTGTATAGCACTTCTGAGGAGAAGGCCCTGGGGGTCCTGGTAGACAGTAAACTATCCGTGAGCCAGCAATGTACCCTTGTGGCCAAGAGGGCTAATGGAATCCTGGGCTGGTGAGGCCACAACTGGAATCCTGTGTCCAGTTCTGGGCTCTCCAGTTCAAGAGAGACAGGGAATTACTGGAAAGGGCAGCAAAGATAATGGAGGGACTGGATCATCTCCCTGATGAGGAAAGGCTCAGAGAGCTGGGGCTCTTTAGCCTGGAGAAGAGAAGGCTGAGGTGAGACCTCATGAAGGCTTCTGAAGTATCTGAAGGGCAGGTTGAAGGAGGATGGAGCCAGACTCTTCTCAGTGGTTCCCAGTGACAGGATGATGTTCCAGCTCATGCCCGTTGCCCACGGGAAGTTCCATTGGAATATGAGGAAAAACTCCTTTCCGGTGAGGGTGTCAGAGCCCTGGCAGAGGCTGCCCAGGGAGGGGGTGGAGTCCCCTTCTCTGGAGACCTTCCAGCCCCTCCTGGATGCAGCCCTGAGTGATGTGCTCTGGGCAACCCTGCTTTAGCAGGGGAGTTGGATGAGATGATCTCTAGAGATCCCTTCCATCTCTGACAATTCTGTAAAAAGTCAGTCAGCAGTTTTGATTTCTGAAACTCCAAAATGCATGACAGTGCCCTGACAGTATACCCAAGACTAGGGAAGAAGTCTCGCAACACCTGAGAATCTGAAATCTGTTTTTGTGGGCTCAATTTACATCAGACAATGCATTTCTAAGAAAGGTGTCACTCAGCTTGTATTGAATGACCTCACTGTATGACAGCAAGTACAAACAGCGTGATGGAAAATGGAAGAGTTTATCATAATGCAGTAATGTGCTTTTCGTACTTACTTGCTTTCGACGACTGCAGGAAAAAAAAGCATGAAACCTGGTGATACTTCAGTAAATGCACACTCTAACAGGTAATACCTAGGTTTTGCTAACCTCTTCAGTTTTGGGTGTGACCAGCAGAACTGGATCTAAGCACAATTCCATTGCTTTAACTTCATTTTATTGCCATCATTTGTGGTCTCGAAGCATTAGTGACCAAGCGTGGATGTCAACAGTCATCAAAGTGTATTTCAGCTCAGCGGTCAGGAATGCCACATGGGTGCCCCAGCCTGGTACTGGCCAAAGCCAAATCCTGGGAGGAGGCTGGAATAATGCAGGGGAGGAATGAAAGCAGGTCTGAGGAGATAGGGAAGAGCAACCTGACTGAAATAGTCTAATGGAACTTAATCAGCCAGAGGTGGGTTGTGTTTTCAGATTTTATTTTATTTTAACTAAAAGGACCTCAGAACTCCTAAGGCCAAGACTGGTTTGTATAACTTCTATAAACTGAGATAAAAGAACACATTTTTGATCCCAGGACGTTTTTTTAATACCTTTAAGAGCTTCAATCATACTCCAAGTGAGCTGCCAAAAAACATGCAGTTTTTTTTACTAAATCGGAGTGCCAGGTAATACTGTTTTTTCCATGAATGGAGTGAAACATCCACTTTTCCCACTGCTTATAATCGTTTATTCATTTGTGACGTTAAAATGAATACCACAGGCTAACGTGGTACTGGTAAGTCCATCAGTCTGTGGACAGAAATACACGGGTATTGTGCACGTATGGATAAACGGCTGAGAGAGAGGAGCAGACTTGCTAGGGAAGGGAACAACTTTTCTTAAAAACCAGAGGGAAGAAGGAATGTTTGTAAGAGTTTTTACAAACTCTTAAAAGTACAGTGTATAGTATTTTAATTAAGCTTTTTATAGTCAAACTTTTTCAAGCTATTTTTTAAAAAGTGTTCTTTTAACCAGGCCAAGATAGCACAAACATTAAAGGAATCCTTAAACATTTTAAAAACTTAGTAGTGACCTCAGTATGGTCCCATTTAACGTACCCTGGGGAACCATGTGTATGAAATACAATGTGGTTTGAGGTTTTCCAAACAAAACAAACTTAAAAGAGAATACCATTTTTAATAGAAACTGTTCAAATTGTCCCAAAAGATAAAACAGGACCAGGTACGCACTGTACTGCAGTTAACTATGAAAAAGGTCTTTGCTGGTAAGTGAGAGCTCTGAAGGGTTTTTTGTTTTCTTTTAAACATTACCCTCCACTCTTTCTCAATGTAATTTCTTTCACAGTTCTCACACAATGTTATTACTTTAATTAAATGGCTGGCATATATGAGAAGCAACAAAACAACCCAGAAATATTATGGGCATCTTAATAAATTGTTTAGTTTTTTAATCTGGTGTTTTACCAGATTAAATCCATTGATGTTGATGAGTTTTACTCTATGAATGCTGCCAGCTGAGAATAAATCTGGAAGCCATGCAGTGGTACTTGCCCCCGCCCCCCCCAAAGCAGTTACAGTCATACCACACAAGTTGAGTACATCAGGTGTAAGACATCACCCTGGTGCATCACTTCTGAGAAATATGGGGAGGGAAATATCGGAGCTGAAATATCACAGCTGGCCCTGATTTCAGCTCCTGCCAAACACCTGCAGACTCTAAAAGGATACCAAAACAAAACTCCACCCTGTGGCAGGAGGCCATCCCTTAACAACCCTTCCCTGACTTTGCATCACTATAAAAATTAATTTAACATTTTTTACAGAAACCTTAAGTCTTCCTGTCCCAGTAGACTATTACAGTTCCTTTAGCCATTTCTCTGAATGTGCCTCAGAAAAAAACCTGCTGTAAACTGAAGTATTGAAATATCTGATAGCTGGAAATTATCTGATATTTTATGTTTATTATTTGTGGAAACACAAAGGTGGCAGGTTTTTTATTAGCCTCTGGATTGTCTGTTGTTTTGGAAATTATTTTACTTTAACATATTCTGGGAAAAATTTTCTAGCATCTGGTAAAAGCTTCTAAAATCAATGTTGTGAGAACACAGAACAGCAAAAGATACGAAGTGTGTTGGGTTGGATTTTCTTTTTTTAAATCATCTTATGCACAGTGGTTGTTGCTTTGGGGTTTTGTTTTATTTTGTTAAATATTACCATGCTTTAATTGCTACTCTCTGTTGAAAGAGACTTTTCTGTCCCACTGAGGGCTGTCCCAAGTCAAATGAAATTATATTCATGTCCATAATACTGCAGGGAGTTTTTGCATATAGAGTTTTTTGCAACTGAAAAGCAGTTGATGAAGGCCTGAGGTAATACGATGTGTCTGGAAGTAATTCCTAACAGACAAGAGACAGAGGAATTAAATCTTGCATATGTCTATTAAGTAACTACTAAAACTAGATGGAAGTTTTCCAATGGAATATTTCTCCATTTAAAAATGCCAATTCACTGGAAGTAAAATGTCCACACGAAGGTGTCTAAAATAGAATTCCATTTTGAAACAGAAATTCAGCTCTATTCCTGCTGGTTTTGCTAAGTTGAAAAGTGTACTGCCTAGCTTTGATTTGGTTTCAAGCCAACTTTTTACTTCAATTTTTAAATTTCATGCAATGAAAAAACCCTATACCACCAACCATGCCCAACCCTTTAATTTTGTCAAAAGTAGCTCCTTTATACTAAATTACAAATGTTTTCAAGCTTTTGGTCTGTGGGAAATTTAGGAAAGTGGATTCCCTTCTAAAGTGGAAAGCATTAAGGAATGGAACATAGTTTGAAGATGTGAAATGGAAAATCCAGTTCTAAGACTGTTTGTAATATGGGATTCCCACATATATACAGTTATGCAGGCTTTATATGTGTTATGAGATAGTTCTATAGCCAGAAGTTATAGGAAGGGCTCACAGTGAGACAGCTCGTGTATTTTGCTATGAGGAATGTTGTAATGGGAAGCGTTTCTTAAACTGAGGCTGTAGTGAGATGTGGTCCATGGCTATGCTGCGTTTTTGTCTTGCCCACAATGATATGTAGAGACCTTATGGTGGAGAAGGCTTGTAATGTGATGGGGTTCTAAATAGAAATATATTAATGATAGGCTTTTGTTTGTACGCGCGTTTAATTCATGTCTGTCTAGGTAAGAAAAGCAATGATCAAGGAGGTCGCTTAATGCTGTCTATCATTAAGCTTTGATTCCACTTGCCTATAAATATGCAGAATTTTAAAGTTTGATCTGCAATTTCCAGTGCTGTTTGTCTGCAGAAGTCTGAAGTACCTTTGGAAACGTCTCTGATAAAATGATCCACATCTCATATCACCACACTCCTATGCCTGTTTTTTTGCCTGGGAGGTCTGCTGCTCATATTTAGAAAATTAGAGTTTTTTGCAAAGAGACTGGGGCAGAAAGTTGACTGCAGCATCATAGCTGTGTGCTTTTGCTGACCTGTGTTTTTAGGGGTGGAGGGGAGAAGCTGGCTATGAATAAAGAGGATTGGAACCCCACAGTGCACGCAAAAGATAAGTTTTCACCTGCTGCCGCTTATTCTGGTCCTTTATATGTTTTCTGAGCCCAGAGGTGTCAGCTTGGCTTGAGACCTAGATTAGAGACGGTATAGTTGCACTAGATAAAATGATAACCATTAGCTGAGGTCAGTCTCTTCAGAACCGGCCCAGCCGTGACCGCAGCGACTGATCACAAGGTCCGTGGGGTTTTCGGGCAGTGGCTGTGCCAGGGGAGGCCCGGGACAACTCTGTGACCTGGCAGCTGCCCACAGCTCTCACCAGGGCGGCTGACATGGCGTGGGCCTGGCCTGGGCAACGGCGGCTGCAGCTCCCACGCTTGGGCGGAGCCTGCACCTCCTCCCGGAGGCAAAAGGGCTCCCGGAGGACAGGGACTAGTCCCTGCCCACACGATCCCCAGCGAGGGA
>VZTM01022854.1:285539-316247 GCA_013400555.1 Jacana jacana
AGGGCTGATGGTTGGACTCCATGATCCCAAGGGTCTCTTCCATCCTGTATGATTCTATGATTAGGCTTTTTCAACACCTGAATTTTGATTTCTAAAAATATCACAGTCAATAAGAACACCACAAACATGAGAAAATCCACCACCAACTTTATGTACTGTAGAAGGACCTCTGCTTCATGAGCACTGTGATATTTTTAAATCAAGTAACATCTTTCTGCTGTACCCTCTTCCTGAGGTGTGCAGGATAACCTGGCTGCTGAACAGGAGAGCATTTAGTCTGCCTTGTGCCTTTGTCAGAGCCTTAATCCGTGTGATTCAGGATATGAGCAGTAGTGAAAGAGGTAAGAGGTTGCAGAAATATGGCTTCATTTTTACAGAAGTTGAATGCCAGAGCAGAATTTCTGCCAGCATCTGCCACGCAGTTCACACGTGGTTTTGGGTAAGTCACTTCAAGGAAGGTGTTAAAAGGTGGTCATTAAATGTGTGTGTGTACCTCGTGTTTTGGAGCACCTGCCTTGTGACACCATATGCCAAAAAGCTGAAACAAAAGCTTTTTAAGTATTCTTTGGGCATTTTAAAATGAAGCATTGAAAATGCTGAAAAATCATAACGTAGCACTTTTTACCCTTGGTTTTCTCTGTATTTCATTTTCTTACTCATGAAATTGGGACTCATCCAAAAAGCAGTGTTGTAAAGACACAGTAATTATGCCTCTAGGAAGCAGAGCCTCTAATGGGGGGGCAGCAGAGAAATATCCCTTTGGGAAATTAATTTTTTTTTTTAAAATTGTATTTGAGTAACATACATTAAAATGAGACCTGGAGATACAACTTACTTATGAGAAATAAACCCACTTTTGAATATCTTGAAGCTCACTGAATGAGGGAGAAGCCTGACAGGAGAAAAGTCAAGCATGCACCTGAAGCTGGTAGTGTATTTCCTTTGTGCAAGCAAGACAGTGATGCTGAGTAGCACCGTTACTCTCTTATAATAGCTTTTGAGTGTGTACATATTTGAACAGGGTGTCTTTAGACCTATTTGCATATGCATTCTATTGAGAAAACAATGTAATGATTTGTTGCTCATGGAGAATAATGAGGTCTGAAAAGCATCTCATCAGAGGTGAGTTCTCATAGCATGCTAACTTGTGTTTAAAAGTGACGTTGCAGTCACGGCCGTTCAAAGGTACAAAAAGTCATCTAGTCTTTTGGGACGTTCCCTTCTAGAAAGAGACTTGTCAAAAAGCCATGCTGAGCTTTGAGGCAAAGAGCATGGAAAAAAAACCAAACTGGTTTTGGAACCTCACAGTCTTTTTTAGGCCTCACAGTTATGAATCTATAGTCTGTGTCCCTTGTGCTGTTGGATTAGTTTCTGTCCTGGCAGGGGTTACACACCACTTCCCAGCCTTGCCACTCAACCAAGTGACATCAGGTGGTTTCAATGACTATTTGGTGCCTTGTACAACTGGAGCATGTTCAGGCAAAAATTGAAGATGCATTGAGCTAGATGATGTGTAACTCCTTAGCAAACCCTCACGGGGTGTGAGCCCAGCCCTCGGTTCTGTTCATACGTGAGTCACTGTAGTGTCAAAGGAGTTTGTAATGAAGCTGGTCGTTGCATTTATCCGAAGTTTGAGTGTCAAACCTGTTAGATTTATGAGAAGGGGGGAAATACATGTGTATGTGTGTCCCATCAAGTCTCACAGCCTGGAGAGAGTGTATATGCTGAAGCAATTGCTTCAATTGATTCTTTTGAAGTGGGTTGGTTGTTGGTTGTTGTTTTCTTGTTTTCATCTGAGCATTCACTGAATCATTGTCACAAAGTAATGTTCAGTTAAAAATAGGTGTTCTTTGCTTTCCCCACATTGAGAATTGTGAGACTGTCTATATTGCCTGACTCACATGACCATAGCAAATAAAAAAATCCACCATTTTTTGGCTTTAAAATATTTTTCTTAAGTAGATGTAAACTCATTTACGAAGCTGAATGTATGAGGAGGACCAATAAAGAACAGTGGCATTTCAGACTAAATTTAGACATGCCTCAGGATGTAATTCCCTCCAATAAAAGGTCATTATTAACATTTCCTACTGTATTTTTGTTTTCAAAATTAGCTGGAACCATGTCTTGGAGTTCATAAGAAGATAACCTGAATATTTTTATCTTTTTCTTTCTCAGACACCATAAGGGCTCATTTTTGTCACAGGTCTTGTTAGCTTCGAAGTAGATCGGTTTGTAATCAATAGTAGAATGGTGAAGGTGTGTAGTGCAAGTTCTGTTTTGTAGACATGAACATATTAATGATATTCAGGAGAATAAGTATTTGGCATCTCGCACTTCAAAATCTTTCCAGTAGTAGTATCTGCAGGTGATGACAAATGTATTCCAGTAAGGGAGAAAATAAAATGGGAAATTCAACAACAACAAAAATGCTGCAGAAGCTGTGCAGATCAGGTGTAGATATCATTTGATCCTCCGCTGCTTTCCCCGAGTGCTCCACTTAATTTAAAAACCTTAGCTCAAGCCATGAACATGGCCCATCATCCTGGAATTAAGAGATTTTGTACTCTCTTCAGCCTAAGTTAGTCTTGGAGTCCCACTCGCTGCTGAAAAAGCCATGGTATTTTCAGATGAGATGCTGACATGTTCACTTTGCATTGCACTTACACAATAGCATTAAAAAATATACTGTTTTAGTGTCATGTCTCTCACTGACAAGGAGGACTATTTGAGCCATGAAAAGGCAAGTCTGTAGGCTGAGTAGGAGTGGGTATTAGAAGTCTTAGGCTTCCAACCACCCCAAAAAGGCAGTAATTAGTCAGGCAAGCTTTCTCTGTCACTGCCGTTTTCCTTCTCATCTCTGACTGGTTTCATGGAGGTTTCTGGTGTGATTCAAGCAGAGAGCCTGTGAAGAAGCAGAAAGTATTTCCTCACTGTGCGTGGTCACCGAGGCCAGGCGCGTTACCACTGCTGTTTTAAAGAACTCGTCCTAAGCTGGCAACTGGCTACAGCGTGCAGATGTCAACACTCGGAGCAGCTGGCCACATGTTGAAATGTTCTCCACAGTTTCAGTTGGCTACTTGGCAACAGCAGTGTCTAATTATAGCCATGGAAGTCACAAGTTGTATAATTTTGTAATATATGTTTTAGGTGTCAGACTTCTTTTGAATCGGGTATAGATCTTGATTAATGTTGTTGGTGATATGACATGTTCTGCCAAACTTTTGTTAAGTCCTGAAAAACAGTGTAGGGGGTATTGCTAATTAATTAAGCCAAATTTTTGTCAGGTTTACAGATAGGCCTTTGGGAGGACCCAATTGAATTTTAATTTTCTAGAATGACACCTGAGACACGTCATGGCTCACATAAGAGGAAAATGTATTTATATTTCTATGCATACCTGTAATGGCCTATTACAATAAACATTCCTAGAGTGCAAGAGTCACCTCAATAGGAAGGTAGTGCATTGAAGATCAATAATGATAGTATTAAATATGGAGATCCTGACTCGTGGGAGAGAAGACAAAGAATGATACCTTGGGAATTTTGAGCCAAGTTTAGGTGGCGTGAGAAAACCACAAAGATAAATTGAAATGCCAAGATCTCAAGTATTTCCACTATGGAGCCCAATTTAATTTCAAAGAAAAAACAAGAAGTAAAAAAAGAGCCTCTAAATCAATCAAAATCCCCTCCTAACAGTTTCTCCCTGCTGATTTTGAGACTGGTGTTGCAAACATTGCATTCATCATCCATGATGAACTGAATATTGGCAATCGAGGTTGACAGATGGACCTGGGAATTTCAGGGGTCGGGTTGTGTCTCCCAACAACCTGCAAGGGCCGGTTTGAGAAGTTCTATTTCCATGAGCTGGGTTTTGGAGAGAAACTTCTGCCAAATGTAGGCTGCTGCTCCCCTGGCATCTAGCAGGACACCAAAATGCATCTTCCTGCAGTCTTCAAGTCACAGCTGAAGTAGGCACAGCCAGAAACACTGTTTAGTAGCTGCACCTGCTGTACTTTCGGATGCCGTGTTTCTGCAGGGTGACAAATGAAAAACAGAAGTTCGGGCAGAAGGTTCTCCAGAGTTGATGCTCAAGAGTACTCATTTCTTCAAAGCAGATGAAGTCTCTGTTCCAGTCGTCAAGATAGGGCTTTGAGTTGTAGAGAAACTTTGATGTTTAAATCAGTTATGTAATAGTTTTTGTGAAAAAACCTCTCTCCCCCCTATCCCTGAGAAATCAGGTGGTCCAAAGAGAATATTTACTGACAATTTGAGTGTAAACCCTCTGCCCCGAAATTCCTATGTCATCATGCTCCATTTGATGTAGGGCTACCGTGGGCAGAGTACGATGAACTTGTAGATTGGCATCATTATTTTCAGAAGGAAGACAGCATCTTTCAGCCTCTGAAGTTATCAAGATATGACTGTGTTATTATCATTATATTCATTTCTGTTGATATCCTTGGCAGATAAACCTGACTTATTGTTTGGTAGCTTGTACCCCATTTGTCAAGAGCATGGTTTTGATGAAGGAATCTCTGTTACGTTCCATTTCCCCCATAGGTTTGCTGTCTGACCTTTAATGTGTGTGTCTTTAGTAGGAATCGACCATATTTCAAGGCTTTTCTTGAGCTGGTTCTGGGTATGTTCTTTGTTCGTGCTGGGAACTGCAGTAGCAAATTACACCTTGCATTTTTTTGTTCTTATAGGTACCTTGCTACTGAAAAGTGCTGGCAGTGTGCAGCATGCAGATGTTTCAATCCCACTGCTCTCTACTTTCACGTATTGCTTTTAATCTTCACGCATTTTTCAAACTAGTTAATTTTTGATTTTAACATTTCCCTTGTTAAATCTGGGATTGGCGTTTCACTGTCCATACAGTGTGTATTTCCTGAAGGTAGTATTTCCTCTTGTGTAGTGTGTTCTAGTGGGAAATGTTCTATCCATGCAGAATTCTGCTTTTCCTTGTTCTCCACCCTAAACTGATAGAGTTGAAAATGGAGATACTTTGTAAGGTGAACCTTACTGATTGTAAGAACTTGTTAGATTTTTCAGTGTTGCATCCTGTTCTCTAGATGTATGAATACCTATTTAATTGGAATGTCTGAATGTATATGTGGGGCTTTTTTTAATTCATGTGTTTTGAAGCATAGAAGATATGCCCTTAATAGAAATATAGACTGATTTTTCTTTAATCACCTTTTTTTTTTTGTCATAAGCTCTAACTCCCGTAAATATTGTGCTACAACTAGTGTTAGCTATAAATACGTGTTATTAAAGGAAAGTGACATTCAGTGTCTCCAGGGTGAAATTTCAAAATATTTGGAAATTTCAATAACATACTCTCATGTCTTTATCCTCTGAATATGCTCTTTCAGCATCTAAAGGCCTAAAACTCAGCCAAACAGCGATTCTACTTGAAATTGAAGGCACAGTAAGACCAGCGCAATTGCCAATCAAGTAAATATCTAACCATATCCTACATTACAGGCAGGTTTTTAAAATAACAGCAAATTATAGATTCCTTGTGACATTTGCTATTACAGAAAACTCTTCAGTCCAGGCATTTTTCCTATTTTAGAGCAAAATGCAAACACATTCACTCTTACTGTGTGCATTTTACTTTTCTTTTTAGATGAGTGATGGAAAAATAAACATGAAATGAAAACATGTGGAGATAGTTTATGCCTTTACAAGTCATCTAGGAAGGGGTGTAGAAAGAAGGGTTGCTGTCATTTCACAATACAAAGCACTTTTTCAACCTTCTTGGCCGTTTTAAGTGAATTTTTGTTTTGAAGCTACCAAATTCCGTGGATACAAAGCTTCAGCTGCTTCAAAAGGAAAGGCAGATGCACTCCTCATACTTGTACTCTCTCTGAGATTACTGCGTTTGCATCAGTTTGACCTGTGTTAAATCCAAGGAGCAAAAGCCAGTGCTGCAGTCTCAGCCGAAGCAGCTACCTGGCCATCTCAATAAGCTCAGAAGCTTTTTGATCAGGGTGATGGGTGTGACTGAAAACAAGCATTTGCTCAGCTATGAATAGGGCATGTATTCAGCTATGCCCTTAATTAAGAACTTCTAGAAAATATCAGTATCCAAGCAATGTGGATGTTAAAAAGGCTAGCAGACATGTTACAGAATAAGCAGTGCAGCTGCTCTACAGAGAGGAGAGGATTGATATCAGTACTGGTGTTAAATTAATCCAAGTAATCAATTTTTCCTCATTTAATGAGCTGCCTACCAAACAGCTAAAAACTGGAAGAGGCTCAGCAGCTATTCTGGACAAGAGGAGCGGAGAGGGGGTCTATGAATGGAGTGGAGAAGTGGTTCTCACCAGGGATAAACGATTGATTGCTTTGATTCAGTTAGAACATCTCACGTAATCCAAACAAGATCTTTTCTTTTTCTTCATAGTGAGGAGAAAAGAGTTTTCTCTTTTTCCTCTTCTTCCCTTCTTTTTACACCCCCTTTTTTCCCTGACCTCTAGCTCTAGTGGGTCTAGTTTTTGATCTGAGACAGGTACTTATAACTTTCATCTTCTTATTAAAATCTTACTCACTTACTGCTCCAGAATATTCATGAGCATTCTGACTTGCCATACTCTTTGGAAGATTGATGCCAAAACTCTAGATTTTTGATAAAATATTGCTTTTAAATCATGATCGTTTAATGAAAGTTTGACTTTTAGATGGAAAGCCTGACTTCGAAATCCAGCTTTTGGAATTGTGGAAGTAAAATATGCTCTTAGTTGCAGTTATGTGGTATTTGTTTTGGTAGCTGACTTGAACTCAGTTAACTATTGCACATTTAAAAATGCTTCCCTGATTTTCAAATTGCTGTTGTTTCGTAGTGTGTCCTACATTGAGATGAATCTAGTGATGAGTAACAGCAGAAGCAGACCATGGAAACTATTATGTAATTTATACTTGGGGCAGAAGGTTCTCCAGAGTTAGGATGCATTTGGTTGTCTTGAGTAAGGGGGTGATTCCAAGCTTCAGCAGTGTGGTTACTTCAGGGCTCTGCGTATGCTGGCAAGAGCTGTCTGTCGATTTGTGCATTCCCTTGCTTCCAAGCAGCTGAGAAACACGAATTCCTGCAAGGAGGGTTTTAAGAGTACTTCAGCCTGGCAGCCCTTGTTTCTAAGTAGAGAAGTGCCGAGAGAGAGAGACAGCGATTCATATGTGCTTTTTTCTCAGAGCAAGATGGGATCTCCACTTGCTTGTACTTTCTTGGGATTTTTCCTAAACTCAGGCGGCTGCAGGGACCTGGATCTGAAAGGTGCTGAGCATTTCTGACCCCAGTCCCTCAACCAGCTTCTCCTGCCACGCTGCGCTCGCAGCACTGATTACTCATGATTTTCTTACTTTGTACCAGTGCACGCTTTACAAAGTTTAGTAGTTTCAGTTTCGTTGATCAATTTCGTATTTTCTTCCTCCTGTAAAGGCTTTTCTTTTTGTGTTTTTGTTGCTGGTGGAACTGCTGGCCTCAGATGGTCTGTCGGTGCTCTGCAGGGGCGTGAGGCTGGGTGGGGGTGCTCTTTCGTGGGTTTTGGGGAGTTGTTTGCAATGGTGTTCATCCATGTACACTAGTCTTTCCCTCTGCTGGAAATACTGTCTTTTCCCATTCCCGCTTTTTGCAGATGCATTCTCAGTTCTCTGCGGTGATGACTGATACACTGTCTTTTGTCTAGTGAATTTTAATGAGAGGTGGGGTTCTTTTTAATTCTTTGGATCAAAGAGTGTGTTTCCTCCATTTATTTGCATGCCATATTTCTCTGCAACACTGAGTACCTAAGAAAAGTACCAGCAATGTATTTAATTAATGTCTAAATTAAAAAAAAATAATTAAAAGATACGCATCAAGGCAAAAAACCACAAATGCCATTACAATATAGTTTAAGTTCTAGCCCAGTGAAAGTGGAAAAAGGAGAGTATTATCAATATTTCAGTAGTTTAGAGGCATGTTCATTCAAGCTGAAATTTCAGTGTGTCTGGTTTTTATTTATTTATTTTTACTGTTATTATTCCTGCACTTCTTTACACTAACAAGCTGGGTTAGGTTGCCAGCATATGCAGAATATGGAGAAGGAGAGATTTCCCTAGCTAAAAAGACATATATTTTCGAATAAAAAGAAAAGGGGGGGAGGAAGTGATTTTTAGGGTGTGTTGTATTAAAACAAAAAAAAAGTTTAAAAAAGGGTGCATAAACCAGACGGTTTTATTTCAAGCATCCAAAGCTGATAAGGGAAAAAAAAGGAGATACAACACACAGGCTGCAAATGCAGTTCTCATGATTTAAATCTGGAAGGCTGTACCGTACATCTGTTTAACATCTTGCAGTTTCAAGAATTCTGCCTTGAAAACCTTCTGTCACAGTGACACATGAAATAAAAGGTTATGTTATGACTTTCAGATGCAAACCTGTAAAAGGTTTATCTAATAGCATGCCATCTTTTATTAACCCATTGCTGCTACTCGGCTGTAACTCTCTTTTGCCAGCAGTTTTAGGAGATATTCTACTGTGTAATGAAAAGAAATGTCAACTCAGACTGCAAAAATAATTCAGTAAGGCCATTAAAAGACTCAGTTGCCTTATGTAAATGGAAAATTTGCATATCTTTATACCCCCTCATCTGTTTGCTCTGTTGCTCTTGATATTTTTCAGCTATACAATTTTTAATTTGGTTACAGAAATTCTGGTTGTTTGATTTCTGATGTAAACTTTGAGAACGGCGAGAGCAGCACAGAATAATTTGAACAGTTCCCACATTTATGGTACCATATGGCATAAAATACTCAAATGGCTTAAAGATGGTAATCTTCATTCAGAAGTCTGAGATTGAGACTATGAAGTTAAAAAGGGGGGGAGGGGGAAGGGGAGGGTAATGGTTCTCATTAATATTTAGTACTTCTGCATCTCAGAAGTAAAAAAAAACAACCAACCAACCTTTGCTTGTAGAAGGAACTGTCAGTTGTATAAAAGTTGTACTGTCAAACACTTCTTGACAGAGTGTGTTAGGAAGCATTTATCAAGCTAGGCTGAAGTTGGCTTGGTTACAGAAAATGTGATTAGTGCAGGAGGGGTCCTTTAGGATCACGCATGGGGATTACCTAGGACCATAGTGCAAAATCCAGGGTGCACCATGATCCGTTGGCTGGAACCCTTCCTTTAACCTCTTCAACCAGAACTTGGGGCAAATGGCCCTGGCCTGCCTACCCTGACATGTGTAGTACAAATAGAGAGAAGTGAGGGGCTTTATCTGCTGCCCAGAGGTGCTTGGTGCCTTGCCAGAACAGGTTGTCCAAACTTTCATCCAAACTTACTGGCTGAAGTCTGGTGGTTCCAAAATTACCAAGCCTGGAGCTTGATTATAATGCTTGTCACTTCCGTGGCTTTTCAGAGGGACTGGTTAAGTTACTCAGCAAGGTCCAGCTGTCAGAATAGGGAGGGTAACATTTACCTTGCCGAAACATGCTTTGTCCATTGTCTGCAAAGTCCCTCAGAGGTCCTCAGCTGAAGTCTGAAGGAGTGCTGCTAGCGAATACGTTGCAGTGTGATTTGTTGGCTTGCTTTACAAGGCGCAGAGGCTCCCCGGGAAGCAGTTGCAGTTCCTTCACCTGGAGGAGCTGGTGCCACGCGTGCAGCAGAGTCATGGCAGGAGTGAGCTCCGCTGGGTGACCTACAGCCAGTGGGTGTGTGAAAGAGGGAGAGATAGCATTTCCTTCACAGACACACACACCCTCTGACCCAGACTGGAGAGGAATCTGCTTCGCAGAAGGTTTGCTTCAAGGGATTTTCCACATGTATTTTATTATGTTAAAGCTGATAGTGGTGACAAGTTGCACATTAAGTAACTGTTTCTTCAAAAATGTGCTGTTTATATTCTCTTTAGGAAAAGTGATGTAATACTGCATTTCTCAGATAAACAAAGTCATTCGGTTATAGAACGTGTTGCTATTGCATATGAACCTTGCTCTCCTCTGCCCATACCTACTCATTGAGGGCCTCTGCCTTTATAACATGATTACCTGCACATTTAGGGACAAATGTATTCTCATTCACTAAGTTAGTAGCCAGTGGTTTCCACCAGGGAAATAAGTTTAGTATGCTGTTAGTAATGCAGTTTCTAAAGTATCGGCAAGGTCCTCCACAGAAGAGGCAGTGAAACATGTGGTCCTAATCATTCCCTTAAAGAGGAGACATGGTCTATTTTCCATTAGGAATGGTGCTTGCAGCAAATGAGTAAATACAGTGAAATTTACACAAGCGGTGTAGCCGTAGTGTGTGCGTATGCATTCAAACATGCGTGTAGGTGTGTATGCTTAGGCATACTCCCAGTGAGTGTAACAGGATGACTGCAGTAACACAGCCAGCCTCAGAGAACAACTTGGTTGGTAGAAGAATTGGAAAAGGCATTGGAATGTTTCCAGATTTCCCCCACCCCACCCAAGTCCTGCGGCTAGCAGAGTTCACAACTCACATTTTCATCATGTAATTGGCGTAAAGCAGCAATGGTAAAGTTTCTTGTAGAGGTGTCAGGACTTTAATGCAGCTCTTACTCAGAAGAGAGTTTATAATGGCAGAAATGATGCCTCCACCCCTCACCATGTGCCGTGCCAGCATTCAGAGTCGGGGACCAGCCTTGGCTGGACAGGGCATTGGAGCATGGAAGTAGAAAGAACTGACCTTCATAGGAGCTGGTTCACTGAATCCTCCATTGAATCAGGATGGCACCAAGGGACTTTCTGATGGTGCCTTATTGTCTTCCTTCTTAGAATTGGCATGAGAGGATATATTGGCTGGCAGAAATTCAGTCTGGTTTCTCCCTTGCCTTCTGGCAGCCTTTCCAGTGCTGCCTGGGGAGAGCCTTCTGGTGGCAGAGCAGCAAAGCAGAGCCCTGCATTCTTCAGGGTTAGCTTCCTTTTGGGCATTGGAGCCCGAGTATTGCTTCCACTTTCTCTGGTTTTAGCTAACTTTGTCATACTTGACACTCTAGCAATCACAAGACAAAAACCAGGAGAGAAAACAGTGCTTGTTTCTGCCTCGAGCACATTTTATATGGGCCAGGTATGACGCAGAATGTAAACTACAGCTTTTCTAGAGAAACGTTCTTGCTCAACTGTTTTCAACTGAATTCACTTCTGAGGTAGCCTCTTCAAAGCTGGCTAGCTGAAAATATTCCTGCTGTTCTGATGCCTCCATGAGCAGAATCTAACCTACAGGATTGGCTATAGATTCAGAGAACAAGATGCCTGTGAAAGGACACAGGCCTCCTTCCTTGTCTCCTAGGCTTGGTAATCGTAGAATCACAGAATGGTTAGAGTTGGAGAGGACCTTAAAGTCATCGAGTTCCAACCCCCCTGCCCTGGGCAGGGACACCTCCCACCAGACCAGCTTGCTCAAAGCCTGGCCTTGAACACTAAAGTGCTAGTAATGTCTGTATTGTTAGATCTTTAATCGCTGATGGGCATTTCTCTGTCCTTTAATTTGTATAGACCACTGATGCGACCTCACTAACTGAGGAAAAGATGAGGAAAAACTCCTTCAGGGTGAGGGTAACAGAGCCCTGGCAGGGGCTGCCCAGGGAGGTGGTGGAGTCTCCTTCTCTGGAGACATTCCAAACCCGCCTGGACACGTTCCTGTGGGTCCTGCTCTGGGTGTTGCTGCTCCAGCAGGGGGACTGGATTTAGATGATCTCCAGAGGTCCCTTCCAATCCCTGAGACTGTGATTCCGTGATTCCATGATTCAGTGAACTAACTGACCAGTAGTGTATTTGCAAAACAAGAATTCACACTGGTGAATGCTAAGATTTCCTTCGTGGAATTTTGAAAGCCAGTGAAGTAAGGCAGTTTCCTCTCTCTGACAAGCACTGAAGCTGCTTGGTATTTGACTATAAGTAAATCCATGAACTGGATTTACTTACAGCTTAGTTTATTGTACACTGTTGCCTTTTTGTGATTGGGAAAAAAACAGATAGGAACCACACTTGTGGCGTGGATTTTTTTTGTATGTTTTGGTTTTAAAAAATTAACTTATGGTCTCATGAGGAGGTCGTATTTTCCAGCTACAAATGTGATTTTTTTTCTGTCTCCTCTCCTCAAATGTAATGGTGTGCTTAGATCTGTCATCTCGGAAATGGGCAGGTCCAAGATGGTAATATCAAAGTCTTCGGGGGCACAGCTTACGATGTGGCTTCTTCCACCCTCTCCAGAGGTCAGTGGCACCCATTACAAGCCACATAATGGGCCTGGTTTTGCTGTGGCCTTTTCCTCACAAGTACTGTATTTCTTCTGAAGGGTAACTCAATGATTTTATGTTTTTGTTGGTTTTTCTTTTTTAGTTGAACTCGATCCTTACAAAAATTCATTGCTGAAGGGTAGTGACACGGAAGGTGGTGCTCTTGTGACACATCCTCACATAGGTGGCATATATAATAGAGTCCCTCAGCTGGGGACTCGCTATGTCCTTACCCTTCACTGTTTGTGCCTCAGCTTGAGGAAGCCATTGTAAAGCTCCTCAGTCCCTATCGTTAATCTAACGAATCATGCCCCCACTGTACGCCCCGCTCAGGTGCCAT
The DNA here is from genome assembly GCA_013400555.1 of Jacana jacana. Taxonomy (NCBI): domain Eukaryota; kingdom Metazoa; phylum Chordata; class Aves; order Charadriiformes; family Jacanidae; genus Jacana; species Jacana jacana. The sequence goes on from VZTM01022854.1 coordinate 298,119, forward strand.
TGCTGCCCGAGCCCTTAGAGGTGGGATATGTTTGGTTGTCCAGCAGCTGCGCTGCATGTTTCACCGTGGACATGCTTCCCCCTGTCACATCTCAGAGGCTGACGTCATTGTTACTTTAAGGTTTTCCAGTTTCTGTTGCATTTGTGTCAAGTCCTGCATCTGGTGCTTCTGGCACTGGATAGAGTTATGCAGGTTTTCCTGTGGATTGTCGAGACAAACCTCCCCTTTCTCCTCTGGAACTTCTGTGTTGTCATCACTGATGCCCAGTCTTGTTTGTTCTTCCTGGCCTTGTTTTCAGAGGAGGAAGGACTTTCATTCTCAAAAATAAATGTGTTCTTGTAGTCTTCCCTCAAGTCAACATTTCCCATTCAAGAAAACTGCTTGGGCATGTCCAGAACTTCAAAAGGCCTTTCGGCATGTACTTAAAATATTTAAATGTTTAACTAGACAGGGATGGACTACGTTTTTCCTGAATCAGAGCCATAATACTTGATGTCAGTTACACAACCTATTGCAGAATCTGCTTTGACAGATGGAACTATGTAATGTGAAAGCCATAGAAAGGCACCTTTGTGGGCAAGCTGGGTATTTCTTTTTATATATTTTTTTTCCTGTGTTCATCCTGGGAAATAGTATGTACCTCTGCTCATTTTTTAATATATGGGTATATATACATTTATGTGTGCATATATAAAGTGTATATAAACTTAAAAGTAGATTCCTTTGTCTCTTTTTCTGAGGACTTTAGCTTTGCTATAACAGAAATGTTATTTCCCTTTACTGTTTAGGGCAAGGATGTACAGTGTGCTAATGAACACTGAGTCATCTTTTGAAGACAAATTACTATTGTCTCATCTCTCCAGAAAGAATAAAATTTAATGTGGAAGCCATACATGTTCTTCTTAAGAGTAGATTGTATGTGGTGTTGAGGGATCTGGTGTAGGGGAGAACTTGTAGAGTGGGGCTGATGGTTGGACTCGATGATCCCAAGGGTCTCTTCCAACCTGATTCTGTGATTCTTCAGGGCTGCACATTGCCTCTAGTGTTTTGAGAGTATCTGGCATAGGTTGCATTATCTGTCTCTGGGCAAACTGGAGAATAGGACTAATGAGAAGTTCAGGTATGCAGGAGGAGATGTGAACCAGTCCTCGAGGCGCAGCAGAAATGTGTCCTTGTACGGCTTTGTCCCTGGAGTTCAGGAGGTTCAGGTTGTAGGTAGTCTGTGGAAGAGCCATATATTTTGCAGATTTCATCAAAATACCCACTATAAGTTAAGTTACATCAAAACCATCTAAAGAGGCTGAGTGCCCAATTTTCAGAGTTGAGATTTACAGGGAAAGGTGGCAAATTTATTAGACAAACTAATGAAGTTACTTTGAGGAAACTTTGAGGAAAATGTGTGTTCGGTTCCTCCTGAAATCAATAGAAGCTTGCAACGTTCTGTTTCTCAAAATCAGCCATATTGTTGCAGATTAGAAGAGAGAGACACAAGATGCTTTAGAGCAAATGCTTCCCAGTCTAAGGCCTGTGGGCAACGTTTTGCTGTTGGTAAGTAAAAATGAAAAAATGAGGGGAATGCTTATAATAAAGTAAGTTACTCCTGCAGTAGGACACTTTTTACCCACAGTTCCTAAAAGATGCAGTTCCCTCCATATTTTGTTTTTCAGCTTTTGATATGCAGACAATAACCAATATTTTCATGTACTTTGCCTGGTTGACATTCAGATTACACTTAATAAGGAACATAAAATAGGAGAGAACTCTTTGGTGTTGATCAGTGCCATTGGATAACATTTACCAGGTGGGAAGTGCAGTAGCCCCAGCCGGTGATCAGAGCAGAATGGGTGGGTTGAACCCAGCAGCAGGTTTTCCCCTCTGAGGGCTTTGACAGAGATTTTTCTGTTCTACCCTGAGACCAGGTGCCCAGGTTTTCCTTTTTGAGTGCGTGGTAAAGTGAGTTAATGTACCTTAATCGCTGACACCAGGGTTGTTAAAATTGCATCATGTTTATTGTGGCCAGGAGCACATAGGAAGACTGATTGAGGAGCATCTATGGGCGAATATTCATGATCAGTTGAAAGTGCTCCAGTATGTCAGTGTGCAGCCTTCTCCCTCCGCCTGACCACCCCCCCAGTAATGGCCATGCAATTCATATAACCTCCCAACACAGAGAATTCAGGAAGGCCATCGTTTTTCTAAAAGCAGTCATGAGATCATGAGATCTCTCGGTGACATGCTATCAACTTGTGGCTTTGTGTCTGGATCAGTGTACACAACGAAGGAAAAGAATTTGGATTGCAATTGTGCCAATCTGAAGTTTAAGAACACTTTTTTTCTTGATCATGATTGTGAACTCAACCCCAAAATTTCCAGAACTTCTAATATGAGGTGACATCTAGAAGCCATACAGTATTGCTAAGTAACCAAACATATGGGTGCTTAGTATAGAAAATTTCAAAGACAAAGTTGAAAGTTCATAATGTACTACTTTTCTCTTTGTTATCAAATGTTTGTTCATAATTTCCCATTTTACCATTGTGACCCTTATTTTTCATATAATCGTATACTTTAAAATGAAATAATCGTCTCTATAAGATCATTTATCGTTACCCAGCACTTTTAATCTATAAATCTCAAAGCTCTTTGCTGAAGAGATAAGTCTCAGTATCACTGTGTAACTCATCAAGAAATGGAGGCACAGAGGCACCAGCCTGGCACGTGGTTGTCAGGACAAGAAATGGTATCTCCTGTGTTGTGGAAGAATATTGCTTAATAGGGTTTTTTTTGCACTTTTAGGGTTCTGGCAGGTAAAGCTTATTTCAGAATTGTGTTTGCTAGTTTTCTGTTTTGGTTTGGTTTTTGTCTGCAAACCAGTCAGTTTTTAAAATAGCAAGGTCCAAGTGCTGTGAGCTAAAATTGTGCTGAGGTTCACTGATTGAGATTAAGGGTGTTATATATGTAAAGGGTGAGTGTCAGGAGGATGGAGCCAGGCTCTTCTCAGTGACATCCAATGATAGGACAAGGGGTAATGGGTGCAAGCTGGAACAGAGGAGGTTCCAGTTAAATATGAGGAAAAATTTCTTCACAGTGAGAGTGACTGAACACTGGCAGGGGCTGCCCAGGGAGGTGGTGGAGTCTCCTTCTCTGGAGACATTCAAAACTCGCCTGGAGGCGTTCCTGAGTGACCTGCTCTGGGTGTTCCTGCTCTGGCAGGGGGATTGGACTGGAGGAGCTTTCAAGGTCCCTTTCAATCCCTGAGATTCTGGGATTCTGTGATTGTTCATGTAGTAGAACATGGGGCTTTACATTTCACCAATCTGGGTTTCACCATTTATTTTCAAGCTTTCCTGCGTCTGAAGCTTAAAGTGAAACAAGAGAGTATGAAAAATGTGGCAGAAAGAGCGCTTGGGGAGTAAAAATACCCCAGCCTGACTCAGCTGTACAGTATACCTTTCCTTTGGATGAGGAAGGTGCAGGCAGTATGCAAGGGAATCAGAACTCTTCAGAGAATTGTCTTCTCAGTTCACGTTGTGAAGGAAATTGAGGGAGAGCATGTTATGACAACTCCATCAGGCAGTGACTGATTTTTAACTTGTTTTACATTTTTATTTTATTCTTCTACTGTATCTGAACTGAGGTGGAATTAAAATCTGCTTTCGTATGAAAACTAGTTTCTCAAGGACTTGACCTGCCCGTCTAATGCTGGATTGAAATGAGAAACCTGTGCTTGGCTTTTGGCTAATGCATCACATAGTGCTGAGATGACGCTTCTGTCCAGCTGGAAGTGTTCAGCTCATTGTTCATCCATCGTGATCAGGATGTATCGTGGAGGATTCCCTGTTTCTTCTATTTTTGTTTCTTTCCTTTTGCCTGCATGGTTAAATAGATGAAGTGTACAAATGATAACCAGGGCCTTATCCTAAAGCATACGTCTGTCTGTGCAGTGTTTTTATCAGTAACATTCCTGGAGGGGGAGGAGAGGAGAAGGTACCTCAATCTGGACCGTACTCTCGCTTCCCCTGGCTTTCTGTCCTGCCCCCTTTCCTGCTCTAGGCTATCACTTTTTTTTTCCTTTCTTCGGGTCTTTGATTGCCGTATTCATTTTCCAGTTTAGCAATACAGACAGATTATTCCCACATGCTACTTAGGGGCCTGTGGTATTTGGTGGATTAAGCAGAAATGTGGCTGGGAATATTACGGGTTCTGATTCGGTTCTAGGGGTAATGTACTTTTTAGGCAAAATCCCATAGCAGTTCACCCCAAAAAGTAAAAAGGTCTCTTAGCTAACATGAGAGCATATTAAGATTAATTTATGATGAGATGCTAATTGAAGATGTGGCAACTTAAAAGCTTTCTTGGTTTTGGGGGGGGTGCAAGGAAATATAAGATAAAAGCTAGGCATGATTCTAGGGTTAGCTCATATCATTAGTGTGACCAACATGCTGAGGGAGGTCATCTTCCCCCTCTGCTCTGCCCTGGGGAGGCCCCAGCTAGAGCACTGGGTCCAGTTCTGGGCTCCCCAGTTCCAGAGTGTCAGGGAAGTGATGGAGAGGGTACAGCAGAGGAACACAAAGATGATGAGGGACCTGGAGCATGTCTCTGATGAGGAAAGGCTGAGGAACTTGGGTCTTTTTAGTCTGGAGAAGAGAAGGCTGAGGGAGATCTGATCAACGCCTATAAATACTTCAAGGGTGGATGTCAGGAGGATGGGGCCAGTCTTTTTTCAGTGGTGCCCAGGGACAGGACAAGAGGTAACAGGCATAAACTTGAACATCAGAAGTTCCATCTAAACCTGAGGAGGAACTTCTGCAGAGCCCTGGCAGAGGCTGCCTAGAGAGGTGGTGGAGTCTCCGTCTCTGGAGACATTCAAAATCCCCCTGGACACGTTCCCGTGGGACCTGCTCTGGCAGGGGATTGGACTGGATGATCTCCAGAGGTCCCTTCCAACCCCACAGCATTCTGTGATTGACATAATACCACTGGTAAAGGCTTCTTAGTCTTCGCTGTGATTTTTCCATGTGTTAACTACCATTCATGAGCAATCAGAACATGACAATATTATTCTTTATGAAGATACAATTTCTGTGAAATATAGTTTTCCCATTGTAAAATAGGTATTGAACTTCATAACTCGTGTTTTTAGAATTTAGACTTACATATTTATTAGTGTCTATATATATACAGTACTTACACATAAAATTTGTGGCAGAGAAGAAAAAGAGATTAATTTCTTGATGTGAAAGCCTCTGTTAAAATCACTGGAGAGGGGATTGGGTTATTACTTTTTAAAATTATTTTTAGGGAATAACTATCTCTCTCATTCTCTTCATATTTTCATTTTCATTACTTCTAATTTTATGCAAAGGCAGGATAGATCAGAGAGCAGGTAATGAACTTGTATTATTTGGTTCCAGAATTTTTTTCCTCCGCTAAGTTTTGATGAGAAATAAGAAAATTTACAACCAAAGGAAATGAGTTATTTCCCCTACAATGGCAATATTGAGAGATTGTGACTTCTGAAGGGTTCTTTACGAGATGCTGGTATTGCTGTGTTTTCTAGCTGGGTAATACCAAAGGAAGCGAGCGGTGCGCAGTGGCATACCCACCCAGCACAGAAACACTAGGAGAGCAACACCCTGCAAATGATACCTGTGCCAAAAGCAGGCCAAAGAGGAGTTGAAACCTATTACTGATCGCTGCCTCGGATTTACAGCATAACTTGCTGAACATTGTGTAGAGTTAGTATGTTGGGAAAGTGTAAATGATTAAATACTTCTAGCAGTCTGTAGATGACAGACATAAAAAAATGTCAGGGGTAATCTTTTTGACCTCTCACTTCACTTTTTCTGACATGCCTCAAACATTTAGGCTGAGAGCTGATGCATTTTCTTTGTGCTTTTGAAAGGAGAGATTATGGTGCTGCTCTGGTGCACCTAATTAGTAGCAAAACAACTTTTGTTATGCTTTATAATATTACATAGCAATCCATCTGAAAGTGGAAGAAAAGCGTGGGTAAACATGAATAAATAAGGAAGTGATTAGATTATATGAAAACTATTTAGATTCTGATGCAAGTTTCTGTAATCTGCTCATGGCAGTAAGTACAGTTTAATTACTAATGCCAAAAAGGAGGCTGAACGTGGAAGGGAGGAATTTTTCTACTTGTTACCACTCCTGATTTCTCAAAGCTATCCTATCCATATGGGTCCACTTGGTCTGGACTTATAGGCAAGTTGGTCTCTAGCCAGCTGCTCCATCTCCTTGAGCTCACACCTCTCTATAGAGCTCTAATGGTCCCCTGAAGAGTACTTTTTTTTTTTTTCTTTTTTTTTTCCTAAACTCTCTAATTTAGATTTGGCAGTTGGAGCATGAGGGCGATTGAATGTTTTGAGAACGAGCAATAAATAAAGCTTTAAAACTTCCATTGTTTTGTCTCTCAGTTGCTGTGCTATGCAGTTGCATAAGCATCCGTAAGCTGATGTAGTGGAGATCAGATTGGATTACATCTGCTAAGGTCACATTTTGGTTAAGATTTCTTTCCTCCTTTTTCCTCCCTCCTTTTTCCTCCCCCCTAAAGCTCCAACTATCATCATTTGCATCATAAATAAAGACATATAAAGGAGGAGCTCTTTATTTTAGGAGACAATGTCCAAGGAGGAATTGGCTGAATGGAGAAGGTAGAGTTTGGCTGATCCCAACAACATACTTGTAATGAAACATGCGTTCTGCCCCTCCTGCTATAAATGCCATGTGATGCTTCTCTTTTCTTCCACCATGGTAACCTGCCTCTGCCTGTTCAATGTCTGACCTGCACATCATATGGCTCTTTCAAACTGTGCAAGCCCCAGTAAGCCACAGGGATTTGTGCCTCTGTCAAAGCAATCTAACAAGGTAAAAAGCTGCTGTATTGTGGGAAACGGGGTATCTCTATGGCGGCAGCATGTTCTCCACCCTCCTGCAGAGCTTGGAAAGCAGTGAAGGAGAGCCTGTGGCTTTTTTCACTGCAGGTAGTGGGGGTAGTTGGGTCACAGGCTCGCTTCCACGGTCCCAGTCCTGATACTGGGATTGTAACAACTGTGGGAGCTGCTTGCCTAATACAGAGCAAGGGCCAAGAGAAAATGTGTGCATCACCGTACAGCATGTGTTACATGTGAGCCAGCACTGTGCCCTCCTGACCAAGAAGGCCAATGGCATCCTGGGGTGTACTACAAGGGGGGTGGTCAGTAGGTCAAGAGAGGTCCACCTCCCAGTCTACTCTGCCCTGGCGAGACCCCACCTGGAATATGCTGTCCAGTTCTGGGCCCCTCAGTTCCAGAAGGACAGGGAACTGCTGGGGAGAGTCCAGGGCAGGGTTACAAAGGTGATGAAGGGAGTGGAGCATCTCCCATAGGAGGAAAGGCTGAGGGAGCTGGGTCTCTTGAGCTTGGAGAAGAGGAGACTGAGGGGTGACCTCATGAATGTTGATAAATCTGTAAAGGGTGAGTGTCAGGAGGATGGAGCCAGGCTCATCTCAGTGACACCCGACGACAGGACAAGGGGCACTGGGTGCAAGCTGGGACAGAGGAGGTTCCACTGAAATATGAGGAAAAACTTCCTCACGGTGAGGGTAACAGCCCTGGCAGGGGCTGCCCAGAGAGGTTGTGGGGTCTCCTTCTCTGGAGACATCCCAAACCCACCTGGAGGCATTCCTGTGTGCCCTGCTCTGGGTGTCCCTGCTCTGCCAGGGGATTGGACTGGATGATCTTTTCAGGTCCCTTCCAATGCCTGAGATTGTGTGATTCAGTGAAAGGCTGGTGATTTTCTGCTTGGCTGTTTCTACCACTCTTGTGTGCAGCGCAGATATGTGGGTAATCCAAAAGCTGAAGAATGTTGAGGTTATGTAAATCTGCAGAGCAACAGGCACGAAACAGTGTTCAGCTAAAATTAGCGAAAAAAAAATGGGTGCATGCAAAAGAATCCACACTCTGCCAAGTAATCTCTAAACTGTGATTATCTGTAGATTCACATGAAGAAACCCAGAATTACCCCTTAAGAAATACCTGGTGAAATTTCATTATCTGATTCACACTTAAGGTCAAAACTGAAAATCATCAGGTTCCTTCTTCCTTCTCTAGGATACCCTAGTGTACTTACTCAACCCCAAAGAGTAAACTTTAAGTATTATTGCTTTATTATTATGAAAAGTTTGGATCATTTTCCAAAATATTTGGATCTTACAACGTTTGCAAAATCATACTGGTAATTTCATAACATACTTTTGTGTGAAGTTTGTGACCTTTTCTTCTTCTAATTGCACTGTAACATCCATTCTTATGGTATTCTGGGAATTCTCTTTCCTGTTTTATTTAGAAGCAGGAACGCACGGTGACTTTGCAGGGGAGGAGGAATGATTACATTTTCTGAAATTCCAGAAACAGTTCAAATCAAAGTTTGGCTGAGAATTTTTGCTTTCGGTTTTCTTCCTCTCCTTTCAGGAGTCCAGTTCATTTGAAACACAGCTTGGAGTTGGAGCAAATTGTAGCAGCAGGGGAATGTCCTGAAAGAGAGGTTGACTGCGTGCCATTGCGTTCTGCCATGGGGTGTGCAGGCAGACCCAGCCTTTGCCCTTTCCACCCTCTCTGTCTCCAACTGGGTGTTCTCTTGCTCTGCTTTATCCCCTCTTCAGGCTGTGTTCTTCTGGAAAATGTTTGTAGCTTGGTCATGCCGTCCCGTCTACTTTTAGCCTCTGTTGGTCCTGGGGTGTCCTGAGCCTCTTGCGGTCGATTGTATTATACAGCTACAAACCCTGTTAGGAGACTGAGACTGTTTTGAGTGAAAAAAATTGAAACTTGACAAGGCGGTCATTGGCAAAAGAAGTGGCAATAAAGCTTCATGAGCATTTCCTTCTAGTGTGCCATGTGGATGCTTTTATTCTCAAAGGCAGCCGTTTTGTGGTTTCCTTTCCAAGGGCCCAAGTGAAACAGTGTTTGAAGGAAGCACAGCTGCGGAGGCCACTACTATTCAGTAATTATTTTTATTATTTTATTTTTTTAAGTTTGCCAGATACTGACTTTTTTTCTCAAAGTCTTTGTTGGCAAACAGTGCTCCATCTTTGTTTGGGGCAGATTCTGATTTCGTATTTCTTTGTTGTGGTGTAGGTCTGACCACAGGAGGTTTGGTTTGATTGTGCTGCAGTTGCGCTATCGCCTGATGGTGACCAAGTGATGGCTCCAGCTGTCAGTGGGGGACATCTGGTCATCTACAGGTCACAAGACTGTGCTTAGTCTGAAGTGCTGGCATAGTAGAGATGAGGCGCAGGGTAAGAAAACAACAGGAGGTATAACTGTGAAACTTCTGATAAACTGTCAGGTTGAACTGACATTTCCTGTATTTCAGAACTAAAAGCAAATGGGAAGGCCAGGGGATCCTCAGTAGTTTCATTGTCTTTGTGCTTGACTAAAACCTCATTCTAATGATTTCCAATTATTTATATTCCATAAGATTCTCCTCTGTACATGGAAGGACTCTGTGACTAATCAAGAAACCAATTAATTTTCATTTTGAGGTTGTAAAATTGGCTGGGAAAGATGGATTGATGGGTATAAAGTACCACTGCTGAACAGAAGATGAAGGGAGAAAATGTAAAAGTGATCCCAGGCCTCAGAAAAGTTCCAACCAGGCTGTCTGAACTCTGTGTACGTAAACAATAAGCTTCTGTTAAAGCGCCAAGACTGCCTGGTAACAACTGCAAATCCTGATGAGTTAGCTGTAATATATAGTCCTGAGAACAGGTGAGTACGGACTTGGCGATGAAACATTTTAGCAGTCCGTTAGCCATTTTCTTTTTCTGAAATTCAGACAAAAAGCTCATCCATCACAAAAAAAATCTACTACAAATATTTCTTAAAATGTGGGAAGGGTTTTTTTCCCCCTCTTTGGAAATAGCTTTGAAGAATGCTGGTGTCACCTCTTCCCTCGTTGGCTGCTGGACTCTACGCTTCTTGGCAGGATTTTATAGTTTTTCTCCTGTACGTGGAATCTTCTACCTCCTTTTTACTCAACTGAAAACCTTCCAGCACAACATTAAGCAAAGTAACTAATATCTGCCACGTGTTTTATGTTTCTTTTTGTCTTCTGTTGAGGAAGAGACTGGTACCTTAAGAGAAATGTACAATTTCATATTTTTGCTTTGGGATGAGTTTATCTGTCTGTAGATGTACCTTGAGAGAAGCAAGGTCAAAGAAGTTTGTTTTCATGGGTATTGGGAGGCAGTGAGAAGGACTGGAGTGCTTAGTTCTGCAGAGTGACTATTGAGCTTCCTCTGACTGACGCTCTTGCAAACTTCAGGTTTTCACTCTAATTCTGTGTCTTCTGTCCTCATTAGTTGCGGTCAGAATGCGCTGAATGTGAGAAGTCTGTAGGTGTTCGGGGCAATACAGAGCAAGGGAGACCCGTGGCTCTTGTATTACAGACACGATGAGGAAAAGTAGCATAACTTAGATACTCCTTTAGGCTGATGGAAATGATCACGAGTTGTTGAGCTGAGTCAACACCCATCTGTTTGGAGAGGGTTCTGCTTCTGCCTGTGCAGTTTTTACAGCAAACTTTACACAGCAAGTGCCAAGGTGCCAGATCCGCTTTTGAACTGGTCACAGCAGGTCTGTCATACTGCTGTCATCATCATATGGAAGCTCATCCTGGGAACACTTGGTACCTGGCATGTTACACTGCCAAATCTCATGGCCTGTCATCTCTTTTCTGCCTAAACTACGGCAGGATTCAGAAAGGGATTGTAGAACTACCCTTCTGTGCTCAGCCTTCTACCTGCAAGTTTACATGGCTGTATGCTGTACGTTATCTGTCAGTTTGGTTTCACATTTTAAAGACTATTATTGACTTTGGACTTTGAAAAAACTGATTTATTTTTTCCTCCAATGCCTTTGAAAGTGCTGCTTCCCCTGCCAGAAGTTTTCTCTGCATAAAGTGACAGAATCAATAAAATACAATCTGAAATACTAACAAAACAGGATTAAGTATTGCCTTGCCAGATCCTCTAAGAAAGCTTATTGTGGTAGGCTTGGTCGATGGGGAGTGATTAGCAAAAATGCTACCATTAGTTTCTAGTAGATGTAAGACAATTTCAAGGAAGGTGTTGCTGTAATACTTGTGAACAATGTTTGTTCAGTGTTGAAGTCAATGGATCTCCTTTTATAAACACATCTGCCTTTGCAGTCTTGAATGGTGGCTGGAAGACCTTCTGTCAAAGCCTTGTAATCCAACTGATAACGAGAGGTGAACTTTGTTAATTATATGTTTTTCAGTTTTCTCTTGTTCAGTTCCAGTTTGCATTTTAATCCATACTTAGAGGAGATGTGTTCTACTACGCAGTAAGTAACTGCTGCGGGAGAGGTCTCTGAAAAAGGAGAGCGGATCATGGAGCTATTTGTTCACCCTGACCTTCATTGCCCTGCTGGTCTTCCAGCTACTGCCAGAGTCTTTTCAGTTCAGTGAACTATAGGCTTCTGAATGGATTGTTTTCAGTGGTGGATTTGTATGGTAAATTTGGGTGATCACACTTCTCCCCCACTGTTTCCCTGTGATATGAAGGCAATACTTTCTTCAACGCAAAATGGGAGGGTGAAGCTAAGTAACAGTATTAATAATCTGCCAGCAGATGTGACTTTTCCTAAAAAATGGAAGGTTTTCCAAATATTTATAGATACAGAGCTTCATTTGACATAAGTCATGCCAAGGCACTCATTGACCTTGTAACTGGCTATGGGGAGAGGAACTGGGACCAGCAGAGTTCAGGCTGTTAGTTTGAAAGCATAAAGTTGGATCTAATTCAGATAGAGAGCCCGCTTTAAGTTTTGACTGAAACCAGTTTTTGTCAGTGAAAACTGTATGATTTTGATCAGTTTCTGATGAAAAACATCATCAATATGAGAAACTTCAGTCAAAAGTTTGTAAGCTCCCCCGCCACTCTTTCCAAGTAAATTTGGGAATTTAAAATTTCCCCCCCAAATCTGAGAATCTGAAGTCATCTATCAGAGAATGAAGGTTCTAACGCTCCATTTCCTCAGTGAGAAGCAAAGCATCCCTTCAAAGAGCCCTATAGTCCATAAATCACCTCTCCTACACAAGTCAACAGTAGATCAGTGAAATGAGGTGGGATATAATTCTGTCCCACTGCATCCAAGTCAGCATTAAAGTTCCAGTGGATCTGTTTATGCTCTTCTTTTGTGCCTTAAGCTGTGTTTCTGTATATGTTGCCCTCTGATCAGTGAAGAATTTATGAAGCTAAGTTGGGGATTAAAATAAAAGCTAGTCGCTGTTTGATTCGATGCTATGCAGCATGGTATGCAGGGCTGGCAGGGGCTCCGAGTAGGTGTACTGAGTGGTGCAGTAGCAGACACGTAGCTTTGCTGGCAGATGTGACACCACAGCTCATGCGGTTATGATGTGAAAAACTAGTACTTTTTACAGGTGAGGAGGTGACTTCACGGTCTTATTAAGCAGCTGAATTTCTGAGGACTTCTGTTCCATATTGTATACTGTAAATATATTGTATATCCTGTAAAATATGCTGTGGTCCAGAAAAGTTTTTTGAAATAGCAAGTATCACCCCTCTCAATCCCATAAAATATTGATCATCTGCTTTATTTTACACAAACCCTTTTCAGCCCTGACTCAGTTCTGTTCCTGAGACATGTATGGTCACATAGTTAACCTATGGCATAGTTAACCTAGGCTTGACAGAAAGAGTGGTCAGGTACTGGAATCAGCTGCCCAGGGAAGTGGTGGAGTCCCCATCCCTGACTGTGTTTCAGAGTAGATTGGATGTGGTGTTGAGGGATCTGGTGTAGGGGAGAACTTGTAGAGTAGGGCTGATGGTTGGACTTGATGATCCCAAGGGTCTCTTCCAACCTGAATGATTCTATGATTCTATGACATTGCAGTAGGTAATCTGAGATTCTGCGTGACAGGCTTTGGGTTAGGAGCTGGGAAAGGGGTGACATGGAGCACAAAGAGACTAAAGGGATTAAAGGGCAGTGAGCAGACCAGGGGAAGTGGGTACTCCCTGCAAACTTTGTTGGTTCTTTCCTAAATATAGTGTCAGTGCAATAAAAGTGGCTTCTGTGGGTTTAAGAGTGGGTCTTAAAACAATAGATCCTTTTAGAGCAGAAGTGGCTACTGCAAAACTTTATCAGACGCCGCTTGCAGCTCGAGAGTAAATGTGGAGTGGCCTATAAAGCTAGAAGTTTCTGTCTTACTCCTCTCAACTGCTATACTGTTGCCAGGTAGCCTGATTTATACTATTGGAAACCACAGCCATTCTGTTCTATTACTTCCTTAACTGAAATGTATATGGAAATCATTGTTTCAGTTAAACTGAGGTTGGTTTCTGATAATATGACTGAATAAAGGCAAATAATTACCATATTTTAAAAATAATAATAAAGAAATTTCCTTAATTCCTTTTCCTGTCCCTTGAGTCCCTGAGGCAGGAACAGAAGAGGTTTAAAATCTTTTATTTAAGTAGCATAGAGACTGAACTGTGTTTACCTGTTTTTTAAAGTTAATTTTGCAGGCATTATGGCTATATCCGCAAACCGTCCATGTTTGCCTTCTCAGAATGTGATTATTGCTCATAAAAGCAGTTTTAATTGAATGCTTATGTCATGAGTGGCTTGTAGCGTGCTTAAAACTACATGCCTCTATTTATATGACTAGCGCTTATTTTTTAGAGGTCCCTATATAACAATACTGGGAAATTACTAAAGGTTTTTTGCTATTCAGCTGGGTGATTTTAAAAGATATTGCTGTTATACTGGACTATTGGCATTGTTTCTTAGGAATAAAAACTTAAGAAAATTATCCCTTCCCCCTTTCAAACAAAGCCACATCTAAAAAGGTCACAAAAGGAAACACACAATTCAAATAATCTCCTCGCTGTATCTGAGATTAGCTTGGACACAGATGTTTCAATTTATAGTTTGATCTGGCATAATATGTACATTTAACAAAATCCTGTTTTGTATTGCTTCTATAAACACTACTGCCTGATAAAAGCATGTTGGCTTTTCTGCCATCTACTCGAGTCAGAAGCCTCGGAGCCAGCGCTTAGAAAGCAGGAGCCTGTTACTCAGAGACCTGAATTAACTCTTTCAGCATCTGGCTGCAACCTTTCTTTGCCTTTTCCCGCCTTTTGAATGGCAAATCCATTTGTGGTTGTCCTAATTGAAGATGCTGTGGATAATTATTAGTCTTTGTTCTTGCTGTATTTAAAGAAGAAAGGATTCAAGGCTGTTGGTTATGGCTCATGGCTGGCCCCGCTGTAGCCATTGCAGTTTTGAGATGCAGGCTGAGAGATCATGGACATCGGTACACCACGACTACCGTGTCTTTCCCCTGCTGTTTGCCAGGCACTAGCCCACCTGTCTGTGAAGGGAAATGGCTTTGGCATGATCCGAATCTTTATTGAGGGTCATGAACAAACACTCTTTGTCCTTTATTGCCAAAAGCAGTTTTGCCTTTATCCACCTATAGTATTATCTAAAAAATGAATTACTTCCTGTGAATCACAGATATCACTCAGAGATCGGCTGACTTCTATCCCAAAGATGAAGTTATGTCACTCCTGATTGCATGTGTCCCAGAAAATTTTGGTTGCAGGAAGTGATACTAGGCTTACTCCAGAAGATAATGAGTGGCTATTTTACTATTTCCTGCTAATTATCCTAATGGCAGCCAGGCAGCGAATCCTGAGAATGTAGAGGGTCCTATCAAACCTCTTGATGTCATCTTCACAGTTCAGTTGGCACCTGCAATGAGGAGGTAAATACTGCTGTACAAGGAGGTTTTTGTGTGTTTTGGTAAATATATGCCTGTCCATGTCCTGCCTTTCCATTAGGATTCAATCTTGCAAGATGCTTAGTCCCTGCCGACGCGTCGATCTGGTTATCCATCACGTTGGGCAGGAGGTGCAGATCTGTTCCCCTACGCCCTCAGCTAGGCTGTGATCATGGCTTTTGTCAAAGTTTAAGCAAACGTCCCACCTCTGGTCATGAAGGGAAATGAGGGAAACAACAGATCAGTAACTAATGAAAGAATTATTGCAGACATAACTCAAAGGTTAAAAATTCTAATCTGTAAGGTACAGATTCATGGAGGGATATGAAACCATACTGAACCCAGGCTTCATGCAGGCAGCAACCCAGATCCCCCCAGTTCAAAGCTTTGAAGAAGGGTAGAAGTTGGTAGTCTATAAAGCAGATTGGAGGAAAGTAGTCAACTTGTCCCCCTTCCCTGCCTGTTTGCTCTGCCAAAGTCCCCATCCAGCTGTGGGCACACACAGCTGGTGTGATCCATCCAGACCCTGTGCTTAAAGAGCCATTGAATTAACCACTGTACTGACAGGCAGCAGCAGGCCTGGCAAGCTGGCCATGGGGAGAAGGGGCTGAACCTGGTCTAAGAAGTACCAAGGGGGATATTATTGTTGTTGTTGTTATTATCATATTTGGTTGGGTTTTTTATATACCTTATGAAAAATGAGGATAGCCTTATATTTGGAATCCCCTTATATTTGGGCCAGTACGGTAGTCCTGGCTAAATCCATGAGAATGGCCAGAGCCTACGAGGATAAACCACAATGAGGTGGAGAAGAAAGCATTCAAGAATCCCTTTGGCAGAAATTGGTTAATTAAGTCTGTTTAGCATTACACAAGACCTTAGCTTGGCCAACTGACTATCTTTGTTAAATATGTGTCTTCCCAGGAGTAAATCTGGATGAAATGTTGTAGTATTGTTTAACTCTTGGGTTTGTTTTTTTCATAGAGAAAACACAAAAATTGTGCAATTGCATATATTAGACCAATGAAAAATACATGTTTGCATTTTCCCATGAAACTCTTTTTCAGAAAGAAGAAAATCTGTGGATAAAGTTGCTGGTTTTAGGTCCTATATTAAAGGAAACACCAGTATTCTCTCTTTGTTATGCCCCATTATCCCCAAAACTGGAACACAGGTTCAAGCAGCAAAAGCTGAGTGTGTGATATATTAAAGACAACGTTTTAAGAACACTGATGTATCAAGAACAACAAGTCAAGACTCTCTTTAGCTTCTTAAACAAATTACTTGGGACAAATATGCCCCATTTTCTCCCTAGCTTTAGCAGCTCTTGCAGGACCTAGATTAGGTCATACCTCTGCAGTTTATAGTCAGATGATTGAAATAAATTTATTGAGGTTCTTGGCTGTATTTTCTGACTGTAGAAAAATCTTTCCTGGAGGAAGAATATAATTCTGGGAAGTCAAAAAGGCTAGAGGTGTATATGGAAGACTCAGAGATACAGGAGGTTGGGTTTAGACACACTTTCTTCTCCCCAGTATATTGCATAGCCTACCTTTAGCACACAGTATGCTTAACTAGGTCTGTTCTTCTTCCCAAATACAGGAGTAATTTAATGAAGATATAGGAATAATTTACATTTAAAGGAAGTTAATGGTACAAGGGAAGCTTAACGGTGATTTTTGTCTCAAAATATGTTTCCAGAGATAATATACAAAAATCATGTAGTCAACTCTGAGCTCATTTTTTTGTTTTTAAATTCTGTCAAACAGAAAGGTACCCTCACTGTAAATAAACAGACTAGAAAAAGTGGTTTTAAAGTAGCCTGTGGGCTTTTCAAGGCAGAGAATGTAATTAAGAGGTTATCTGAAAACAAGTCAGATTGCAAGACTCAGGGCATAACTCTGGTCTGTCTTGTTCTTGTAGATATGCTGAGAGGCCGAAGGGTTGGCCTTCATCAGATACGGATTTTTGTGATATAAAGGAAAATCTTGGTTTATAAAATTTTCCATTCCAGGGCTGTGGTAGTCACATATTTTCTTCCTCTGCAGTACAGTGGACAACTCTGGGCTGAGCAAAATGTGTGAACACACACGTTGCACTGCTCTGAGCTGAATTAGGAGCCAAAAGAACTAAAACTTTGAATGGGATTCTTATAAGCAAAAGATGAGAAAGAAATCGGTGCTACTGATGAGTCTTGTAAAGCTTTTATCATTACCTTTCAAGGTGAGTAGTACCTGTGGGAATTTGTGTCATCATCAGCTGTATCAGTTATATGTATCATACATCATCCACCATCGATCCATTTCTAGCTTACTATAAAGCTGACCAAAATCTTGGCCTGGGTTATGCTGCATTGACTCAGCTTAGGAGACTTCCTAGTGCAAGTTTTATGCTTTTTGTTTGATTATTTTTTTTAAATCAACTTAATATGCAAGGTACTGCAAAGAGCTTGGAGTAGAACTAGATGCAGTGACATAACCACAGAATTCCATGTACTGATGAACAAACTATAGTGGTTATGCTTGCTCTTGGTTGCAAATACATTGGTAATGAATGACTGCTGTAGTCTATTTCCCATCTGGTTTTAACAGTCTGATTGTATTTTGATTTTCAAAATGTGATGGCATCCAAGAACTTATCTAGCAAGTTTTTACTTTTGTAATTAATGCAGCGTTCTCATTTCCTGGTACACATCTGTATAGGCATTGTCATTGTGTTGCCATGCTTAGGACAACAGCTTGAGTTAAAGCCACAATAGCTTTGAGTCATTTGGTATCAAGGTACTAATGAGGTCTGCAGACATTTCAAATACAATTTTTCCCTCTTCAGCCAGGTGTGGCTTAATCCTCTATTTTTCCCATAAGCAATATGATGTCCAATGTAGAACTTCCTCTTATACTGCAAAGAATG
The DNA here is from genome assembly GCA_013400555.1 of Jacana jacana. Taxonomy (NCBI): domain Eukaryota; kingdom Metazoa; phylum Chordata; class Aves; order Charadriiformes; family Jacanidae; genus Jacana; species Jacana jacana. The sequence continues at coordinate 315,861 of VZTM01022854.1, forward strand.
TTTCCGAAAGGTTAAAGTTGTGTTTTTTGTAGCGCAGAAGAGACTGGGCCGATTTCTCTTTTCCTAATGTTAGATTACTTATGTTTCCACCCTGAAATTTGATGGCCTGACAAAAAAATGCTTCTTCCTGAAAATCTCAGCTCATGAGCTATAGTAGTTTGTATATTCTGATTTGTGTGCCTGTGCTTCCTGCCCTTAAAAGCTGTTCATGAACGAGAGTGAAAAAAGCTATTTCTATAGGGTTTATACTCAAGGATAATTTTCTAAATTCTAGCTGTGACAATGTAAACAAAGTCAGTTCAAATTCTAATGAAAGAAATTAAGAGTTTAGTACTCTAGTGAAAGCAATAAAGTCATTGCAAATGAATTTATCAGTAATTCATTCCT